>JAKSZT010053928.1:43399331-43498847 GCA_026826555.1 Tolypeutes matacus
AAAGCTGGCTCTTTGAGAAGATCAATAAAATTGATCTTCTCAAAGAGCCAGCTTTTGGTTTTGTTGACTTTCTCTATTGTTTTTCTGTTCTCATTTTCATTTATTTCTGCTCTAATCTTTATTATTTCTTTCCTTCTGCTTGCTTTGGGATTAGTTTGCTGTTCTTTTTCTAGTTTCTCTAGTTGTTCAGTTAAATCTTTGAGTTTAGCTCTTTCTTGTTTTTTAATATAGGCATTTAGGGCTATAAATTTCCCTCTCAAGACTGCCTTTGCTGTATCTCATAAGTTTTGATACATTGTGTTCTCATTTTCATTTGTCTCAATATATTTACTGATTTCACTTGCAATTTCTTCTTTGACCCACCAATTGTGTAGGAGTGTGTTGTTCCATCTCCACACATTTGCAAATTTACTTTTTTCCTGTCTATTATTGATGTCTAGTTTCATTCCATTATGATCTGAGAAGGTGCTTTGTATAATTTCAATCATTTTATATTTATTGAGAACTTCATTGTGACCTAACATGTGGTCTATCCTGGAGAAAGATCCATGGGCACTTGAGAAGAATGTTTAACCCGCTGAGTTTGGATGCAGTGTTCTGTATATATCTGTTAGGTCTAACTTGTTTATCATATTGTTCAGGTTCTCTGTTTCTTTGTTGATCTTCTGTCTAGTTGTTCTATCTAACGATGTGAGTGGGGTGTTGAATTCTCCAACGATTATTGTAGAAATGTCTATTTCTCCCTTCAGTTTTGCCAGGGTTTGTCTCATATATTTTGGGGCACCCTGGTTAGGTGCATAGATATTTATGACTGTTATATCTTCCTGGTGGATCGGCCCTTTTATTAATATATAATGGCCTTTGGTATCTCTTATAACTTTTTTTGCATTTAAAGTCTGTTTTGTCTGATATTAGTAGAGCTACCCCTGCTCTTTTCTGGTTACTATTCACATGGAGTATCTTTTTCCAACCTTTCACTTTGAGCTGGTTTGTATCCCTGGGTCTAAGGTGAGTTTCTTGTAAGCAGCAAATGGATGGCTCATGTTTTTTTATCCACTCTATCAGCTTGTATCTTTTTTTTTTTTTTTTTTTTATTCATTTATCCTCCCCCTGCTGCTTGTGCTCACCAGGTCAGCCAACCACGCCGTGCGGGCGGGCCCGCCTCCACCAGGAGGCCCCGGGAACCGAACCCGGGGCCCCCCATATGGTAAACGGGAGCCCCACTGATTGAGCCACAGCCGCTTCCCAGCCTGTATCTTTTGATTGGGGAGTTTAATCCATTCACATTCAATGATATTACTGTAAATGCACTATTTTTTTTAAATGTAAATGCACTATTTATTTCCTCCATTTTATTCTTTGGTTTTCATATGTCATCTTGTTTTTGTCTCTCTTTTTACTCTTTTGGTTATCCTTTCTGCTATTCTTTCTTCTATACTCTCCTCCAAGCCTCTCTCTCCTGGCTTTTCCTTTCATGTTCTAAGGCTTCCTTTAATATTTCCTGCAAAGGTGATATTTTTTGCAAACTCTCTTAGTTTCTATTTGTTTGTGAATATTTTATACTCACCTTCATATTTGAAGGACAGTTTTGCTGGATAAAGAATTCTCAGCTGGCAGTTTTTCTCTTTCAGTTTCCTAATTGTATCATACCACTGTCTTCTCGCCTCCATGGTTTCTGAAGAGAAATCTGCACTAAGTCTTACTGGACGTCCCTTGTACATGATCGTTTGCTTCTCTCTTGCTGCTCTGAGAATTTTTCTCTTTATCTTTGGCATTTGACATTCTGAGTAGTATGTGTCTTGGCGTAGGTTTATTTGGATTTATTCTGATTGGGGTACAATGTGCTTCTTGGACATGTAAGTTCATTTCTTTCTTGACAGTTGGAAATTTTCAGCTATTATTTCCTCAAATACTCTTTCTGCCCCTTTTCCCTTCTCTTCCCCTTCTGGAACTCCCATGACACATATGTTGTTGCATTTTGTGTTGTCATTCAACTCTCTGAGCCCCTGCTCAATTTTTTCCATTCTTTTCTCTCTGTGTTCTTTTTTCTCTTCAATTTTAGCTGCTCTGTCTTAGTATCATTTATTC
Source organism: Tolypeutes matacus (assembly GCA_026826555.1). Classification (NCBI taxonomy): domain Eukaryota; kingdom Metazoa; phylum Chordata; class Mammalia; order Cingulata; family Chlamyphoridae; genus Tolypeutes; species Tolypeutes matacus. Next base: position 43,401,420 of record JAKSZT010053928.1, read on the forward strand.
TTTCTTCTATCATTTCGAGTCTGCTGTTGTATGCCTCATATGTGTTTTTTACCTCACCTATTGTGTCTTTCATTCCCAGGAACTCCGTTACTTTTCTGTTCAGGATTTCAAATTCTTCTTTGCGATCGCTCCATGTCTTCTTGATGACATTTATCTCTTTAACTATATTGTCTTTCAACTCATTAATTTGATTTTGGAAATTTGTGCTCATCTCATTGGTTAATTCTCTCAAATTTTGCATCTCTTCTGGGACTTTGCTGTATTCCTTTTCTTGGGCCATGTCTTCTAGTTTCTTAGTACGGCTCGTAATTTTTTGCTAGTGTTTAGCCATCTGCTTAGAATGTAGTTTACTCAGATGCTCAATCTCTTTCTCTTTTATAGGGATTTAGTGGCAATAGACTGTGAGTTACCACAGCTCTTTGATTTTTGGCTCAACCTGGATTGTCCTGCTGGTTGCTCAAAACTTGGCACTGGACCCAGTAATTAGTTATAGCGTCACTTCCTAGGGCCTTGGGCAGGGAGACTATAAAGGCCAGGTAAAGCCTCTCCTATTTATTTTTAATTTTCTTATGCACACTTCCTTGATCTGCCAGGAGATGGCACTCTTTGGAAGCTCTCAATTCAATGCCTGGTCAGAGTGTGTTTGTTGTGACACAGACCAGATCAATGAGATAGAGCTTCCTGTCTGGGGGCTAAGAGCCTTGTAATTCAAACTTTCTGAGACAGTTCTCCAGTCTTCTCTGCAGCCCCCTTCCTTTTCCCAGCTAGGAAATATTTCCACTCCCTTCTGAGTCCTCAACAATCAGTCCCTATTAGTAGAGGAGGAGATTGGGAGGTTTGTAAATCTTTAGCCCCTTGCAGGCTCCAAGGCAAACAATGGTATAGCCCCACCCTGCCTGGAAGGGTTCTCAGGACACGGCAGACCAAACCTGTCAGTCAAAAGCCGAGTCAGCCCCAGGCTCTCTCTCCCCTCTCCTGTGGAGTCCTCAACAATTAGTCCAGGCTAGAAGAGAGGGAGATTGCGAGGATCAGATTTCTCCAGTCCTTCGCCAGATCCCAGGACAAACCACCGTTTGGTCCCACTTGGCCTAGAAGGGTCCATGGGGCTCCACAGCCCAAATTTGCAGGTCAGAACCTGAGTCAGCCTTAGGTTGTGTCCCTCTCTCTCCACTTTCCTGGAGTGGTAGATCCCTGGAGCCCCCTTTGTCTGTAGTCGCAGGCCCAGAGGCCCGAGAATTCTAAAGAGTGTGGGGGACGGTGCCGGCAGCAGCAGTTGCTGCTGGTTCCAATTCACAGTTCTGTCATCACAATTTCCCTCTTTTGTCCCTCTCTCCTCTGAGTGGTGTGCAGCCTTCACCTGCTGTCCCTAGAAGATCTTTTTCGGGGCTCTTACAGCCTGTCCTCTAGCTATTTTTCTGGAGAAGAGATTCCTGTGCTTTACTAGTCCGCCATCTTCCCAGAAGTCTCTCATTATGTTTTTCTTCCCTGCATCTCTTGTTGCATCAGCTTGCAACAGATCAGCTCCCTGTCTTCTTTAGGAGGCACTGAGAACCTCTGCTCCATGCTTTTTTTGTATCTCTCATTATGTTTTTTCTTCCTGTGTCTCTTGTGTCAGCTAGCCACACCTGCCCGTTGTGCCAGCTCGCTGTCTTCTTTAGGAGGCACCAGGATCTGAACAGTGACCTCCCATGTGGTAGACAGGGGCCCAGTTACCTGAGCCACATCTGCTTCCCAAAAGTCTTGATTTTGATGGTGCACGTTTTACCTATTTTTCCTCATTACATGCACTTTTTGTGTCATATCTAAGAAATTACTACCAAATCCAAGGTTGTGATGGTTGCCCTCTTTGTTTTCTTCTAGGAATTTTATGGTTTTAGCTCTGTTTAGGTCCTTGATCCATTTAAAATTAATTTTGTTTGTGATATTTGGTAGAGGTCCAACTTCATTCTTTTGTACATGTATATCTATTAACAGTTAATCCAGCACCATTTGTTGAAGTGACTGTTATTTACCCAATGAATGTACTTAACATCCTGTCAAAAATCAATTTGCCATAGATGTGTGGGTTTATTTCTGAACTTTCAATTCTATATAGTCTATATGACTATCTTCATGCCAGTACCACACTGTTTTGATTATTGTCACTTCGTATTAAGTTTTTAAATCAGAAAGTCCCTGTACTACAACTTGTTTCTTCTTTTTCAAGATCATTCTGGTTATTTGGGGCCCTTTGCAATTGCATATGAAGTTATGATTGGGTTTGCTGTTTCTGCTAAAAAGGCTCCTGGTATTTTAGTAGGGGTTGCATTGAATTTATAGATTTTTTAGGTGGTATTGATATCTTAACAATATTAAGTCTTCTAATCCATGAAGATGGGATGTCTTATTTAGATCTTCTTTAATTTCATTCAGCAGTATTTTGCAGTTTTCAATGTACAAGTCTTTCATGTCTTCAGTTAAATTTTTTCCTAAGTATTTTATTCTTTTAAAATAAGTGGAATGTTCTGGCAAGGACTTCCAGGACAATGTTGAGTAGCAGTGGTGAGAGTAGGCATCCTTTTCTTGTTCCAGACCTCAGGGGGAAGAAAGACTTTCAGTCTTTCATCATTGAGTATGATGTTAGCTGTGGACTTTTTCATATATACCCTTTATTATGTTGAGGAAGTTTCCTTCTATTTTTATATTTCTTAGTGGTTTTTGTTTTGTTTTGTTTTGTTTTGTCATGAAAAGGTGTTGAATTTTGTCAAATGCCTTTTCTGTATCAATTAAGGTGATGTGATTTTTTTCCCTTCATTCTGTTTATGTGGTGTTATTATATTGACTGATTTTCTTATGTTGAACCATCCTTGCATTCCTGGAATAAATTCCACTTTGTTATGGTGTATAATTCTTTTACCATACTGTTGGATTTGATTTGTTAGTGTTTTATTGGGGATTTTTGAATTTGTATTCATAAAGGAAAATGTTCTGTAGTTTTATTTTCTTGTGATGTCTTCCTCTGGTTTGGGTATTAGGCCAATGGTGGTTTAAATAATAAGTTAGGAATAATTGCTTCCTCTTTGATGTTTAGGAAAAGTTTGAAAAGGATTTATGAACAGGGGAGCAGATGTAGCTCAAGTGGTGGAGAGCCTGCTTCCCATGTACAAGGTCCTGGGTTTGATCCCTGGTACCTCCTGAAAACAAACAAACAAAAAACCAACTCTTATTGGGGAGTGGGTGTAGCTCAGTGGTCAAGTACCTGCTTCCTGGGTTCAATCTCCGGTACCTCTTTTTAAAAAAAGGATTTGTGTTCATTCTTCTTCAAAGGTTTAGTGAATTCACCAGTGAAGCTGGCTGGTCCTGGAGTTTTCTTTGTAGGAAGGTTTTTAATTAATGCTTCAATCTCTTTATTTGTTATAGGTTTGTTAACATCTTCTATTTCTATTTGTGTGTTTATAGGAATTTGTTCATTTCCTCAAGATTATCTTATTTGTTGGCATACAATTGTTCATAGTATTTTCTCATAATCCTTTTAATTTCTCCAAGATCATTGATAATGTCCCTCCTTTAATTTAGAATTTTAGTTATTTGTACCTTCTCTTTTTTCTTTTTTAACAGTCTAAGTAGCTGTCAAAAGCTGCTATAATCTATAGTATAAGGAATAGTGCTACTCTGAACATTCATTTTGCAATTCTTTTTGTAGACATATATTTTCATTTCTATTGGTGAAATACCTAAGGAATTTAATTTCTGGGTTATATGACAAGTGTATATTTAACTTAATAGATGCTGCCATACTGTTTTCTAAAGTAACTGTACCATTTTGCATTACCACTAGCAGTCAATGAGAGTTTGAGCTGCTCCACATCATCACCAACACTTGGAAATGTCAGTCTTTTAGCTAGCTATACTAGTGGTTGTATAGTATCTATCTCAGTATGGCTTTCATTTACATTTTCGTAATGATTAATGTTGAGCATATTTTCATGTGCTTATCAGCCACTTGTATATATTCTTTGGTGAAATGTTTATGAAAATATTTTGCACATTTCTTTTATGGGTTGATTGTCTTCTCATTGAATTGTAAGAGCTCCTTAAATAGTCCAGATATGAGCCCTTTTTCAGATGTGTTTTGCAAATATTTTCTTCCAGTCTATGGCTTGCCTTTTTTTTTTTTTTTTTTTTTTTCTCTTAACTGTCTTGCAAAGAGCAAACATTTAAAATGTTATAGTTGTGCTTTTTATGCTCTGCTCAAGAAATATCTGCCTAACCCAGTGTCAAAAGTATTTTTTCTTGTTTTTGTTTATAGGTTTAGTGGTTTTAGTTCTTACATTTAAGTCTATGATCCATTTTAAGTTAATTTTTGTGAATGCTATTGGTAAAGGTTGAGGTTCTTTCTTTCTTTTTTTTTTTTTTTGCTTATAGTTATTTAATTGGATCTGTAACCAGTTGAAAAGACTATCCTCTCTTTATTGAATTACCTTGGCATTTTTGTGAAGATCAGTTTACCATATACGTGTGGGTCTATTTCTATACTCTATTCCATTGATTTAGGTGACTATCCTTACACCAGTACCACACTGTCTTGATTTCTGTAGTTTTATAGTAAATTTTGAAATCAGGAAGTGTAAGTCCTCCAACCTTGTTCTTCTTTTTCAAGATTGTTTTGACTATTCTAAGTTCTTTGCTTGCCCATTAAAATTTTCAAACAATCATGTCAATTTCTTGAATGAAAAAAAAATGCTAAGATTTTGGGATTGCAGTGAATCTATAGATCAATTTGGGAAGAGTTGCCATCTTAACAGTATTGAGTCTTTCAATCCAAGATGGTTTTGATTTGCTGTAATTTTACTAAGGATTTTTGTATCTACATTCATGAGAGATATTTCTGTAATATTTTGTAATATTGTAACCAAGGGTTAAGAGTTAATAAATAATTATGATTACTGAATCAATATATAGATGCCTTTTTACTTTCTAGTATATTGTAAAAGTAAATACCTGAAATTACTAAAACTTGCTCATCTAGACTCCAGATGCCCTGATCTCTGATAATGATTGTAAAACTATATAACCTTTATCTTGTGGTTGTAAAGACCTTGTGACTGACCCCATTTTGTACCCACTGCCTATCCTGTTTTACAACTTTAAAGATTTATTATTACTATACAACCCCTTAGTGTGTATTAATGAAGGAACTTGAGTCAACCCCACCTGTTACTCATTAGCTTAAACCTCTAAATCTGGTATTCTGCTTCGTCTTTTGTGGACCCCAGAAAATTATGTTCTTAGGCTAACCCATTCCTGTGCCTGTAAAAACAGCATAAATGGGGCCTTTGATTAGATTCAGTTGAGGGACCCTTAAGTAGATCACTTTTGATTAGATTGCTTTAGGGCCTTTGATTGGACTACATCAGTGAGGCATGATCCAGGTTGGGTCTCCAGCCTCTTGCTGGGGTCTTATATAAACTGAGTATTGGAAGCAGAAACAGAGAAAGGAAGCCACTATTTTGACCCTGCCATATGAGAAAGAGGACTTCAGGAATGTCAGAGATCAGCTGCCATCTTGCCTTGCCACGTGGCAGGACTCCAGGATCTGCCAGCAGCCAACCTTTGGTGAGAAAGCATCTCTGATGATGCCTTCAGAATTGTAAGCTTTTTCCCTAATAAATTCCCCATTATAAAAGCCAACCGATTTCTGGTATTTTGCATTGGCAGCCGAAAGCAAACTAAAACACCTGGATAGTATAAAAACATCAAAATTACCACAGTTCAGAGAAGGAGATTTTAGCCATTAGGCTTCTGACCTCCTTGTTATGTGCTAGCAATAAACATTATTTCTCTCTTTGAAACTCCTGTCTCAGGAATTGATCTTTGGAGTACATCTGGCAGAAATAACTCCAATTTTACCCGGTATCAATTCTCGACTCTGGTGGGATGAAGGACAAAGGTTCCTTGAAGAGGGAAGAGTCCAACCGCCCGAGGTTCTGGGGCCCCAACAAGAGAGATAAGCACCGTTTTCAAGCTTTTTGCCGTCAGTTAGACCCTCTTGGTCTAAAAGCTCGGTAATTGGGTTTTTCCTGCCTCACTGGTACTACAGGCCCTACGACACTTTAAAGCTTCAGAGGGAGAAACAGTTCCAGCCCCAAGTCTAAACATCTGACTGGGTGAGTGGGTCACCGAGGTAGACGTGGATCAGGAACTTCTTTTGGAGATTCGAGTCCCCTTGGACCTAGGTTTTTTGAGGACTTGGGTCCTGCTTCCAGAAAGATGCCCCTTGCTCTGACCTCTAGACCCTTTTCTGGTTTTCTGGCTATGATTTTATTTGGGGTTTGAGTCCCCACCTTGAGTCTGTCTGTTGAGTATACATCTGAAGAAATAAGTAGTCCAGCAATTAATCAGTATTTAGTAAAATATAGTCAGTGTTAAGTGTCTGTTAATTGGGTGCTACTTAGATATAGTAAGTGTTAAGTATCTGTTTAAACTGCTAAATTGATGTGTTGCTCAAGTGTTCCTAATTGGTTACTGGTTACTGAAATGCTTTAAAATGGGAAATTCTAATTCTACTAGTACTTCTAAATGTAGCCCTTTAGGCTATACATTGAAAAACTGGAAAATTTTAGCAACGAACCTATGACAAGGCAGGAAATAGTTTATTTCTGTAACAAAGTCTGGCTTCAATATGATTTAGAATCAGGAAAAAAATGGCTAGAGTATGGCTTTATAGAAAAGAACACTGTATCACAATTAGATTTGTTCTGTAGAAGAAAGCAGAAATAAATGACATAATGTATATTCAATCTCAATCCATTATTTGTTTCTCTCAAAAGCCAATGTTAATGAGAAAATATAAAATTTATCAGTAAAGACTAGCGGGTTTTCAGGAACACTGTTGCTTGGGCTTTGCCTACTGTGTCAGTTTACACTATCTGGCTGAAATCTGCAGGTTTCTTTAATATGTAATAAGTTAGGATATATCGATTTTTTAAACTTCATTTTGTATGTTTAATAATTGAAAATATAAACAATAATTGAAAAAGAAAAAAACACAGTTGAATAAAAATTACATTTCTCAATTAAATGTACTGGATACATATAAGGTGGTTTTTTAAAAAATCATACAATATGGGAAGCGGATGTGGCTCAATCAGTGGGGCTCCCGTTTACCATATGGGAGGCCCAGGGTTCGATTCCCGGGGCCTCCTGGTGAAGGCAAGCCAGCCCACGTGGCGCGGTGAGCTGACGCAGCAGGACGACCCAGCAAGGGGAGACAAGCAGCAAGGGGGGGATAAATGAATAAATAAATAAAATCTTTAAAAAAAAAAAAATCATACAATATGTTACGATCAACATATTGTATGATTAAACCAATATATTTGGTTCATAGTAATGCAATTATACAGTATTTATCCTTTTGTGTCTGGCTTGCTTCACTCAACATAATGTCCTCCGGGTTCATCCATGTTGTCATATGTCTTACAACTTCATTTCTTCTTACATATTCCATCTTGTGAATAAGCCACAGTTTGTTTATCCATTCATCAGTTGATGGACACCTGGATAGTTTCCAACTTTGGCAATCGTGAATAATGAAGCTATGAACATCGGTGTGCAGATGTCTGTTTGTATCACTGCTCTCAGTTCTTCTAGATATATATGCCCAGTAGTGGTATTGCAGGGTTACGTGGAAAGTCTATATTCAACCTCCTTAGGAGCTGCCAAACAGTCCTCCATAGTGGCTGTACCATTCTGCATTCCCACCAACAGTGAAGAAGTGTTCCTATCTCTCCACATCTTCTTCAACACTTGTAGTTCTCTTTTTAATAGTGGCCATTCTGATAAGTGTGAAATGATATCTCACTGTAATTTTGATTTGCATTTCCCTAATCATTAGTGATTTTGAGCATTTTTTCATGTATTTTTTTTTTTTTTTTTTTTTGCCATTTGTATTTCTTCTTTGGAGAAATGTCTATACAAGTCTTTTGCCCATTTTTTAATTGGGTCGTTTGTGTTTTTATTGTGGACTTGTAACATCTCTTTATATATCCTGGATATTAAACCCTTATCAGATGTGTGATTTCCAAATATTTTTTCCCATTGAGTTGGCTGCCTTTTCACCCTTCTGACAAAGTCCTGTGAGGTACAAAAGTGTTTAATTTTGAGGAGGTCCCATTTATCTATTTTTTCTTTTGCTGCACGTGCATTGGATGTAACATCCAAGAAACCACCACAAGGTCTTGAAGATGTTTCCCTACATTTTCTTCTAGTGATTTTTATGGTCTTGGCTTTTACATTTAGGTCTCTGGTCCATTTTGAATTGATTTTTGTATAGGGAGTGAAATAGGGGTCCTCTTTCATTCTTTTGGTCATAGATATCCAGTTCTCCCAGCACCATTTGTTGAAGAGACTGTTTTGTCCCCAGAACCATTTGTTGAAGAGACTGTTTTGTCCCTTTAACATGACTTGGTATGTTTGTCAAAAACCAGTTGGCCATAGAGATGAGGGTTTATTTCTGGATTCTCAATTCTATTTCACTGAACAATATATCTATCTTTATGCCAGTACCATGGTGCTTTGACCACTGTAGCTTTGTAATATGTTTCACTTCAGGCAGAGAAATTCCTCCCACATCGCTCTTCTTTTTTAGAATGCTTTTGGCTATTCAGATGCACTTTCCCTTCCAAATGAATTTGGTAATTGCCTTTTCTAATTCTGTAAAGTAGGCCATTGGGATTTTGATTGGTATTGCATTGAATCTATAAATCAATTTGGGTAAGATTGACATCTTCATGTTATTTATTCTTCCAATTCATGAAGATGGAATGTCTTTACATTTGTTTAGATATCTTTTGATTTCTTTTAGCATTATTTTGTAGTTTTTCTGCATATAGGTTCTGTAACTTCTTTGGTTAAATTAATTCCTGGGTATTTGAGTCTTTTTGTTGCTATTGTAAATGGGATTTCTTCCTGATTTCCTCCTCAGGTTATTCGGTACTAGTGTACAAAAACATTACTGATTTTTGCATGTTGATCTTGTGTCCTGCCACTTTGCTGAACTCATTTATTAGCTCAAGTAGCTTTGTTGTGGATGCTTCAGAATTTTCTAAATACAGAATCATGTCATCCGCAAACAGCGAGAGTTTTACTTCTTCTTTTTCTATTTGGATGCTGTAGCTATTTGCCAATTTAATATAATTATGAATTCCAAAAATATAATTGGATCATGCTTGTAAACTGATCTGTTAATCTGGGCATGGATAAGTTATGATTAGGGAGTTGACTGGGCCATGTCTATAGGGCATTGAGCCCCACCCCTTGGTGGGTGGGGGAATCGAATATAAAAGGCAAGGCAAAGGACAGAGGAAGCAGTTTTTGAGAAGCAGTTTTGATGTTGGAGAGAAGGCCCCAGGAGAAAAGAAGCTAGCATTTCGCCTGAGCATCTACAGGTGACCTTGTGGAGGAAACAGAAGATGAGCCTGGAGAGAAACACAGCCCCAGGAAGAGAGGAACCCAAGAAGCCTGAACCCTGGCAAACATTGGCAGCTGTCTTGCTCCAACATGTGGCAATGGACTTTGGTGAGAGAAGAAACTTACACTTTCTGGCCTGGTAACTGTGGACTTCTACCCCAAATAAATACCCTTTATAAAGACCAACCCATTTTTGATATTTCACATTAGCAACTCTTTGCCTAATACAGATACCTTTAATTTTTTTTTCTTGTCTAATTGCCCTAGCTAGAACTTCTAGTACAATATTGAATAACAGTGATGACAGTGGACATCCTTGTCTTGCTCCGGATCTTAGAGGGAAAGCTTTCAACCTTTCCCCGTTGAGTATGATATTGGCTGTGGGTTTTTCATATATGTCTTTTATCAGATTGAGGAATTTTCCTTCTTTTCCCATCTTTTGAAGTGTTTTTATCAAAAAAGGATGCTGGATTTTGTTGAATGCCTTTTCTGCATCGATTGAGACCATCGTGCAGTTTTTTCCTTCAATTTGTAATGTGGTGTATTATGTTGATTGATTTTCTTATGTTGAACCAGCCTTGCATACCAGGAATAAATCCCATTTAGTCATGATGCATAAGTCTTTTGATATGCTGTTGGATTCTATTTGCAAGTATTTTTTTGAGAATTTTTGCTTCTATTTTCATTAAAGAGATTGGTCTGTAATTTTCTTTTTTTGTAGTATCTTTATCTGGCTTTGGTATTACTGTGATGTTGGCTTCATAATATGTGTTGGGTAATTTTCCCTCCTCATCAATTTTTTGGAAGAGTTTAAACAGGATTGGTGTTAATTCTTTTTGAAATACTTAGTAGAATTCACCTGTGAAACCATCTGGTCCTAGACCTTTCTTTGCTGGGAGATTTTTGATGATGGATTCAATCTCTTTAAATGTGATTGGTGGGGGTCGGATGTGGCTCAACTGGTTGGGCATCTGTCTCCCATATGGAGGGACCCGGGTTCGATCTCCGGGACCTCCCGGTAAAAAGAAAAAAATAAATAAATAAATAAATAAATAAATGTGATTGGTTTGTTAAGTTCCTGTATTTTTTGTAGCATCAGTGTAGGTTGGTTGTGCATTTCTAGGATTTTGTTCATTTAATCTAGGTTGTCTAGTTTGCTGGCATACAGTTTGTCATAACATCCTCTTATGATCCTTTTTATTTCTGTGGAGTCAGTCGTAACTTCCCCCCTTTCATTTCTGATTGTATTTATTTGCATCTTTTCTCTCTTTTTGTTAGTCTAGCTAAAGGTTTGTCAATTTTATTGATCTTCTCAAAGAACCAGCTTTTGGTTTTGTTTATTTTCTCTATTTGTTGTTGTTGTTGTTGTTGTTGTTCTCAATTTCATTTATTTCTGCTCTAATCTTTATTATTTCTTTCCTTCTGCTTGCTTTGGGAGTAGTATGCTGTTCTATTCCTAGTTTCTCTATTTGTCAGTTAAATCTTTGGTTTAGCTCTTTTTTCTTTTTTAATATATGTGGTTAGGGCTATGTTTTTCCCTCTCAAGACTGCCTTCACTGAACCCCATAAGTTTTGATAAGTTGTGTTCTCATTTTCATTTGTCTCAATATATTTACTGATTTCACTTGCAATTTCTTCTTGACCCAATGATTATTTAGGAGTGTGATCTTCAGCCTCCCCACATTTGCAAATTTAATTTTTTCCTGTCTATTATTGATTTTCAGTTTCATTCCATTATGATTTGCGAAGTTGCTTTGTATAATTTCAGTCTTTTTATATTTATTAAGAGCTGAATTGTGACCTAACATGTGGTCTATCTTGGAGAAAGATCCATGGGCACTTGAGAAGAATGGATAGCTCATTGAGTTTGGATGCAGCATTCTGTATATGTCTGTTAGATTTAACATGTTTATCATATTGTTCAAATTCTCTGTTTCCTTGTTGATCTTCTATCTAGTTCTTCTATCTAATGATGTGAGTGGGGTGTTGAAGTCTCCAACGATTATTGTAGCGATGTCTATTTCTTCCTTCAGTTTTGCCAGAGTTTTTCTCATGTATTTTGGGGCACCCTGGTTAGGTGCATAGATATTTATGACTGTTATATCTTCCTGGTGAATTGTCCCTTTTATTAATATATAATGGTCTTCTGTATCTCTTATAACTTTTTTACATTTAAAAACTGTTTTGTGCAATATTAGTATAGTTACTCCTGCTCTTTTTTGGTTACTATTTGCATGGAGTATCTTTTTCTAATCTTTCACTTTCAGGCTATTTGTATTCCTGGGTCTAAGGTGAGTTTTTTTGTAAGAAGCATATGGATGGCTCAAGGTTTTTTATCCACTCTGTCAGCCTATATCTTTTGATTGGGGAGTTTAATCCATTCACATTCGATTATATTACTGTAAATGCATTGTTTACTTCCACCATCTTATTCTTTGGTTTTCATATGTCCTATCACGTTTTTGTCTGTGTTTTTACTCTTTTGGTTATCCTTTCTGCTATTCTTTCTTCTATACTCTCCTCCAGGCCTCACTCTTGTCTTTTTTTTTTTTTTTAATTGGCTTTATATTTTCTTTCTGGTGTATAGTTCTATGAGTCCCGCCCCCCCCACCCCTCACTTGCTGTCTGTGTCTATTCACTTGGTGATCTTCTGTGTCTGTTTCTTGCCTTCTCTTCTCATTTTTCTCCTCCAGGCTTCACCAGAATTTGATCCTAGGGACCACCAATGTTGGAGAGAGGCACTGTCAGTTGCACCACCTCAGTTCCTGGTTTTCTGGCATGTCTCGCCTTGGCTCTCCCTTGCATCTCTCTTTTGTTGCATCATCATCTTGTTATGTGGCTCGGCTTGCTTGTGGTTCACCATGTGCAGGCCTAGCTCATCACTCTTGTCTTTTTATTTCAGTTTCTAAGGCTTCCTTTAATATTTCCTGCAAAGGTGGATTCTTTTTTTGTAAACTCTCTTAGTTTCTGTTTGTTTGTGAATATTTTATACCCTTCATATTTGAAGGACAATTTTACAGGATAAAGAATTCTCGGCTAGCAGTTTTTCTTGTCAGTATCCTAATTTTATCATACCACTGTCTTCTTGCCTCCATGGTTTCTTTTTTTTTTTTTTAAAGATTTTTATTTATTTATTCATTTATCCCCCCCTTGCTGCTTGTGCTCGCTGGGTCAGCCAACCACACCGTGCAGGCAGGCCTGCCTTCACCAGGAGGCCCCGGGAACCGAACCCGGGGCCTCCCACATGGTAAATGGGAGCCCCACTGATTGAGTCACAGCCACTTCCCTGCCTCCATGGTTTCTGAAGAGAAATCTGCACTAAGTCTTACTGGGCATCCCTTGTATGTGATGTTTTTTTCTCCCTTGCTGCTCTCAGAATTTTCTCTGTATCTTTGACATTGGACATTCTGAGTTATATGTGTCTTGGAGTAGATCTATTTGGATTTATTCTGATTGGAGTACAGTGTACTTCTTGGACATGTAAGTTCATTTCTTTCATGAGATTTGGGAAATTTTCAGCTATTATTTTCTCAAATACTCTTTCTGCCCCTTTTCCCTTCTCTTCTCCTTCTGGAACTCCCAAGACACATATGTTGTTGCATTCATGTTGTCATTCAACTCTCTGAGCCCCTGCTCAATTTTTTCCATTCTTTTCTCTCTTCAATTTTAGCTGTTCTGTTTTCTGTATAAATTATCCTCTCTTCTATCATTTCAAGTCTTCTATTGTATGCCTCAAATGTGTTTTTGATCTCATGTATTTTGTCTTTAATTCCCATGAGCTCTGTTACTTTTCTGTTCAGGATTTCAAATTCTTCTTTGCACTCACTCAATATTTTCTTGATGTTATTTATCTCTTTAGCCATATTGTCTTTAAACTCATTAATTTGGTTTTGAAAATTTGTGTGCATCTCGTTATTTAGTTGTCTAAAATCCTGTGTCTCTTCTGGGGATTTGATATATTCCTTTTTTGGGCTTCCCACATATGAGGTCCTGGGTTCAATCCCCAGCTCCAGTACCAAAAAAGAAACAACAACAACAACAAAACAGACCACATGGTTTAGCACCTAAATTTTCTCTAAAATTCCTTTTACTATTTCTTCAACTGGGTTTTAACCAATATAGAAGAGTAAAGTAGATCAGAAAGCTTAAGGTTCATATCTTGACCTGACAGCAGGTATGTGATCCTGAGCAAACTGTTCCTTTTAGGGAGCAAATCTCATTTGTACAGTAGAGCTAACAAAGCCTACTCTGCAATATTGTTATGAGGATCAAATGCTCTCCTACCTTTCCTGCCATATAAAATATCTTCAGTTAACAGTTATTGGTGTTAATGCTAAGGGCAGGGACCACATATTAAGCTTTTTGTAGCCCATATATAATACGATGTGTATATGGCATGTGACTAATATTACTAACAAACTGATTGGTTAATATCAGGAGTTCAGGGGTGAAACTGCTAATAATAAACGCAGGATAAAATGTATTTACATTAGGAGCTTTATTTTCACAATCACATCTGACAGTAGATGTATGTACATTTAAAACTGACTGTGTGTGTATATTTAGTTGAAAGATCAAAGTATGACCCACAGGCCTTTAAAAATAAGCCATCTGCCAAGCAGAGAGCTGATCCATGTGGAGTGCTGGCCTGTGCAGGAGTGCTGGCCCACGCAGGAGAGCTGGACCACGTGGAAAAGCTGGCACAGCAAGATGATGCAACAAAAAGAAACACAGAGGAGAGACAACAAGAGATGCAACAAACCAGGGAGCTGAGGTGGCACAAGAGATTGAGTGCCTCTCTCCCACTCCAGAAGGTCCCAGGATCGGTTCCTGGTGCCACCTAAAGAGAAAACAAGTAGACACAAAGAACACACACAGTGAATGGACTCAGAGAGCAGACAGCAAGTGCAAAAACAATGGGGGGCGGGGGAATAAACAAATAAATAATTTATTCTTAAGTTTATTTATTTTTAAATTATTTAAAAATAAATAAATAAATAAGCCATCTGGCTCAGAATTATAGCCAAAAGTTTACAAAGCCTTACCACTTCTACCCACACTCCAAATCATTGTTTGTACCTTGATTTCATTAAAATGAGCCAGCCAAACTCTAGTTGCTGCCCACAGAGTTGGACAAGTAGCTACCTCTGTTTCTCACGAACCACATCATCATGTCTGTAGTAAATGCTCTCTCTATTTAGGCATGCCAAGGGGTGTGGAGTTTTTCAATAGTAATTTTAACAGTGCTTCCATTCTCTGCTATGTGCCCTGGGAGACCAACCTCTATGGACTACATCAGTCACGGACCCTTCCCCCTGGCTTCTACTTGGGTTTGATCATTGGAAGACACCAACAGGAGATCAGAAAGAGGAAGAAGAGAAAGGTCAGGATATTTATTTTCCTTCTCTGCTGGGCCACATTTTAACCATGGCTGCTTTTCTCTCCTGAAGGCCACAGCTCCCTCTCTACAGGCACAGCTTCTTTTTAGGTCCCAGTAGTGTGTGTGTGTGTGTCTCTCTCTCTCTCTCTCTCCCCACCCCATTTCCTTTCAGGCCTGGGGTGGTAATAACTTTCTACAATTACTAGCTCTAGACTGCTTCACCATTCCTTTTTTGGTTTTCTTTAGTTTCCCAAACCTTTGTATATGGCTCCTTCACTAAACTCTCTTCAAGCATACTCCTTTTTTTTTTTTTTTTTAAGATTTATTTATTTATTTATATCCCCCTACCCCAGGCCGTTGTTTATTTGGTTTTTGTTTGTTTGTTTTGTACTTGCTGTCTGCTCTCTGTGTTCTTCTGTGTCTGCTTGTCTTCTCTTTAGACGGCACTGGGAACCAATCCTGGGACCTTCCAGGGTGGGAGAGAGACACTCAATCTCTTGCGCCACCTCAGCTCCCTGGTCTGCTGCGTCTTATTGTCTCTCCTCTGTGTATCTTTTTGTTGCATCATCTTGCTGCGCCGGCTCTCCACATAGGCCAGCAACTCCTGCGTGGGCCAGCATTCCTCTGCAGGCCAGCTCTCCTGCATGAGCCAGCACTTCTGCACGGGCCAGCACTCTGTGTGGGCCAACTCTCTGCTTGAACCAGCTCTCCATGCAGGCCAGCTTGCCTTCACCAGGAGGCCCCAGGAATTGAACCCTGGACCTCCTATATGGTAGACGGGAGCCCAATCACTTGAGCTATATTAGTTTCCCAAGCATACTTTTTTTGATTATGCTGTGTGTGGTGGTTTCAAGCAGTATGTACCCCAGAAAAATGTTTTCTTAAATATAATCCATTACTGAGAGTGTGACCCCATTTTAAGTAGGACATTTTGATGAAGTAACTACAGTTAAGGTGTGGCCCAGCCCAATCAGGATGGGTCTTAAAACTATTATTGGAGTCCTTTATAAGTGCAATGAAATTCAAACAGAAAGAAAGCTACAGAGGGAGCAGCCAGAAGCTGAATATCAAATGGAACCTGGAAGAGAAAGGAGAGACCAGGAGATACTGCCATGTGCCTTGCCATGTGACAAGCTAACAGCAGCCAGCCCCAGAACGCCAGTCTTCGGGAAGAAAGCACTGCCTTGATGGCGCCTTAATTTGGACTTTCTTTTAACCTTAAAAACGTGAGTAATTAAATTCCCATTGTTTAACTGGATCCTTTTCATGGTATTTGCTTGAGCAGCCCAGGAAACTAAAACTCCATGTTTTTACCCATGACCCTGACTCTAGATACCATGTCACAGGGTTTAGGTAAAATACATATCCAAATATGAATACGCACTCAGAGGAGTGAAAGGATATAAACACTAATATTATTTTTAACCCTTTGCTTTTTTCCCATCTACTTTTAAAACTAAATAGATTACATATATTCATTAATTGGGCTTCAAAATAGTTGTTCATTTTTCCAAATTAGTCAAATCCACTACAGAAATTTCCAAATTAACTACTCTACATTTTAACACATTCAACCAGACTTATCTTTGAATGAGTGTTCTTACAACTGCTCTTACAAAGAGGAATAGGTCATGACCAATTCGTATTAAGAAATTGCTGAACACAGACAAATTTCAGTAATTAAATGAGATTAGCTGTTGTCTGCTTTCTTAAATAGTGTAATTCAGAATCTGCCTTATGACCTAACAGACTCTTGCACCTGGTTAGCCCCTGGATCCAATATGGAGTGGCAAGCATTTCCAGTCTTCAGGAAAACAGTTAACACTTACGGCTTTTTTCGTGCTCTGACTGGTTATTAGTCATACCCTTCACATATCCAACTTTATATTTCTGCCAGAACCAGACATAATGGAATTTTCCACTTGTGAGAAGCATTAAAATGCTAATTCAAAATTATTTTGTTTTCTTATCACTGTCACTAAAGAATTTAGCAAGGCAAGCAAACACATGGTGGGACTAGGTTTGTTGCTGGGATAAAATGAGATAATATATGTGAAAATGGAGCCCATGCAGAATGAGCAGAAATTAGGTAAAAGACTTATAAGTGCTGAAGGCTTTTCTCTGAGTTAAGGGGGAAGGAGCATGCAAGCCACCAGCTGCAGGACTTTGTCTATGTCATATCATCATGGCTTAGACAGCTCTGCCCAGTAAAACTTCTACCCTGCTATGTACTACAGGAGCCATTTACTGCAGGAAGCTACTGGGTACTTAAAGGCAAGCCAGTGCAAATGAGGAACTGAATTTTTTTTTTATTTAATTTTAACTAGTCTGCATATATACAGCTACATGTGGCTAGCAGCCACCATACTGGACAGCACAGATAGAGTATCTTACTCCACAACTACAGGAGAAGGGGTCACAAATCTGCAGAGAACTGACAAAAACCATAGATGTTGCTTGTAGTGGGGGTAGTCTCCCTGCAGCATTTGCCTAGAATTTATTCCTTTCCTCCCCAATCTGTGAGGTCAGATACATAGAGCCTTCCAGCAAGCTGACCACTGAAATCTAGGGATCAGAGTACATCAGGGAGATCTCTGAAACGTGAGAGTCTAGGAAACTCAGTCAATATTAGCTGCTACAGGGAAGCGGCTGTGGCTCAATCAGTGGAGCTCCCGTTTGCCATGTGGGAGGCCCCGGGTTCGGTTCCAGGGGCCTCCTGGTGAGGGCAGGCCCGCCCGCACGGCGTGGTTGGCTGACCTGGCGAGCACAAGCAGCAAGGGGGGATAAATGAATAAATAAATAAAATCTTAAATATATATATATATATATATTAGCTGCTACAGGAGCTATATTATTGGTCATGGTAGTCATCAAGACTAGATATATCTGGTCCATGATCCTGTGACCAGGAGAGAGTATCTTAGAGACCTGGAGACCTGGCTCCTGTCCCTGGGGACAGGTGGCCAAAAAGAAAATGCAACCTTGAGAAAAGGGGTAAAAAATGCCAAGAAGGGAATACAAGTTACAACCCAGAAAACAAACTAGTATGGGAAAGCTGAATGCAGGCCAGATTAATGAGGGAACCCAAACATTAAACAAGCTGATGAAGGAAGAAACAGTAATAACAAGAAAATGGTGCCAGTGGTTAAAGATTACACCCCTGTATCCTCCTCCTTCCAAAGTGCCTGCTCCCACTTGGGAAGTGTGGGTCAGTCTTACGCACTTACTGCTTCTCAGCCAGGGAGCCGTCTCCAGGTATTCCTGACTTTTCAACAGCCCCTGGAATAGTGGAGAATAAAGATCCCTTTATAAGACTAAGCAAGGACTGGTAAATGTTTTTCCACTTTCTGGTGAAGAACAACAAATTATAAGAGCAATAAAGCAAAACAACACCTATGTAGTATTTAACACTGTTAGTTACATTGGTCAAATAAACTTCTATACAGTTCTCCCATGTTGGAGTGTCAGTTCCTTCTAATCAATTTTTTGGTTTCCAAAGAACGAAGTTAAAGCTTCTGTGCAGATGTTCAAGAATACAGGAAACATGACCCATGGTGGACACAGCCAACTATCCACGACCCTGGTGCCCCTGGGCAGCCCCTGTTAGGTGATCAGGCCACTTTTTACAGAGACATCTGTACCATCTAGCCCATGAATAGGGGCTGTTCCTGATAAATTGCTAGATGATCCAGTCTCCATAAGCACTTTGAAAGAAAGTTATTTGTTAACAAATGTTTTGTTTGTTCTTTGCTATTTGTCCCATTATTACTCACTGCTAGGTTTCTCAACAATCTGGATCAGTGCCAGAAATACATGGAAGAATGGGTAAGTTGTCCTCCAGCCTGCCTGCTCTTATTGAATACCATTAAATGCAATTTAGTCCGTTCTTCATCTAACAGTCAGAGTAATGTTTTTAAACATACAAATCCAATCATGTCACTGCTCTGCTTAGAATCAAACTTACTTCTTTTTTTTTTTTTTTTGAGGTACCAGGGCCGGGGATTGAAACTGGGACCTCGTATATGGGAAGCCGGTGCTCAACCACCGAGCCACATCAGCTTCCTGAGTTGGTTTTTTCATTTGTTTGCTTGTTGGTTATTTTTAGGAGGCATCGAGGACTGAACCCAGAACCTCCCGTGTGGGAAGCAGGTACTCAACCACTTGAGCCACATCTGTTCCCCCAACTTACATTTAGAAAGAAAATGAGATCCAAATTTTTTCCCATGACCTACAAGGCCCCATATGACCTGATCCCTTCCTTTACCTGCTCTTCCAACTTTTCTCCTGCTGTTTCAGCCATGGGTCCCTAGGCTTATTTATGCTAGCTTCCTTTCTGTTCCTCAGGTGTGGCCTGCCAGAACCAATGCGGTGTGGAGGTTGGGTGTGTGGCCCCTGGGGCCTTTCTGTCTGGGTTCAAACCTCTTAGTTGTGTGATGGTGAGATAAAAGGGAATAGTGCTTATGCCTCAGGGTTGGATTGAATGAGTCTAAATGTAAAGGTGTTCCCAACAGTGCCTCACACACAGCAAGTGTAAGTGGTAGTTGGCTGCTCTTTTCCCCACCTGAGAACCTTTGCACTTGCTTAGATCACTCTTTCCTGGTTCTTCTGAGTCTATTTCATCCTTTTGGTTAGGACTCAGCTTAAATATGACCACCCTATCCAAAGTAAGCCCCTCCAATACTCTCAAGCACTTCACTATTTACTTGCTTCAATGGCACTTATCAATATCTCTAATTATCTTATGTGTATGTATATCTTTTATCTGGTCCTCTATTAGAACATAAGCACTGTGAGGACAGGGACCTTGTCTGTCATGTTCAGCACCCAGAACACTACTTAGCACATGGTCAGTATTTAATAAATACATGAAAACTAAATGAAATGACAGATAAATGAGACATGTAAGCACCTACTATAGGACCTGGTCCATAGCAGGAGTCCAGTTAATGGTAGTTTCCTAGAACATATCACATTTCTAGACCCACTTCATCACTGTAAGACATCTTTCCTATCTTCACTTAACTTTTTTTTTTTTTTTTTTTACTGTTATTAACAAGCTCCCCTTATAGCTGCTTGGTTACCTAGTAGTAGGCAAGCATTTCAGACTCTTCTTTTTTTTTCTCCCCCCATGGAAAACATTGTGTATTCATGCCTAAAAAAAACAAAAAAGCTGTTGGCTCTAAACTGAAAACTAGAAATAACTCAAGACTCTCTCTCTTTCTGTGCTTCCTAATACATCGCTGTCTCCAGCCTGACAAGTCATTCCTTACTACTTCTTCTTGCCTCACCTATCAACTTGTCAGATATCAATTAGAACAGGGGCGAGGTATTGGAAGATTCTCCACCCCCACTCCCAAAATATGCATCATCAGACTGACCCAATTGCCAAAACTCTTAAAATGCATTCCATTGTGGGGGCAGATGTGGCTCAAATGGTTGGGCGTCCGTCTGCCATATGGAAAGACCTGGGTTCGATCTGCGGGACCTCCCAGTAAAATAAAAAATATACGTACAGAAGGCGCATGGGCTGCCAAGCTCTGTGTGCCGGTGAGCCTCCAGGCCCCAGGAGCCATGCAGCAAGATGATGACATAACAGGAGAGAGACGCAGGGGAGAGTCAAGACGAGATGCTCCAAAAACTCCAAAAATCAGGAACCGAGGTGGCGCAGGTGGCAGAACACCTCTCTCCTACATCAGAGGTCTCCAGGATCGAATCCTGGTGAAGACTGAAGGAGGAGGATGAGAAGAGATGACAGGAAACAGATAGAGAAAATTGCCCAGTGAATATATACAAAACAGCAAATGGGGAAGGGGGGGGGGGGTTTAAATGGATAAAGTAAATAAATAATTTTTTTTTTTTAAATGCATTCCACTCTCTCTAAGCCAAACTCAGCATATGATTGCATTACCTTCCCCCCAACCTGGGACATGACTCCCGGGGATGAGCCTCCCTGGCAACGAGGGATTAATACCAAGTGCCAACTGGCAGCTTTGTGCAGTGGCAGTATCGTAGCCAATGAGGTTTATCCGAGGCACGATTATTGCTAATTGAAAACTTTTCCCTAGTGCCAACTGGCAACACAACTGGAAAAAGACCTTGAATAAAAGGGGGAAACGGTAAAGACAAATGAGTTCAAGTGGCTAAGAGACTTCAAAGAGAGTCGGGAGGTCATCCCAGAGGTAACTCTTACGCACACCTCAGTAGGAGCTCATAGAACATCTAAGTGCCTATCACCCCACTCAGTGGGGTTCCGGAGAGCTCCAGAGACACCCTGGTCTTATATAAGGGGGGATAGCCCCAGAGACTGATGCCTTATCAGTGGGTTCTATTTTGGAATCTGTGCTCCTGAGAGTGACAGAATTAGACTCAAATAAGTCCTCCCTGCATATGGTTCACCAGTCCCTTCTATTCAAACCTACATGTGATGCTGGAGTTTCTTAGGTATACTTCCAGAGACTGGAGCCTCCCACCTACCTATGTGCCAGGTGTGCATGAAATCTAGGTGGAGCTGCAACTCCTACCCTACAGCTCAATGGACTCATCCAAGTCACCTGGTGAGGAGACAACGATGGGAAATGGCCATCCCAGGGAATGGAGAGGGCCTGCATCTGCAGGCAGGATCATCCCACCCACCATATCCATGGGATATAAGCCCTCTCTCACTTGGAGTTGGAGTGGACATCACCATCCCAGTCGCCTCTGGATTGGGGGAAGAACTATGGACTAGAGTGGACTTGATGGTATTCTCTTGCTCACATATGGTGATTCTTGCAATGCAAGAAATTATAACAATGAGGTGGAGCCAGTGGCCACTTGACAGTTTTTGGGTAGGGAGGGGATGAGCAGTTGAAATACAGGGGCTTCTTTGGGAGTTGGAGGTTGTCCTGAGTACTGTTGTGGCAATGGATGTAGGCCATTTTAAATCAGCACACACCACTCAGAACTGAGTGGGAGAGAGTGTGGTCTACAGTGTGAACTGTGGTCTATGGTTGGTGGCAAGGCTCCAGGAGGTGTAAGTTCATTGAGGTTGGTGGGCCACACTATGGGAGATGTTTGTGTTGGATGTGGTGGGAGGTGTGGGAGGTGGGCAACATGGGAATCCGAGTGGGTTCCGTATAATATTTTAGGTAATCTAAGCACCTCTTAAAATATATGTATATATATATATATATAAAATAACATTTTTGTAAGCAAATACACATATATGCATATATATTTATATATCATTTTACAAATGTTTGTATGTATTGTGAGAATTTTGATTTTTACCCATAATAAAAAAAAAAAATGCATTCCATTGTACAATTAGAAAAGTGTGTTTTCATTAATTGTAAAATGTACCACACCAATGCAAGGTGTTAATAATAGGGTGGTATATGGGAACTTTGTATTTTATGCATGATTTTTGTGTAAACCCACAACTACTCTAATGAAAAAATTCATTCCAAAAAAGAAAAAGAAAAGAAAAGAAAAGAAAAAAAGGGGGGGGGAGGAAAAGTCATTCCATGAGCTGGATATTTAATGATAATAAAGAAATATTGCCATTTGGTTTTTTAAATTACAATGATGATATTGTCATTTTCTTAGCCTGGGTTTCCCTGGAAAGCAAAGGCTGAGAGAGAGGATGGTGAGCTATTATTTTAATAGGAAGGACAGTCTTCAGGAGTGAGGGACAAGGAGAGTGAGTCAAGGAAGACGAGGAAGCCAATAAAAGGATGCTTTACCATGGTGCCTGCCACTAAAGTGCAACTGATGCTCAATTCTCCAACCAGCATGTTTGAGATGCTGATTGTGTCTCACGTCTCTCCTCAGGGACCAGGGAGAAAAGAGGAAAACTTTAGCCACTGACTCTCCTCTTCCATCAGTCAAAGATTCTCCACAGGCCTTAGCTCCCTTACTCCTGACTTCTGAGAGGGACTGGGCCAGTTCCTCAGTGCGGACAACTGGGAAACGCAAGCACAGAGGGCTGGAGGCCCTGTCACATCACGTAGAGTCCACTCAGGGCTGGAACAAGGAACAGAAGGATCTGATCATGCATACAGTGGTTATACTTTTTGCATAAAATCCTTCTCTTTTAGATACACATACTGGATTATGTATGGAAGAAATTATATGACATCAGATATTGGTTTCAAAATAATTTGGTTGGGTAGTAGAGGGAAAGAGTGGGGTTGTAAATACTACAAATTTACCATGAGTTGATAATTGTTCAACCTAGGTGATGGGTACAAGAGAATAAATAATTCTTCCCTCTCTACTCTTTACATATTTGAAATATTCAATAATAAAATGTGTTTTTAAAGAAAATTTGTTCTTTTGTGTTTTAGAAATTTTTCAGTCTTCCCAAGTTCCCAGTGTTAATCAGTTAATAAAAATCTTTGACATCAGGCCAAAAGATAACCATCTGTAAAGAAAACTAACCAAATCAAGGCAGAAAACTACATGGGCCAAGGGGGTGATGGTGGCAGTAATGCTTCCAGAGTTCAGAGAAACGAGGTAAAGCCATAAGCCAGGAGGTCAGAGAGTCTCACGGAGGAGGTGCTACGGCAAGGAGACAGGTCTAATAATAATGGACGCATACCCCATGTGGGAATAAGGTCCCAAGGTCCCTGGAAATGGAAGGGCCAGCTGAATCAGCACCATGAGAATCCTTATAGCATAGTCCTTAGGGAGATACAGTCAGGCACATTGGCTTTTGCTCTTTGGTCCTCCTCAAAAACTCTGCAGTCAAGTCATGCCTTAGGCCATCATTTCCCTCAGGCACATGTCATACCTTTCCTGGTCTCTCCTCCCAGGTGGCAGTAATTTACACGATGCCCTTCATAATGTCAGTCTCCCACCAATTTCCAACTGCCAGGCCTAAATACAGCTGAGTTGCAGAACACACGCAGTTCAGCAGATGGTGGTGGTGTGTGGTTTTGCAGTGTGCTGTGCTAAATAACCCTCACTGGAGCAGAGGACACAGTACCATGGGCTATAGTAGCTCTTTTTGGCTAAGAGCTCGTATGAGCACCCAAAGCAAGGATATATATGTATATACATGCACACATGGTGCACCAAAATGGATTATGTTATATGAGTATATTTTTATGGGAAATAGTTCAGTGACAAAAAGTGTTATAATGAATCAGTCCTGAACAAGGTTAGAGTATGAGTATGATACACAACATGTGCTAGGCATCCTACAAAGCACTTTTCATGTATTATCTTATTTAAGCCTTACAACAATGATCCTATTAGCAGGTACTATTATTATCCCACATATAAAGTCCTGAGGTCCAGACACCTTAACTAGCTTACCCTAGATCACAGAGTAAGTGGTGCAGTCAGGATTTAAATCCAGAGCCCGTGTGCCTAACTGCCTAAGCCACGCAGTCTACTCGACCTACAAAATGTCCTTCCCCTTGTGGTTGGGTCCTGATGCAAAGTTCTCAATGAGCATTCCTTTATAGGACACAGGACAGAAATGTAGGACAAAAGACTTCCCCATATTTGTCGTTGGGGCAGAAGAGTGGGACTAGCTAAACATGGACTAGGTTCTTGGAGAAAGAAGGGATGCTGTTAGCCCATCTGGACCTATGTGCAAGCCGGGACAATATGCCCTCCTCAGGCAGACACAGCCTTGCTCCAGGGTGGATGGCTGGGCAAGTAGAGTTGTTCTGGATTTCAACACTCCCACCTCCACCCTGCCTACCATTGGCAGTGACTGCTGCCATACAAGTGGAGGAGAGAGTGGCAGATGGCATCCCCAAAGTGGGACCCTCACACATCCCACTCATGAGAGTGGGAGCCTGTACTTCTCCCATCTTCTCATCGGCCTGCTCTCTTTCTCCCTTCACTTTTACTCCAAGGACCAATGGTTTCAAAGGCACCAAGCTGGGAGCCAGTATATCTCAGTGGTTGAGTGCCTGCTTCCTAAGTGCGAGGAAAGCATCAAAGCTGGTGTCAAAAGCCTTTAAAGCCAGACAGAGCAGTGTGAGTTCCTCAAAATCCACTCTCTTTGTAGCCCAGCCTGGCAAGGAGTGGCTGACAGTCACTCCATTCCTCACTCCCTTTGATTCCTTGCAATCTGAATTCTGCCCCAGCACTTCACTGAAACTGCATGCACCCATGTCCAGTTCTTGTCCTCCTTGACCTCTCTGCCACTTTCACCATGGACAACAATTTATACTGCTCTTTTGGCTTTTCTGACTCTCCACTTATCTCTCTGGCTGTTCCTTCCCAGCATCTCCTCTGCCATTTTCCTCTTCAGGCTCTTCTCAATATGGGTATTCCCCAAGGTTTCCAAGGGCCTGTTTTTTTCCCATTCTTTAGATGCTGCTTGGATGGTTTCCCCTCTCCTTCTCTTCTGAGGATTCTTCAGTCTGTATCTGCTGCCCAAATCTCTCCTAAACTTAAGAAAAAAACTATTAACACTCATTTGCTTATACAATATTTTTAAATAAAATGAAATGCTTTTCCTTTTATAAC
Source organism: Tolypeutes matacus (assembly GCA_026826555.1). Lineage (NCBI taxonomy): Eukaryota > Metazoa > Chordata > Mammalia > Cingulata > Chlamyphoridae > Tolypeutes > Tolypeutes matacus. The sequence goes on from JAKSZT010053928.1 coordinate 43,426,717, forward strand.
ATGCATTAAATATTGGTCAAAAACTTGGAGCAAAGATATAGGTCATTCAATTCATGGAAAATGTCACCACATAATCTAATTAGAAAAGCCAGTCCTTATTGTTAAAACAGTCAAATCATGCAATTTTTTTGTTAGAAAAAAGTCCAACTTCACTTTTTAATTCAAACAAACATGGGGAGTGAATGTAGCTCAGTGGCTGAGCACCTGCTTCCCATGTACAAGGTCCTGGGTTCAGTCCCTCATACCTCCTTAAAAAAAAAAAAAAAGCCTAAAAACCAGTAACATTAAATATGGAACACATTTTGTAAAATTGATGAGTAAAAGCAGTCGAATCAAGATGAAAATAATATAGAGATGATGTTCATTAATTTATCCTTTTTTACAATAGCTATAAAAACAAGTACACATAGATGTAGTTTCTCATTTCTTAATCTGTAATAAAGTAATGGAAGGTAAAATTGAAATTATGTTATTTATGAATTGAGAAGTATGAAAGTTAAGTAGATATTAAAGTTGTAAATTTAGATGTGAAACTTTAAGAAAAGATTAAAGGTGACTGTTAAGCATATTTTTTTTGAGTAAATGTGTGTGTTCATATGGAATTCTGGATTCAGGTTTTGGAAATAATTAAGAATTATGTAAAAATAAGTAAAAATTACTCTCATTCCTACTGTCCTCACCACTAATTTTGTTAGATATTTTGATCAAACTTTTCCTACTAATTAAAGAGACATATATATATATACTGCTAAAAACTAAGTAGTCAACAGCTAGCATATAATTTTATTTTTGTTAATATGAGGTAGGATGTATTAAATATTTTATAAAATGAGGATTGACTGTATTTGGAAGAAAATATTTCATAATATGATTTTATAAATACCTTATTTAATATTGCACACCACTTAGAATAAATCAGGTAAAATTTTAATCTGCTGGTTTTATTCATGTAACTTGAAGTGTTGGTAATACTGGAAAATATTACAGTTAGATTTAAGAGAATCAGCATCATTATCCATATTGCTATAGCTGTTTGATAGAAGTTTCCTGTCCAACTAAAGAAGTCTAAAGAAAATAATTCCTTGTCTTTTAGAGTTCATTCTGAAATACCTACAAATGAAATAATATGATGTCTGGGATTTGCTTCAAATTAGTAAAGGAGTGGTGAGAATGGTACTTTACCTCTGTGGTCATTCTCCCAAAACGAATAGCCCCAGTCTAATTGTGAGAAAAACATCAGACAAATCCCAACTGACAGTCTACAAAATACCTGACCAGTACTGCTTCAGCCTGTCAAGATCATCAAAAACAGGAAAGTCTGAGGAACTGTCACAGACCAGAGGTGGTTAAAGAGACATGATATCTAAAGGTAACGCGTTATCCTGGGTGGCATCCTGGAACAGAAAAAAGGATATTAGAAAAAAACTAGTGAAATCTGAATAAAGTGTGGAGTTCAGTAAATGGTAATGTACTAATGTTGGTTACTTAGTTGTAAAATAGTCCTATAGTAATGTAAGGCATTAACAAGAGGGGAAACTGGGCAAGGAGTATACGAGAACGCTACATTATCTTTGGCAGCTTTTAGTAAATAGAATAGAATTTCTATTATAAAATTAAAAGTTCATTAAAATTATGATGATGGAGAGGGAAAAGTGGATGGGGGTGTGTGGATGGGACAGGATTGTCCACAGGTTGATGGTTGTTGGTCTGTATAATGGCAGTCCATTTTACTATTTTATCTATATTTGTGTATTTTGAAATTCTCTATTATTAAAAGGCTTTAATAATCCATATATTTGTTAGGGGTCTGCAAGACTACCCAAAGTTTGTTGATTCACTAGGAGGTCTCACAGAGCTCTGCATATACTCATAGCTACGATTTATTACAGAGAAAGGATACCAAGCACAATTAACAAAGGGAAAAGGCACAAGGGGTGAAGTCCAGAAGAAACGAAGCACAAGCTTCCAAAGGTCCTCTCCCAATGGAGTCACACACTTCCTCCAGCCTCAAATTGTGACACACATATGAAATGTTGTGTACCATGTAAGCTCATTAGAGACTCAGTATGCAAGCTTTTCATTGGGGGCTACCCTCAGCCTAGCACAAACCAAAATTCCAGACTCCCAGAAAGAAAGTATTTATCAGCATAAACCACATTGTAGAAACAGTTTAGGGACAGTGAGCCACTCTTATCAGTTAGGGTGGTGGGAACTCTTCTGAAATCCAAGTTCCCAGATGCCAGCTGTGGCAGTTTGAAGTGTGCAGACCCCAGAAAATCATATCCTTAGGCTTAATCCATTCCTGTGCTTATAAACCTATTGTAGATGGGATTTTTGATTAAATTACTTCAGTTAGGGACCTTTGATTAGATTATGTGACACAGGGAGGGTCTTAATCCTCTTACTGGAGTCGTTTATAAATGGAACAATAAAAAGCCACAGATACAGAAAAAAGCTTCAGAGCAGAGAGGAACCCAGAAGCTGAGAGGAAGCCACTTTAGCCCGAAGCTGAAAGTAATGAGGCCCAGAGAAAAGGGGAGAGATGAGCGGACACCACCATGTGCCTGATGGCCCACAGCTGCAGTTCAGAGAGAAAACATCTTCTGATGATGCTTTGATGGACAATTTCACAGCCTCAGAACTGTAAGCCTTTAAAGTAATAAATCCCCGTTATAAAAATCAATCCATTTCTGGTATATTGCTTGGCAGCCTTTAGCAAACCATGTTACTGTAAGCCCAGCTATTTACAATAAAAGAGCCTGCCCTATCTGGCACCAGAAGAAGAAACACGTCTCTCAGTGAGAAGGTGATTTATTGCGAGTGCACAAGCAAGGAACTGGGGGAATATTTCCAAAATCAGTTCAAAGTGAGAATGGGAGCTAGGGTTTTTATCAGCAAAGGAGATGGGTAGGGGAGAAGAAATACAAGTGAGGCCAAGGGTCTTGTGAGGAAGGTAGGTGTAATTTATCAGTACTGTGTTGTCTCAAGCAGGTCAAATTTGTCCTTGGTTTTAGCAGCTAATTAACCACAGTTTAGCATGGTCTTAACAACTCTTTGCTCAGCCAACTGCTCAAGGATATCAAGCTTTTTGTCTCTGAGAAAAGTTACAGATTTCCTGGGTACTCCTGACACCATTCCGTCTGGTTTTGCTTTGAGATATTATCTTATTCCTGTAAGCAAAACCGAGAAGATCTGGTTAATATCCTTCAGGAAACTAAGTGCAAAGAGTAAACTTTCTAGATTAATAGAAAACTAGCTCAATTAGTGTATTAGAATTTTCAGAGCTGCTTAAGTGAAGAAATTTTTAGTAAGCACATTTTCCAGCTATCAACTATAATATCAGCCAAACACCAAGGTTGGAGGCAGGCCTTGCTAAGGATTGCTATGGTATACATGGACACACACACATCCTAGAGATGAGTATGAGTAGAGCTGAAAAATACTTAAGCTTCAACATTCAACACAAGTAAAAAAACATTTTAACATTCAGACTCCCCCCACACACACACCAATACTGTCTTCAATATCACCAAACTTTCTATCAAAAACAACACTTTTTTTTTAACAAAATTTGGGGAATGGAAGGAGTGAAGTCAGCATATAAAAACTTCCATGAATCTCACTGTACACGTTTTAATTCTATAAAATATCTGATTTCAGATCATCCCAACAAGGACCAAATACCCTATTTCTATCATCCTGCTTCATCCTTAACAGAAATATGCCTAAAACAGAATGATTATGGTGCCCTTTTTAATCATCGAAGGAAGCTTCACCAAAAACCCAGAAGTCTTTACATCTCAGAGAAAAGCACTGTTTTTTTAAAAAGTAATTTTGGGGATGAGTGATGAGTATACCCTACTATTTGAGAAGAGGGGCTACTGTGAGAGGGGAGATGAGAAAAATTGATGCCAGGAAACATGGATGTGGAAGCTGAGCATCTGGAAATTGACTCCCTTAAACTTCATCCATGCCTATCATATCCCCTGGGAAGTTACCCCATACCACAGTGTGAAAAGTGTGGCTTCCAAACGTCTTGCAATCAGACGTTCGAGTTCAGTATCCCCAATTCTTGAGCATTTCTAGGCTTTATGCAGTGCTGAGATAAAAATATTTATCAACTAGTATGACAAGGGACCAACAATCAGAATGGATGCAGGGTTCAGGCTGGCGTTGCTTCCTGACTTGTTGGATTGTGAGAAGATCCTGGTGGGGGGCGGGGCGAGGAATCCCAGAGGGATGGAGTGGTGAGTGACGGTGGCATAGCGGAGTAGGTTTGGGTGAGGCTCAGGGCAGCAGCAATTTATCATATAGAAAGAAACTATTTTCAATACTACATTTTAATATGTACAGCCATAGAAGTACATACTGCTTGACTGTCACCCTGGCTCTTTGATCCTTCTCAAAGTCATGGCTTTCCAAAGACTCAGGTTTCAGCTTTCTCAGCTGTGCTTGGAGAGTTACCATCCATGTCTCCCCTTTCTGTCTCCCAAAATTTGATTGTTTCTTTCTACTGTTGTTTTTCATCCCTCTCTCTTTGTCTTTGTTGATACTCGATACTCAATTTTATTCATTTACTGTCATTTTAGTAGGATTGCAAAAGAAAATAGAAAAAGACCTCTTCAATCTGCCATATTAACCAGAATGCCCGGATTTGTATTTGAGAAAGATCAATCGGTCTTCAGAGTGGAAAATGGATTAGACTGGGGACAAGTTTAAGCAGAGAGACTAGAGAGGTGGCTGAATTGCAGGAATCTGCATGAAAGTGAATGATGGCCTAAATAAAATGATTAATAATGGAGATCAAGAGAAGTGGACAGACTTGAGATATTTAGAAGCCCTGTATTCTTCAGCTGCAATTTTTTTCTAAGTGTTCTCGTCTTCCCTCCCCTATCTCCACCTCCCACTCAGCTCCCACTAGGAACTCCAATCCTTCTTCTTAAGATAAATCTGATGACCTCTTATATGCTATTGACACTGGAAGCTTTTTTCAGAACCATCAGAAGACAGTAGCATGATAAGCGCAAGCAGAAGACAATGTATATAAGAGGTATAAAGTAAACCCTGAGAAAAGGAATGACATTACCTCCTTGGGAAGACTTGCTAGGGGGATTGACCAATTCCCAAACAGGGAGCTACAGCCCCAATTCTTGAGAAGCAATGGAGGCTCACCTTGAAGCAATAGGAAATAATGGGAGCAGGGCTTTATCCCGAGTTTCTCAGAGAGTATAGTTGTAGATTAGCCTGGAACTCTGTCTGCTCTCTCATGTTTTGTCATTTCCTTCTGAACATAGGACTTGAGTTCTGAGAAATCTACCAAGTATAGAAGAGCAAGAGAAGTGAGGAAAGGAAAAATGGGAAAGAAAAGAATGAGGCCTTTTCACTCTTTTCTTTCCAGAGCACTAAGATGTGAATATCCAGGAAGCAGTTGAGTTTGGGGTTCCTAAAACACATACAAGTGGGGAAGTCATGTAGGCGGGTGGATATACAGTCTAGAGCTGGTAAGGGCTAGGGGATACAGGGCCTTAAGGTCCCATCACCTTCAAATGAAGTAATACACACAGTCACAGATAAACTACAGTGTACCAACAATTAGCAGTTTTGCTAAACCCTGTAAATATCTTGATAAGCGTGTATTTGTGTACGTGTGTTAAAACAATTCGTTTACAAAAGAAAGAGTGGGGAGGGGGACATGGGGTAAATATGCACATTGAATTAATCCAGGCTTATTCTACTTACTGAAAAAAGCAGTAAGAAAACATCCAAGGTTTAAAAAAATAACAGCAGTTACTATAATTATCGTCACCCTATTTGGCATTTAAAAATCTTTTTAATATACTGAAAATCTCAAAAAAATTGAAGCGGTCCAAACTTCTCAATCTGCTAGAGGCCTAGCAAAAAGTAGTGGCTGACCATACACGTTTATAAATAATCAGTGCAAAGAAGCCAAGAAGAGGACTCTGGAACCAGAGTATTCGAGGGTTTCACTTTAGAAGAGGCACCTGCGCTCTGTTCACACCTCTCTCACAGCTCTTCCAAAAGTTTTGTTTTTTACTTTTTTTTCTGCTATAGGGTTTTATCCGGTGGTTTACAGCTTAATTTCTCCAAACAGACAGCTCAAGCAGGAGGTCTGAATCTTATTTTTCTCTCCCATGGAGCTTTACTGCTATCGCTCAATTAATATCAACGACATAACTTGAGGAATGACTTGTGGAACTAATCACTCAAAGTTTCTAACTTTCTCCAAAAGCCAAACACCGCCAAGACACGTCCACACTGCGCAGGCGCAAAAGCAAAGGCCCAGCTTTCTTTGCATTTGGCGCGAAATCCCCGCTCAGTGGGTGGGGCTGCAGGAGAATTCGCCGCTTATTGGACATGTTTGGCGCGGAATCCCCGAGCGCCTGTACTACGATTGGCTCCGGCTGTCCCGGTCTGGCGAAGGGGCGGGGCGGAGGTGGTGGCGGCGCGCGCAAAGCAGCCGCGTCCGGAGGAAGCAGCTCGTGGTGGACTAGTGTGGCGGCGGCGGCACCTCGGCGCTAGGTAGCGATGGACCTTGCGGCGGCCGCGGAGCCGGTTGCCGGCTCCCAGCATCTGGAAGTCCGTGACGAGGTGGCCGAGAAGTGCCAGAAACTGTTCCTGGACTTCCTGGAGGAGTAAGTCGGCGGGCTCGGGCCTCCCCTGGCCGGCCGCCCGCTCCCCACTCCGGGCCCGCGCGATGCGCGCGAATTCGGGACCCGAGGTACAGCGCGGGCCGGGAGAGGGGAGCGGCGCCCCCCGGCTTTAAGCTCCAAGCCGAGACCCCGCGAGGAACTGGGACGCCCAGGGCTGGTTTTTGCGGATGAAAGTCATCTCGAGCGATTATTCAAATTTGTGCTGAATGCCCCCGCTAAGCACTTGGCTTATGTCATTTAATTCTTACGACTGCACTCGAAGCCTGTAGTAGTTTAGTCTCTTGTTAGCGATGCGGATGCTGAGGCTCGGTGAGGTTAAGCAGTTTGTCCAACTAGGCCACACAAGTTTGGCGGGGTCGAGTGAGAGGCAGAAGTGGCATTTGGGTCCTGGGAGAGAACCTGGATTGACCAGCCAGCCAGGAGACTGGTGTTGGGGGCACCGAGGCCGCTGGCTACCTTCGGACCACTGGAGATGAAAATATCAGAGCATACATTGTAGATCTTTCTGGTGCTGCCGAGAGGTTGACAGATGTTAGGGTGGGGAATCAGCCCTTCCCTGCCCCTCCTCCCCGTTCCCCCACTTCCTTCACCTCTCCCCCCTTTATTTCTGTAGCCTTCTAGGCTCCAGGCCTCCCATAACTCCACTCCCTGGTTTTTCCCTGCACTGTCACCATTACCTTTCTTATATAGTACAGATCACTCTCTCTCTAAGATATTGACTCAGCTGCCTCTAGGACTTTGGAATGTTGAAATTCTGACATCCGTAAAATTATGATTTATATATCCCTTCTTTGGGCAATGTTATTCTCTGCCTGATAGCTACTCACCCTCAAAGCCCAGCTAAAGACCCACACCTCCTTTGTGAAGCCCTCATGACCCTTTCAGGCAGCACTAGTCCTTTCTTCACTAATGTTCCCAGGGTTACCATATTCCACATATTTCTGATAATGTAACTATATCTTTATTTACCTGTCAGCCACTCAGCTTAAGTGTGAATCCTGTCTTCAACCCCACCTACCCACCACATCATAAAGGTCATCAATAAATGTTTTTGTTTTTGTTTTTTTCCCCCAAATAATTTTAAGTTCCTTTACTTACCATGCTACCTGATACAGGGGTGGCAATGAACAATACAAATAATCCTTGTACTTTGTTGGGGGAAAAAAATTAACTCCCTCTTGAAAAGCCAACTTTGATTCCCCATTGTTATGGAGTAAAGTCCAAATTCTTCATAGTACTGCTTTCCAGTTTTATTTTCCAAACTCCTCCCATAATCTTCTCTTTGTAAAATAATTGCAAATATTTATAGCCCATCTATCCACCAGCCCTGTTTTCTTTTAAAATTTTAGCATCTTTCGTGGCTGGATTCCAATAATACTTTTTACATGTAGGAAGCTTTTCTGTTAGGCAGAATTTGTTTATGCTAACAGCACATTTTTTGTACTTTCCTTTAGTAGAATATCTTATTTCCCTTTCTTGGTTGTTTCCATGTCTGTCTCTAATAAGAGTATCAACTCTAAGGCAGGAACATCACTCATTTGCAGCTTCAGGTATCTCTGGCAAGTACTTTGCACATAGATACTGTTTAATAAATATTTAATAGAGTTAGAATGTGGTATATTTGAAAGAGGGATTGATTCTATCTCATGACTAATCTGCATATTATGTTAAAAAATGTGTAAGATGTGTGTGTGTATGAGTGTTTCCATTTCCCTGAGGTCTTAGACAGTGAAGCACTTAATTTATTTTTATTCGGATTCTTAGATCAACTAATCTGTTTGTCACTTTTCAAATTCTCTTTGAAAATTAGGTCTTTGGGCTTTTACCTGGATTTCTTGATTGATCGAACATTTTAATAATAATAGTTAACAATTGAACACATTTAATGAATGGGAAATATTTACCCAAAGACCCAATTTACCTGTGTTTTCAGGCATTCTCTCATTTAGTCTTTTTTTTTTTTTTTTAAAATTTTTTTTTTTATTTCTCTCCTCCCCCCCCTCGTTATTTTGTGCTCACTATCTGCTCTCTGTGTGTTCTTCTGTGTCTGCTTGTTTTCTCTTTAGGTGTCACCGGTAACTGATCCTGGGACCTTGCTGAGTGGAGAAAGGCTGCTCAATCTCTTGTGCCACCTCAGCTCCATGGTCTGCTGCGTCTCTTATTGTCTCTCTTCAGTGTCTCTTTTTGTTGTATCATCTTGCTATGCCAGCTCTCCGCATGGGCCAGCATTCCTGCGTGGGCCAGCTCGCTGCCGCGCAGACCAGCTTGCTTTTCACCAGGAGGCCCCAGGAATTGAACCCTGGGCCTCTTATATGGTAGATGGGAGCCCAATCGCTTCCCTCTCATTTAGTCTTAGTAGCAATCTTACAAGATAAGGTGATTGATTTTATTTGTTAAAAAAATATATAAGAATTTTTTAAAGTAGGTTTAGAGGGATAAGTAACTTCTGACTTTAAAATCAACAATATTTAACCAATACATTGAACTATCAGCACCCAGATTCTTTTTACTGCTTTCTTGTTCCTTAATTTAATCTAGTATGCATGTATCCACAGGTTCCAGAGTAGTGATGGAGAAATAAAGTACTTGCAGTTAGCAGAGGAGCTGATTCGTCCTGAGAGAAACACATTGATTGTGAGTTTTGTGGACTTGGAGCAATTTAACCAGCAACTTTCCACCACCATTCAAGAGGAGTTCTATAGGTATTGGTGTATTAATCTTTACTTTGAATAGGGGCGGGGACCTGGGAAGCCAGCTCTTCTTAGTCTGGAAGTGTTCACTTGTGAGGCAGGGCAGCAGTTGTCGGTTACTTGCCTCCTTTGAGGGGAGGCCCTTTTGATACCATCTGTTGTCCCTTTAGTACTGTTCGGGACTTAATCCCAAATGTTTTTCACACAAGTTGAAAACATTTGCTTTCTATGTAGTTTTCCCAAGTTTTAAGAGGATTGCTTACTTTGTATCAGGCATTTGGTGCTATTGCTGTCATTGGTTTGATCCTACCCCCTCTCCCCTCCATACCCCCCCACCCCAGTAGGTACTTTGAGAAAGAACTCTTCTTGCATCAGGGCTATCTTTGCAGCGTTGACATTATTGTCTTGTACCTCCCATTCCCTTAAAGTTTAGATTTTTAAAAAATATGTGTATATTTAGAAAATAGAGAAAGGTATAGAGGAAAAGCATCTGTACATTTGTAATCCAACTTCCCATAGATAATCACCATTAGCAAGTCTGTTGCAACAGACTTCCAAGTCTGCAAATGCAGTTTCCTGAACATCTTTTGTCACATTTTGATGTAATTTTTTAGAAAGCAGTATTGGGACCATGTAGACACATCATCCTGCCTTTTTTACTTTACATTATAATATTTTTCCATGTCATATAAAATTTCTTGACAACATTTTAGTGGTTGAATGATCTTTTACATGATTAGACATGATTAATAACTTAGGCTTTTAGTATTTAATTAGTATATACAGCAGGAAACATCTTTGTATGTAAATCTTTGTCTGCATCTTAGATTAAATAACCTAAATCTGTTAAGAGGATACTCACATTCCACTGTTACCAAGTAGAACATTTCTGCCAGTTTCCTCTCATATTGCTCCACAAATTTCTTCTGCTTTCATTTCTTCTCAGTCAAAAATGAAACATAAAAAATGTACTAGGCCTTGACACCAAACTGGAGAAATCTTTGCTAGATTTAAATATAGCCCAGAAAAAAGCTGATAGTATTGAGCATAGTGCTGACAAGGTGTTCAGCTAGAGTCATCTTGGACAGAAGTGACCTACTGTGTGGACATGAAATGATATTACGGATAATAGATATTCAGGTACAGCATTTTATCTTTGGTGTTTCTGTTGTGGAATAGATGTATTTGTGGTGGGATAGGAGATGTTTGGAAGAGGCTCCTAAACTGAGGAAGTGTTCTGCTTAGGTAGGTTCCAAGGCTCACTTGTAACCAGATGAAATTCCTTGGTCTCAGCCCTTGGCAAGCATTGAAAGAGAAGGAAGCCTTAGTAGCCAATTTAAGATACCAGTTGACTTTCTTTTTTTTTTTTTTTTTTTTTAAGATTTTATTTATTTATTCATTTATCCCCCCCTTGCTGCTTGTGCTCGCTGGGTCAGCTAACCACGCCGTGAGGGCGGGCTTGCCTTCACCAGGAGGCCCCGGGAACCGAACCCGGGGCCTCCCATATGGTAAACGGGAGCCCTACTGATTGAGCCACAGCCGCTTCCCCCAGTTGACTTTCTTGTTTGTTTGTTTATCTCTTTTTCAGAGTTTACCCATACCTCTGTCGGGCCTTGAAAACCTTTGTCAAAGACCGTAAAGAGATTCCTCCTGCCAAGGATTTTTATATTGCATTCCAAGACCTGCCTACCAGACACAAGTAAGAAACATTTCTTTGGAAAAAAGAATTCACCCAATAATGTAGGCACCACTTAATTGACAGCAAAAAACTTAGGAGGTTGTAGTCCTAGATCTGCCATTAGCTGGTTGTTTAATGTTACACAAAACACTTTTACCTCTTTGGTCCTCAGTTTTCTTATCTGTAAATTCTCTTGGCTTAGGTTTTCTACCTAAATCATGAAAAATATAGGTTGAATATGATAAAATTACTTTTTTTCCCTCTAAGATTGATGGTCACAAGCAGTGAGAAAAAGAGTCCTGTAAGTTAGTGCTGTAAAATACCAGGAAGAAAAAAATACTGTTTTGCCATATACATTTTAGAGGGGGTGACTTTTTGAAGAGTTATACCCAGTTTTCCAGAGAGGTTAGTTTTAGAGAAACATGTTTTATTATGGGGTTGGGATGCCAAATAAGTGAAGCAGATTCTTAGAATTGTCATATTTTAGGGAAGTTTGGAAAAATATTAGTCTAGTGAGGAAATATGAAAACCGAACAATTGTAAATTCCTGAATCTTTGAAAATTTTTGACAGAGCTGAAGTAGCAGAACTTATAAAAAAGTTTTCCCCTTTAGCACTTATTTCATATTCATTGATTTTTGAAATAAAATATTTCTGAAACTTCCAAGGATAAAACTTTCCTGTAACTTTATTGTGAAGGTAATATATGCTTAAAGTTTTTCATATAAGGCAGAAATGGAATTATCTTTAAGATAAATTCCTAGAAGTAGATTTGTTGGGTCAAAGGAATATGTATAATTCAAAGGTTTCCAGAAAGTGTTGACAACATAATTTTTTTTTCTTCATCAGCAGAGTATGATAGTGCTAATTTCCCAACCATTTCTCAACTGTAAATATGATCAGTATTTTAACCTTTGAAGGTGGGAGGAAAAGTGGTATCTTGCTTTAATTTTCATTTCTTTAATGTTCTTTATCTAATTTTTCATATTGATATATTTTGCTGTGAATGTTATATGTTTGTATGATTTAGGAATGGGCACATTAAATAAATTGTTCATGTAGGAAAATCCAAAGAATGCCTTGTCTCTTTTTTTTTTTAAGCTTAAATTGCCATTGGAAGTACCTCTTAAAATATATTTATATATATATAAATAACATTTTTGTAAGCAAATGTATATATATGCATATATTTATATATCATTTTATAAATATTGGTATGTACTGTGAAAATTTTGATTTTCACCCACAATAAAAAATAAAAAAATAAAATAAAATTGCCATTGGATACTTTCATTTTAAAGCAGATGGATTTTCTTAGTTGGGAAATAAGTGATTACAAGTGCATACTTGTCCTTAAACAGAATTCGAGAACTCACTTCATCCAGAATTGGTTTGCTCACTCGTATCAGTGGGCAGGTGGTACGGACTCATCCAGTCCACCCAGAGCTTGTGAGTGGAACTTTCCTGTGCTTGGACTGTCAGACTGTGATCAAGGATGTAGAACAGCAGTTTAAATATACACAGCCGAACATCTGCCGAAATCCAGTTTGTGCCAACAGAAGGAGATTCTTGCTGGATACAAACAAATCTCGATTTGTTGATTTTCAAAAGGTATTTATTTACTTCTGTTTATATCAGATCCATCCTATGCTAATAATTCACTTCTAGGCTCTTGAAATAGCTTATATTTAGACAATGTTAAACTCAGTTTTTATGTTAAGTCAAATATCAAATGTGGTTACAGATTTAAGCTAAAAACTTAATGGAAATTTCAGTTATCAGTATATAAATGTGTTTTAACCTCTGATGACTTGGGTTGAAAGTTCTTTCAGACTGACACAATTTGTCAAAGAATAAAGATGGCCATTATTATTAATTATGAATTGGGATTAAACCCTTTTAGAAAGAGATTTGTTAGTGTAAGATTTGAGTTGGTGCACAGGAGGGAAGAAGACATGAATAAAAGAAGTCAAGGGCCAGGATGGACTTGATGTTTGTCAATAACAATAAGGATTATCATGATTGAAATAGAGGAGCCGAATTAGAGGTCATCTGAAAGATGATTTACTATGCGGTTCTGGGTTTCTTGGATTCTTAAATTTCAGGTTAAGAATTTAAACCTATCTTGATAAGCAGTGGGAATATATTTTGAAAGGATGTGTGTGTTTTTATTTTGTTTTTGGTTTTTTTTTTTTTTTTTTTTTTTTTTTTTAAGGAAGATTAATGGGACAGTGGTTTGTAGTATTAAATAATTATGGTCAGGCACTTATAGTTATCTGGGCAAGAGGTGATGGGAGATAGCAGTAAGAATGAAGAGGAAGTCTTAAATCTCAGCAGGATTCATTAACTGGGGATATGCAAAGAGAAAAGAAAAGTTGAAACAGCTCAGCAACTCAAGCATGTAGTAATTGGTATCAGATTAAAATTAATAGTAAATTTGTTTTTTATTTCTTTTTTTAACTTTATTTTGTATATTTAATAATTGGAAATACAAATAATTAAAAATAAGAAAATACAGTTCAATAAAAACATACATTACTGGATACATGTAATTTTTTTTTTTAATCTTTTATTTCTTAGTTTTCTTTTATTAATCTGATACTTAGTTTATAAGAAGCCAACAGCTTTGGGTAAGAGAAGTTTTATATTTTTAAAAGAACATGATATAACAACCAAATACAAAGTGAATCTAGATTGGAATTTGGTTTGGGAGTTAAAAAAAACAGCTATAATAAAGACATTCTTGACAATTGTGGAAATTTGAAGATGAACTAGATAATAGAAGATATATTTTATGGAATGAAATGCTGTTTCATTCTCTTGGGTTTGAAAATGGTTTTGTACTTACATAGGAGATGGTCCTTATTCTCAGAAGATGAGTGCAGAAGTATTTAGGGTAAAGGGTTTTGGTGCTTACAACTTCTTTCAAGTGATACAGTAAAAAAAAGTACTTGTGTTTCTGTGTTAGCAACATTAAATATTATTGCATAGAATTGGAGGTTATAAAGGTGTAAGGTATGTTTGGAATTTTTCAGAAAATTTCCCTGAAAAGTTGAGGGAAAGATGGAATAGAACAGATATTGACATGGTAATTTTGAACAGAGACAAATAAGGAAACAGTATATTTTTAATGAGAATAAAAATAAAGTTTTTTAGTACAGTTTAATCACTAATCAATTTATTATTCAATTGAATTATTTTTAATTATAATAGCATAAAAGTTTTAGGGCAGAGAATTTTTAGCATGAACATTGGCATCTGCAATCAGAAAAATAGTATAGAACATATACTATGTTCATTTGGTTTAGGTTGTGGGGCATTTGAAACAGATCTCTTCTCATTCTTGGCCATTACTTTGTCTTTGTTCTAGGTTCGTATTCAAGAGACTCAAACTGAGCTTCCTCGAGGGAGTATCCCCCGCAGTTTAGAAGTGATCTTAAGGGCTGAAGCTGTGGAGTCAGCTCAAGCTGGTGACAAGTGTGACTTTACAGGGACGCTGATTGTTGTGCCTGATGTCTCCAGGCTTAGCACACCAGGTGAGTAATCTGCTGCTCAAATTTAAAAACTTGTCACTTACCTGAAATGTAGAGTATCTGGTTCCTTGCATCTTTGTTACCTTCTTTTTGGTTACTAATCAGAATTAATGATGACAACCAAAATGGATTGATTTTGCTATAAGAGACATTGTTCTAAAAGTTTCCAAAGCCTAAATGAAATCTTAGGATTTATAGTTTTCATATATATGAGCAATTCTAGTTCTCTCCTCCTTCAGTATTTGAGTTTGCTGTGAAGCAAATATTTTTCAATCTTTCAGGAGCACGTGCAGAAACTGATTCTCGTGTCAGTGGTGTTGATGGCTATGAGACAGAGGGCATTCGAGGACTCCGGGCTCTTGGTGTTAGAGACCTTTCTTATAGGCTGGTCTTTCTCGCTTGCTGTGTTGCACCAACCAACCCAAGGGTAAATCTTTTTAATAGAATGCCAAAGCTTGAGAAAAACCTCCCATGAGGCTGCCACAAAGTATTGGGCTTCTGAAACATCTGACTGATCTAATTCATGTTAATGGTAGTAGGTTGGGTTGAGATTTGATTCTTTAGTTTTAAAACCAAGTCTTGGGGAGCAGACTCCCCAAGCTCAAGTAGTTGAGTACCTGCTTCCCATGTACGTGGTCCTGAGTTCAATCCCCAGTACCTCCTTAAAAAAAAAAAAATCAAATCTTTCCATGTCTGTCATTCTGACCTTTAGGAAAAGTTTTGTTTCGTACCTAAGAGCTTGATGCTTTAAATGCATTGGTATAAATTGTACAGGTTGTTGTTATAAAAAAAGATTGCAGTTCCTCTGTCACACTCCTGGAAGAAGTAACAAAGAAAAAGATTTAGTTATCTGGGAATAAAGAAAATTAGTCTTTCTGAGAGCGGTGGATCCCTGGCATTCTAGTTGTTCAGTTAACTTGATTCTGTGTCCTGAACGAGAAAGTGGTGGGAAAGAATTTAGAAAATAGTTCAGTATTGGAAAAAGGGGTGAACATAATATCCTACTACTTTATTTTCATATCAGTAGTTAATACTCTGCTAAGGCTCATCTCTTGAGCATTTAGATTGGTTTTAAATAGCAATAGAAAACGGTAACTTTTTAAAAATTCACTGGACACATGACAAATCCTTAATATTAAAAGCCTTACTAGTTTGGGGATTTGGGGGAAAAAAAACCTTTGTCGTCAACAGATTCTGAATTTGACCTCCTAGGCTATATTTTGCTTGTAGTGACATTCCTTCTCTGTCAGGTTATTTTGGCTGCGTCTATGCTAACATTTTTTTTTCCTCCTCCATCCCTCAGTTTGGAGGGAAAGAACTCCGAGATGAGGAACAGACAGCTGAAAGCATTAAGAACCAAATGACTGTGAAGGAGTGGGAGAAAGTGTTTGAAATGAGTCAAGATAAAAATCTATACCACAATCTTTGTACTAGCCTATTCCCTACTATACATGGTAAGACTTCTGTGGCATAAACTTGAGATCAAAATAATGTTTATGAATAGCAATAAATGATTTCCTAAAGGACACAGGTCAGATCATGAAAGTCTTTTAGGTCAGTTTAGAAGAAGTCTTAAAAAGTAATTAATCTCTTTTCTGGCCTTAGGGCAGAACTGCACTTAAGTACATTCCAATATGCTAAATTAATCTCCTGGTTTTGTTTTTCTTTTAATTTTCATAGATGGAAATTTCATGATCTATCTTGGTTACTTGTACTATGCCTTTGCGGTTGTCAGTCTCCTTTCACATTCCTTGACTTTTGGTTGCGCACTGTCAGTTATTATATCCCCTTTGTGTGTTTGAAAGGTAATGCCTGAATTTTCAGTGCTTATGCTTTACCCTTTTATTTGTCTTCTTTTTCTTCCATACCCAATTGGGATTACCGCAAGAATTCATAAGATTCTGAGTATTTCTTTTATGTATATATTTTTAATCACTTAAAATTAACCTTTTTTTTTTACTAATTATTTTATCAGTGGGCTGAACTGAAATCCTTTATTTAATCCTTGCTGTTCCCCCCCCCTTCTGTTATCTATTGCTATGTAATGAATTACTTAGCAACTTAAAACAACAAACATGTATTATCGTACGTAGTCTCTGTGGATCAGGAATTTGGGGGAGGCTTAGCTGGGTGATTCTGGCTTGGGGTCTCATGAGGAAGCAGTCAAGACAACACCTGGGGTGCAGTCATATGAAGGCTTGACCCGGGCTGGAGGATCTGTTTCCAAGAGGACTCAGTCATACGCCTTGCATATTAGTGTTAATTGTTAACCAGAGGTCTCGTTTTCTTATCACATATCACATGGACTTCCCCATAGGGCTGTTTGAATTCCTCACGACATGGCAGCTAGCTTCCTTCAGAGCCAGTGACCTAAGAGTACAAAGCAAGAAAAAGTGTAATACCTTTCATGGCCTAGTGTCAGACTTCCACCATATGCTGCTTGCTAGAAGCAAGTCACTAAGTCCAGCCCATAGTCAAGGGGAGGAGAATTAAGCTGCATCTCTTGAAAGGAGGAGTATCAAAAAATTTGTGGATGTGTTTTGAAACCACCACAGCCCCGACACATTTTGTTTAATATGTCATGAGTCAGAGTTTTCTAGGGAATAGATACTTAATTTTCTACTTTTGTGGAATGATTTGTCTAAATAAGCCTTGCGCTTTGTTGGTGGAATGCACAAAGAGTCATAATAATTAGGCATAGTTAAAGTGCACTCTTTTAATGTACATTTCCAAACATCCAGTATGCTGTTTTTTTTTTTGTTTGTTTGTTTAATTAGAGAAGTTGTGAGTTTACAAAACAATCATGCATAAAATAAAACATTCACGTATACCACCCTACCACCAACACCTTGCATTGGTGTGGTACATTTGTTACTATTGATGACAGTACCTTTTTTTTTTTTTTTTTTATAATTGTACTATTTTTATTACCAGTAGTTATCTTTGTTACAATTAAAAGATTACTATAAGATAGTTGTATCGTCCATTATTTATTTTAGGTGTATTTTTTTCCTGTATATCACCCTTTTGTTACCATCTTGTATTAGTATTGGGTATACTAATTGTACATTTCCTTCTTACTGGTTTTATGAGCAATTAAATAGAAATTGGTGCAAATTGCATTCAGTATCTCATCTAATCCACATCACTTCGTTCAGATGTGTTGGTCACTATGCATGATACTAGTTACTCTTGAAGGAACTGCAAGACTTGCCATTAGAAAGAACTAGCAAATGTGGTAGACTGTGATGGACAGCCCACTTTGGAGGGCTTGGGCATTGGGAAAGGCTTTGTGTAACAAGGAGGACTTAAATTTGGCCCATTGATAGACAGTGGGCAATAAAAGGCTCTTAGAATAATGAGCATTGGCATCTGACATCTGCAGTGTAGGTGAATGCATTGCAATGGTGGTTATATAACGTTAAGCTCACAGAACAAGAAGCAATGTTTTAGAAGCTAGGTATTTTTACTCTAGGGGTTTTTTTGTTTGTTTGCTTTGGTTTTTTGGTATGGTGTGTATGCCTCAGATATATCTGTTCTTTGGGTTGGTAAACATACATGCCTTTGTAGTTTCCTATGAAATTGATTAACTTCATGTTGAAAAATTCCATGGGTTCCATCTGTAGCTTCTTTTCATTTTAGGCAATGATGAAGTAAAACGGGGTGTCCTGCTGATGCTTTTTGGTGGTGTCCCAAAGACAACAGGGGAAGGGACCTCTCTTCGAGGGGATATAAATGTTTGCATTGTTGGTGACCCGAGTACAGCTAAGAGCCAGTTTCTCAAGTAAGTGTTTGCCTGAGGTAGTATAACTGGAAAAACTGTGCATAGTTCTAGGCTTTCTGTGCTATCAAGAGTACACCTATGGGAAGCGGCTGTGGCTCAATCAGTAGGGCTCCCGTTTACCATATGGGAGGCCCCGGGTTCGGTTCCCGGGGCCTCCTGGTGAAGGCAGGCCCGCCCGAGCGGCGTGGTTAGCTGACCCAGCGAGCACAAGCAGCAAGGGGGGGATAAATGAATAAATAAATAAAATCTTTAAAAAAAAAAGATCACATCATGTGCAATAGATAAATTTCTTCCTTTCCAACTTGGGTGCCTTTTATTTTATTATTTTATTTATTTATTTGCCTTTTATTTCTTTCTCTTGCTGAATCACCCTGGTGAGAATGGACATTTTCTGATATTAGAGGAAAGCATCCAGTCTTTCACCATTAAGTCTGATGTTAACTATGGTTTTTTTTCATAGGTGCCTTTCATCTGGTTGAGGAAAGTCTTTTCTATACCTAGTTTGTTGAATGCTTTTATCATGACAGGCTGTTTGATTTTGTCAGTTGCTTTTCCTATGTTGACTGGGATGGTCCTGTGGTTCTTGTCTTTTATTCTATTAATAATGCTGTAGTATATTGATTTTTTTAAGTTAAACCAAGCTTTCATTTCTGGGATAAATCCCAAATCTAGTTTTGTTTGTTTTCTTGTTGCAGGACCTTCTAATAGATTATTGTTGCTAACCTTTTTATTAAAGACTTCTTTTAAAATTGATGTTTTTTGTCATGTGTTAAATTCACCTTGACGGTTGACAGGAATGAATTTAAACCCATTTAAAAGACTAAGGGAGATAAGGCTTCCCATTCAGGAGTCTCTACCCATTCTATCTGTGGCATGTCTTTATGAAGTGCTTATGCTTAATGCCTCTCAGATGTTCTTATACAAAAATTTAAACTCTTAATTGACATAACTCCTGTCGGCTGTTATTCCTGGGAAAGAGTTCTTTGTAGTCACATATTCATAAATGTTTCTATGATCACCTTGCACAGGCATGTGGAAGAGTTCAGCCCCAGAGCTGTCTACACTAGTGGCAAAGCCTCCAGTGCTGCTGGCTTAACAGCAGCCGTTGTGAGAGATGAAGAATCTCATGAGTTTGTCATTGAGGCTGGAGCATTGATGTTGGCTGATAATGTAAGAACATTTTATACTCTTGGATATAAAGAAATGGAATATTCCTATACTATCATAAAGGCTAAAGTTTCTGTTAAAAAATCATTTTTTAAAGCATCCTTTAGTAAATGATTCATAAGTCTTATTAATCTAGAATTTAATTGGAATTATCATTAATCAGCACTTGCTGAACCTCTAGAATGTGTTGAGCATATATGGTTGCTGTGAAGTTACTTCCTAGCATTTTTTCCTTTCCAGACCATGACACTTCTATGAATGTGTCTAAACACTGAGAAGTGTAAGATGAATGCCTTTTTGCCCTTTCCTCACAAATACTGCATTTTGCATGTATTTGACATCGATAATTAGATCTTTGGATGTATATAATTTGCTGGTATACATGCTTATATTCTTCATTATGTTCCATCTTTACCCTTCACTTCCCTAGCCCCAAATCACTGCTGCAGTGACCTGGAATGTCTTGATGCTAAAGTTTACACATGTTCTGATGTTGAATAAAAGTGCATAGTTTAGCTCTTAATTTAAAATGAATCAAAATGTATGATTCTTTCTAGCTCTGGGATCTGTTGAACTATCCTGCTCTACAAGAGGGAATTAGGAATGCTTACCTATCTTCCATTTGTTTAGAGAATGGAAAGTTCTCTGTTTTAGCAAACTTTGTGAGTTTACTTCTTTCTCATTTTACATCTGAAAGACAGTTTTTTTTAATGCCAGATCTGTTTGGTTACAGGGTGTATGTTGTATTGATGAATTTGATAAGATGGATGTGCGGGATCAAGTTGCTATTCATGAAGCTATGGAACAGCAGACCATCTCCATCACTAAAGCAGGAGTGAAGGTATGTGTGTTCTCTTCTGTTCCGTTGCATCATGCCTTAACCTTGTGGATTAATGAAGCACTTTAGAGGAAAAGTTCACCTGGATAAAATTCATTACTTTACCATGTAATGCTATTCATTAAAATGGAAAATACAGGCCTGAAAATTTATAATCTAAACTATAGGGACTGGTTAGGGTATTGTGTAAATGTGTTGCTAAGACACAGTAATTTCGGGGGCGGATGTGGCTCAAATGGTTGGGCATCCATCTGCCATATGGAGGGACCTGGGTTCGATTCCCGGGACCTCCCGGTAAAATAAAAAAAAAAAAACGACAGTAATTTCTACGTGCAAAGTTTTTATATTCTTTGATACAGGGTGCTTTTAATTGTAACAAAAATAACCAAAGAGAGATTTTAAAAAATGAGTAATTAATAAGGATTGTAATCAACATTAGAGAGTTAAACTAAACTTTTTAAAAATAAAAATAATACATTCAAATAGTTAAAAGGCTATCTTCACTGTTATTCCACATTTTATTAGAAGTTCTAGCTAGAGCAATTAGGCAAGAAAAAGAAATAAAAGAAATCCAAATAGGAAAGTAAGAAGTAAAACTTTCCCTGTTTGCAGATGACATGATCCTATATTTAAAAAAAAAACCAAAATCCAAACAAAGCTACTAGAACTAATAAACGAGCAAAGTGACGGGGGATACATGATCAACACGCAAAAATCATTAGTGTTTCTATACACTAGTAATGAGCAATCTGAGAAGGAAATCAAGAAGAAAATTCCTTTTACAATAGCAACTAAAAGAATCAGATACTAGGAAGTGGATGTGGCTCAAGTGATTGGGCTCTCATCGACCATATAGGAGGTCCAGGGTTCGATTCCTGGGTCCTCCTTGTGAAAAGCTTGCTAGCCTGCGCAGGAGTGCTGGTCCACACAGAGAGCTGGTGCAATAAAATGACACAACAAAAAGAGACACAGAAGAGAGACAATAAGAGACGCAGCAGACCAGGAAGATGAGGTGATGCAAGAGATTGAGCACTTCTCTCCACTCTGGAAGGTCCCAGGATCGGTTCTTGGTGCTGCCTAAAGAGAAGGCAAGCAGACACAGAAGAACACACAGAGAGCAGACAGCAAGTGCAAAACAAGGGACGGGGGAGAAATAAATCTTTTGGGGGGGGGGGGAGAATCTGGATACCTAAGAATAAATTTAACCAAGGATGTAAGGGACCTGTACCCAGAAAATTATAAAACATAGCTAAAAGAAATTAAGGAAGACCTAAACAAATGAAAGAACATTCTGTGTTCATGGATTGGAAGACTAAATATTGTTAAGATGTCAATTCTACCCAAATTGATTTACAGATTCAATGCAATCCCAATAAAAATTTCAACAGCCTACTTTTCAGAAATGGAAAAGTCAACTACCAAATTTATTTGGAAGGGAAAACAACCCCAAATAGCCACAAATACCTTAAAAAAGAAGAACAAAGTCGGTGGGTGCACACTTCTGACTTTAAAGCATACTACAAAGCTATGGTGATTAAAACAGCATGGTTTTAGCATAGAGATAGACATTGATCAATGGAATCTAACTGAGAGTTCAAAAATAGACTGTTACCTCTATGGTGAACTGATTTTTGGCCCACTCAGCTGGGAGAGAACAGTCTCTTCAACAAATGATGCTGGGAGAACTGGATAACCATATCCAAAAGAATGAAAGAGGACCCCTATCTCACACATTATATAAAATCTAACTCAAAATAGATCAAAGACCTAAATATAAAAGCCAGTACTATAAAACTCCTAGAAGAAAATGTAGGAAAACTTCTCCACGATCTTGTGGTAGGGTCGGGTGTAGTTCAGTGTCTGAGCGCCTGCTTCTCATGTATGACATCCCAGGTTCAATCCCCGGTACCTCCTTAAAAAAAAAAAAAAAGAAAAAAAAAGAGGTCTTGTGATAGGAGGTGGTTTCTTAGACCTTACACTCAAAGCACTAACAACAAAAGAAAAAATGGATAAATGGGACCTCCTCAAAATTAAATACTTTTGTGCTTCAAAGGACTTTGTCAAGAAGGTGTAAAGGCAGCCTACTTCAATGGAAGAAAATATTTGGAAACCACATATCTGATAAGAGTTTAATATCCATGATATATAAAGGGATCCTAAAATTCAACGATAAAAAGACAGCCCAATTTAAAAATGGATAAAAGACTTTTAATAGACATTTTTCCAAGGAGGAAATACAAATGGCAAAAGAAACACATGAAAAGATAGTCAACATCACTAGCTATTAGGAAAATGCAAATCAAAACTACAATAAGATATCATTTCATACTTATTAGAATGACCACTACTGAAAAAAAAAAAAACAAAAACAGAACACTACAAGTGTTGGAGATGTGGAGAAGTAGGAACACTCATTCATTGCTGGTGGGTATGTATGGTGCAGCCGCTGTAGAGGACCAGCGATCCCATTACTAGGTAAATATACTCAGAAGAAGTGAAAGCAGGGACACGAACAGACATTTGCACATCAATGTTCATAGTGGTATTATTAACAGTTGCCAAAAGATGGAAACAACCCAGGTATCCATCAACAAATGAATGGATAGACAAAATGTGGTATATACATAAAATAGAATATTATTCAGCTATAAGAAGAAATGAAGTCATGATGCATATGAAAACATGGATGAACCTTGAGGACATTATGTCAGTTGAAACAAGCCAGACACAAAAGGACAAATATCATATAGTTTCACTAATTGGAACTAAATATAATGAGCAAACTCATGGAGCTAATAGCTAGAAGACTGGTCACCAGAAGATAAAATGAGGAAAGAAAATGGGGAGCTAAGGCTTAATTTGTACAGAATTTGTAATAAGATTGATTGTAAATGTTTGGAATTGGATGGAGGTGATGATAGCATATTAGAGTAAATATAATTAGCAGTGCCAATAGGTGAGTGTGATTGTTGTTGAAAGAAGAAGTTTAGGGTATTGAATGTCACTAGAAGGAAAGCTAAAGGATAAAACGGGACTATAGCATAGTGAACCCTGTTGTTGATAATGAGTGTGGTTAATAGTACAAATATAAAAATGTTCTTCCATGAATCAGAACAAATGTATGTTAATATTACAGGATATCCATATTAGGGTGGTATTTGGGCAGAAATACACCTAAAGCAAACTATAGACTAATGAATAGGAATCTATTAATATTTTTTCATGAATTATTTTAAAAAAAGAATTATGCTAAGTGAAAGAAACCGGACACAAAGATAACAAAGTACTGCATATTGTTTGATTCCTTTTATATAAATTGCAAATATAAATACAGTTATAGAGACGGAATTAGATTATCAGAAATGTATTACAGGGGAAGGATAGAGGGATTGAGAGATGACTGCTAGGGTTAGGGAGTTTTTCTTTTTGGAGTAATGAAAATGCTCTAATATTGATTGCGGTGATAATGCACAACTCTGTGATTATACCAATAGCCATGGAATGTACACTTTAGATGGAATGTACAGTATGTGACTGTGTCTCAGAATTGCTTTAAGAAAGTAGTTAAGAGAAATTTTAACAGTATACAAAAGTATAAATTAAAAAGAAATCTTCCACTGCATCTCCCAACCAGAGGTATCTACTGGGTTTCTTATGTTCCTTTCAGGAATATATTTTATACATGAATAAGCAAAATACATGTAGTTTGGTTCCTTGTGTTTATCTTAATTTTATTTTGACAATCTTTCCATACCAGCACATACTAATCAACCTTGGCTTTTTATTACCCTATGGTATCAGTTGTATGCACTTTGTTTAGTTCATCAGACTACTGTAGAGTGATATATGGCTCATTTCCAGTCTTTTATATTACAAACAATAATACAGAAATAATTATTATTCATACGTCTTCTTGTACCTATCTGCAAGATAAATTGCTAAGAAGAAATTGCTGGTTTGAAGAGTATGCACATCATACCACCAACATGGGAGTTTGCCGCACTGTATATTATCAGACTTTAATTTTGATGAGCCATAGGTGAAAACTGTGGCTATCTCATTTTGGTTTGTAGTTAGTTTATTATGAGTGAGATTGAGCATTTTTTCTAAGTTTTTTGGCCAGTCCAGATGTCTTTGAGAAACCTGTTAATTCTTTATTTTGTGCTCAGGCTACTCTGAATGCCAGGACATCCATTTTGGCAGCAGCAAATCCAGTCAGCGGACACTATGACAGGTCAAAATCGTTGAAACAGAATATAAATCTGTCAGCTCCCATCATGTCCCGATTTGATCTCTTCTTTATACTTGTGGATGAATGTAATGAGGTAAGCACATGAGCTGTCACTTAGCATTCTTTTTTATTTCTAATTTGAATAATTCAGTGAGACAAGACTGAAAGATAAACTACTGAACAGCTGGTACATGTTTTTGCACTGACCTTTCATTTGTCTCATGGTGGCCCAGATTTCGGCAAAGGGTTTATTATTAAGCAACTCAAAATAAAGTCACTTGAATTGATGGTCCCAGTTCATTGTATTGAGGAATATCAAATTTGTTTCTATTGTTGGTTATTCTTAAAAGGAAAGGAAACAATTACTGTTTATTTGCAACCATTATTTTATAGGTTTTTAGAATAATTTTCAGTTTTGGGGTTTTTTTCAGTCAGCTTGAAAAAATTGAGATGCAAAGGAAATTTTTAAAAAATTGTGTCATTTTCTTCCAGTTTCTTTTCATCAGATTGTTGAGCCTGTACCACATTTTTCCGCTAAATATTTGACAGTTTTAGGAGTGTAAAATTGTGGATATACTTGGACTCTAACATGCTAATTGTTATTTGTATTTAGACGTAAATATTTTTTAACAACATTGCACAACTCAGATATGCACAGAACTCTACAAAATGACAGTCTGTAAGAGCTAATATTGTAGGCTATACTTTGAATTACCAAGCATTGGGGTTTCTACATTACATTAGGAGCAGTGCAAACTTCTTGCTTACCATGGAACTTTAAATATTATTTAAGTCAGTGTTGTCCTACATTATGTGAACATTTGTTTTGCTTTGTTTTCTCCTTCACAAATGTGTTTTAAGTATTCGTTTAATCCCCAACTGAGAGTCATCTGATTTTCATATATTTCTGATTATCCATGACTCATTAAATTGATTTTGAGGCAGGGGAGATCAACTTACACACCTTTAAACATTTCAGGGGATACTTAAAACTTTTTTATTTGGAAATAATTTCAAACTTAGGGAAGTTGTAAGAAATTCAGTAGTGCATAGAACACTCATATGCCCTTTGCCCTTCACTCAATTCACTGATAGTGGGGCAATTTAAAATTTTTATTTAAAATTTTTAAAGTTTAGAAATTTGGTAACTGTTAATACTTCAGTGGTGTATTACAGCTTGTTTTTTGGTACACATCATTTCTTATAGTCTGGAGTAGGTATTGCTGTGGCTGATCAAAGTGATTTATTTCCTTGTTTTGAATTAGGTTACAGATTATGCTATTGCCAGGCGTATAGTTGACCTGCATTCAAGAATTGAAGATTCTATTGATCGTGTCTATTCTCTTGATGATATCAGGAGATATCTTATCTTTGCAAGACAGTTTAAGCCCAAGGTAATCTGGCTTTTTGTACTGGGATAGAGAATAGTGGGTATGTTAGAGTAGGATTTAAACAAATGGATTATATGGAAATTAACTGAATCTGCAATTGGTTTTTATTTTATTTTTTGTTACTATTTAAAATTAATTAATATTTATTTATTGGTTTAACTACCTGAGTTTTAAATTTTTTCTTTTTTGAACAGCTGTTTGTTTCTTCAACAGAGACGTTGGGAAAAGAAAATTATTTTTTAAAAACCTGAATAATTCCATTTATTTTACTTATTAAATGCTAGTAATATTTTTATTGGGGTACAGTTTTAGATAAAACTGAGTAACCTAGGACATCCTTATATTTTCAACTATTATAACCGAGTATCTTGAACTTTCATATATGTACCTTAAATTAAAGTCTGCTGAATGCTCCTGGATCTTTCTCTGAGGAAAAATTTACATTACTCCTTGTGATGAACATGAATTACTGTTTTACAATAATTGATGTAGTTCATTAGACTGAATTTGTATTGGCTTCAAGATACTCTCCTGGAAATTTATTTTTAAAAGGAATCTCCATAATGCTTCAGGTTTTTTGGCTTGGCGTTTTCCTAAAATAAAACACAAAAAGAAAAAGATTTGTTTAACAAGAATTAATTAGCAGCTTCAAGAATAGCCTGATCATTAATTTGTTTAATGAAACTTTGATATCCTGAAGTATAAAAGCATTACATTCTATCCCATTGAGTCAGCTTATCAAGCATCTTTTAGACAGTAAGCCTGATGTTTTCATGTTCATAAAATTAGTACATGGAATTCACAGGCCTCCTTAGTATTAGTTTCCTTCAAAAGGCTCTGTCAGTAATAGTTCATTGTCACTGGCTTCAAAGTTTTGACCTCGACTAAGTATGATTCCCCAGAATTGGAGAGCTACTTAAATGAAGATAGGTTCCTTCATTTAAACAGTAAGCTTTTACATAGATATGCTTCTCTGATAGATTTCTAAAGAGTCAGAGGACTTCATTGTGGAACAGTATAAACGTCTCCGCCAGAGGGATGGTTCTGGAGTAACCAAGTCTTCATGGAGGATCACGGTGCGACAGCTTGAGAGCATGATACGTCTCTCGGAAGCAATGGCCCGAATGCACTGCTGTGATGAGGTATGTAAATCACTTTTATGTAATAAAAGGAAAGAGAAATTTGTTGGCTCACGTGCTTGCTTTCATCTTTGGTAGGGGACACAGTAGCGTTCACTGCAGGTTAAAATTTTTTTTTCTTTTTTTTAAATGTTTATTTATTTACTTTATCCATTTTAAACCCCCCCTTCCCCATTTGCTGTTTTGTGTCCATTCACTGGGCAATTCTCCGTGTCTGTTTCCTGCCATCTCTTCTCATCCTCCTCCTCCAGTCTTCACCAGGATTTGATCCTGGAGACCTCCGATGTAGGAGAGAGGTGTTCCGCCACCTGCGCCATCTCAGCTCCTGGCTTCTGGAGCTTTCGGAGCATCTCGTCTTGTCTCTCCCCTGTTACGTCATCATCCTGCTGCATGGCTCCCGGGGCCCGACGGCTCAGCGGCACACAGAGCCTGGCAGCCCATGCACCTTCTATATATATTTTTTTTATTTTACCGGGAGGTCCCGCAGATCGAACCCAGGTCTCTCCATATGGCAGACGGACGCCCAACCATTTGAGCCACATCCGCCCCCTGCAGGTTTATTTTTATACGCAGTAGCATTTGCTGCAGGTTTATTTTATTAGCACTGTTGAGTGCTAATAGGACAAATGACCCTGTGATTTGTCCCTTTAAGGAGGTTGTTGTAGAGCATTTGTTGAATATAGTAGATAAGTAGTAATGAAATCATTTTATAGGTTATAGAATGCATGCAGAGTGAGTTACCATCAAAACCATTAATTGTATTATTTATTGAAGCCCTGCTATGTGCTAGACCTCTGGGCTGGGAATACAGAAATGAGTGTAGACCTTGGCCTCAAAGGGAACTCTCCTCCTTAGGTCTATATAATGTGTGGGTTTTTTTTTTTTTTTTTTTTTTAATGTGTGGTTCTTTGAGACCTGGGTTCCACAGCTATATCTCACTGGGTTATATATTTTTTAATAGTATGAATGAAGTATAATTTACATACAGGAAAATGTACAGCTTGGCAACTTTTTACACATGTATCCACCCAGCTCAAGATACAGAACATTTCCACCATCCCAGAAAACTCCCATTACCTCCTTTTAGTCACCATTTCTGTCACACAGATTAGCTTTTTTAGCTTCTTTTTTGTTTGTTGCCAAATTCCCTGATAAAGTGTTTGACTATTTACAAATTGCACACTATCTTATTTGATCTTTGATTCACCTATCATTATTGGACATCTTTGTGATATAAGAGATGAGTAAGGGGGGCGGATGTGGCTCAAATGGTTGGGCGTCCGTCTGCCATATGGAGGGACCTGGGTTCGATCCCCGGGACCTCCCGGTAAAATAATAATATATATATATATATGTATATATATATATATAGAAGGCGCTCTGTGTGCCGTTGAGCCGCCAGGCCCCGGGAGCCATGCAGCAAGATGATGACATAACAGGAGAGAGACGCAGGGGAGAGTCAAGATGAGGTGCTCCGAAAGCTCCGAAAACCAGGAACCGAGGTGGCGCAGGTGGCGGAACACCTCTCTCCTACATCAGAGGTCTCCAGGATCAAATCCTGGTGAAGATTGGAGGAGGATGATGAGAAGAGATGGCAGGAAACAGACAAAGAGAATTCCCAGCGAATGGACACACACAAAAAAACAGCAAAATGGGGAAGGGGGGGTTTAAAATGGATAAAGTAAATAAATAAATCTTTAAAAAAAAAAAAAAGAAGAGAGCCCTTGCCTTTGATTGCTGCTAACCTAGTGAAAGCAAGATGTATATTTAATTAAGCATGTAAAAAAATGAGAGGGCGGATATTATGGTAGAGTCACAAGCAGCAAGTATGGCGATCAGTTAATTACTTGCTTAAGGGGAGGTCTATGGAAGTGTCAGCATTTGAACAGAAGGCTTAAACAACAATTTTTCATTGTAGAATGAAGGTGGAAAGTTTAGCAAGAGCCTAGGCTATCTGGAGAAATATAAGGCAATCTAATAGAGTTTTCTTTCATTTTGTTATTAATTAGTCTTTAGGAAGAAAATTCACATGATTTGAAAGTAAATACACACAAATATGTACATGCATACACAAATGTTTTCATTTTCTGAATTAAATTGAGCATCTTCTCATATATAAGAGCCTTTTCTATTTCTGTCCAGCTTGGGTTGTTGGCCTTTTTTGTTATAGGTTTGTAGCAGCAGTTCTTTATACATTAGGGAAATTTTCTCTGCAGTGTCAGTGGTAAACATTCTCAGTGTGTATTTTATTTTTTTTCTCTGCTTCTGATGGGGTTTGCCTTGCAGATTTTCTCGTTTGTGCTAGAGGAAGTCATGGGAGAGTTCTTTAATAATAAGTAGGGAAGGCTTTTCCAATAAAATAGAATAAGCACACAAACAATAGTGTTTCATTGTTTGTATTTAAATCATCCAAACATTTGTTATTTATTTTATTGTAAGATGTGAGATAATGAATCTTGGTTGATTCTTTTTCAGCTAGTTACCTAGTTGTTCCAACATCATTTAGTGAATAATGTATCTTTTCCACACTTTTTATATACCTTGATTATATATTCTTGTGTTTGCTAGGATCGCTTTCTGGATTTTCTGTTCTGTTCTATTGGTCTATATCAGCTCTTCATGCATTGGTACCACAATATTTTGTCAGTGGAGCTTATCTTAAATGTAGGGCTAGTTGCACCTTGATCTTCTCTTTCTGTTCTTAGGAACTTGAAAATCAGCTTTGCTTAGTTTTAAAAAACTCAATTTTGGCGGGGAGGGGGCGGGAATCACATTAAATTTATGTATTAACTTGGAGTATTCATATCTTTGTGATGATTTTTCCTATTCAAGAACATTATAGCAGCTAGAATAGGCTAGGTTATGCTACTATAAAAATCTCAGCCACTTAGAACAGAAACATTTACTTTTTGCTTAAGTTACATGTCCATTTAGGACAGCAAGGGGGCTCTCTTCATGGCACTTGGAGATTAAGGCTCATATGAATACTCTTATCTTGACATATGAGTTCATGATCACAGAAGACAGGGAAAAGAAAAGATGGTGAGAGTCTGTCTCTTAACTTCCTATCCAGAAATGACCTGACATCTACACTCACATTTCACTGTCAGGAACAATACCCACAGTCACATGAGTAACGAAGTGCCTGCCGACTAGGTGGCCAGAATGAGAAAATCAAATATTCGTGAACAGTTCTGATGAGTACCACAAACATCATTGTTTTTCTACTTAATGGGAACTCTACTCATTAAACAGTAACTCCCCATTCTTTCCTCCTGTCTCCAGTCCCCTAGTTATCTCTAATCTACTTTCTGTCACTATGAATTTGCTTATTTCATGTAAGTGGAGTCATACAATATTTGTTTCACTCAGTGTTTTAAACTTCATATAGTTTTTGCATGTTTCCTGTTTAATTTATTTCTTGGCATTTTGTCATTTTTCTTGGTATCGCACAGTCTCCCCCCGCCCCCATTTTTATCTTCCAACCAATTATTATTTGTGTCAGCTATTGATTTCTTGTGTCTTACCGAGAGTATTCATTTGAATATCTTGATTTTCCAGATATTCCTATTTGCAGATGATGTTATGTATTCTTGTTTCCACTCTTTTGAAAAAGACCTTTTTCAATTTTTTTGTGGTCATGTATATTTAACATGAAATTTGCCTTTTTTAGCCATTTTTAAGATGTACAATTGAGTAGTGTTAATAACATTTACAATATTGTACTACCATTACCTCCATCAATTACCAAATTCTTTACCACCCCCAACAGAAATTCTTTACCTTTTAAGCAATAACTCTGTATTTCCCCTCCCTCCAGTCCCTGGTAATCTCTAACCTATTTTCTATATTTATGAATTTGCCTGTTTCATGTAAATGAAATTGTACACCATGTATCCTTTTGTATCTGGCTTTCTTCACTTAGGGTAATGTTTTCATGGTTCACCCATGTTGTAGCATGTATCAGTACTTTCCTTTCTATGCCTAAAAAATATTTCATTGTATGTATATACCACCTTTTGTTTATCCATTCGTATTGATGGACACTCGGGTTGCTTCTACCTTTTAGCTATTGTGAATAATGCTGCTAATGAACATTGGTGTGTAAGTGTCTGTCTGAATAGATTCTTTTCGGTATATATCTAGTAGTGGGATTGTTGGGATAGATAGTGATTCTGTGTTTAACTATTTGAGGAATCGCCAAACTGTTTTCCATAGTGGCTGCAGTATTTTCGTTATCATCAACAAGGCAGGAGGCTTCCAACATCTACACGTCTTTGCCATCACTTATTTTCCGTTTTTTTGTTTGTTTGTTTGTTTGTTTGTTTGTTTTTAAGAGAAGTTGTAGGTTTACAGAAAAATCTTGCAGAAAGTACAGAGTGCCCATATTATCACCCCTCACACACAGTTTTCCCTATTATTAACACTTTGCTTTAGTGTGGTACTTTTGTTACAGTGGATGAAACAGTATTATTAGTTATACCGTTAACTATAGTCCATAGTTTATATTAGGGTTTACTGTTTGTGTTGTACAATCTATGGTTTTTTTTTATTTTTATTTCAAGTAACATATAAAACCTAAAATTTCCCATTCTAACCATATCAAAATATACAATCCAGTGATGAGCATTTCGTATTACCATCACCACCATTTATTACCAAAAATTCCATCATCTTGAACAGAAACTTTGTACCAATTAAGTATTAACTCCCGGTTCCCACCCCACCCTACCCCAGGCCCTGGTAAACTGTATTCTAGTTTCTGACTATGGATTTGCATATTCTAATTATCTCATATAGATGGGATTATATAATATTTGGTTTTTGTTTCTGGCTTATTTATATCTTCGCAGAAATGTGTATTCAAGTGTCTTGCCCATTTTTAAATTGAGTTTCTTTTTGTTGATGAGTCATAGGAGTTCTTAATATAGTCTGGAGATTAAACCCTTATCAGTTATATGATTTGAAACTATTTTCTCCCATCCTGTAGGTTGTCTTTTCATTTTTTTGATAATGTTCTTTGATGTACAAAAAGTTTTAATTTCAGTGATGTTATCAATATTTTTCTTTTGTTGCTCGAGCTTTTGTGTCATTTCTGACTCCATTGCCAGATCCAAAGTCATGAAGATTTCCCCCTCTATTTTCTTCCAAGAGCTTTATGGTTTTAGCTCTTATATTTAAGTAGTTGCATGTCATAAATCCTGTTTTCCCAGCATCATTTGTTGAAGAGCCTATTCTTTTCCTGTTGAATAGGCTTGGCACCCTTGTCAAAATGAATTGACTAGGGAAGCGGCTGTGGCTCAATCAGTAGGGCTCCCGTTTACCATATGGGAGGCCCCGGGTTCGGTTCCCGGGGCCTCCTGGTGAGGGCAGGCCCGCCCGCACGGCGTGGTTAGCTGACCCAGCGAGCACAAGCAGCAAGGGGGGGATAAATGAATAAATAAATAAAATCTTTAAAAAAAAAAAAAAAAAAAATGAATTGACTATAGGTGTATATGAGTTAATAACCTTTTTTTTAAATCATTTTATTTTTTATCCACAAGTGTACTTTTGCTTTTGTCATTGCAATAAAATGTTTTAAAATAGTGATGGCATTGGGTATCCTTGTTTGTTCCTGACTGGCTTTGTGGCTGAGATAAGATGGATTTTTATCAATAGGAAGTATATATTTATTATTCCTTTCTTAAGTGTTTTTATCAAGAAGATTATTTAATTTTACCATGTCTTTTCAGTATCTGTAGATCATGATTGTTTCTTCTTAGATCAATTAATATGAAACATACTTAATAGACTTTCTTATTTCAAACCATCCTTGTATTCCTGGAATAAATAAGTCCCACTTGATCTTTTAATGCAACTGGCTTCTGTTTGCTGGTTTTTTAGAATTTTTGAAACAACAGTCCTAAGTGAGACTGGTCCTGGGTGTTGTTTGTTTGTTTTTGTTTTGCAATCTGTGTTTGGTACCAAGGTTGATATTATTTCATAGAATACCAGTTATTTCACAGAGTATCAATAAAAAGGGTTTTCCCCCTTTTTTCTATATTCTAGAACAATTTATATAACATTGGCATTATCTGTTCTTTTATTGATTGAAGAGTTTCGCAGTAAAAGCCTCTGAATCTGTTGTAATTTTGATGCATAGTTCTTCATTTCTTCCATGGAAATCAGTCTGTTTAGATTTTCCATCTCTTCTTGGGTTGAATTTGGTAAGCTATAATTTTCTTAGAAAATTATACACTTCTGAGTAGTTTAAGAGAGTCAAATATCCAATTAGAAGTGTTTGTTTTAATTTTATAACATTGTGATTAAAAATGACTATATTTCTGAATTTGGATTTTGTTTTTTTGGAATTAATGGATTTTTTTTTTTTTTTTTTTTTTTTTTTACTCCCATCTATTACAGATGAAGCAATCAGCAAATTTATTAGTTATCATTTCTGTATCATCAGGGCATACACAATTTACATTATATCTTAGTTTCCTAGGGCTGCTGTAACAAAGTACCACAAACTGGGTGGCTTTAAAAAAAAAAAACAGAAATTTCTTGTCTCACAGTTCTGGAGACTAGAAGTCCAAAATCAAGGTGTCAGCAGGGCCATGCTTCCACTGAAGCCTAGGGAAGAATCTGTTCCATGTCTCTTTCCTGGCCTCTGCCAGTGGCTTGCCAGCAATCCATGGTGTTCTCTAACTCATTCATCACATCGTGTTTTCTCCTCTGTCTGTACCCGATTTCCTGAACTTACAAGAACACCAGTCATTTTGGATTAGGGCCCACCCTAATAGTTTGTCCTCATTTAACCAACAACATCTTCAGAGATCTTATTTCCAAATAGGGTCACGTTCATGGCATTATGGATTAGGACTTAAACATATCTTTTAGCAGGTCACAGGTCAATCTAAAACACATTGAATTCTGTTGCTTTAATCCCCACATTTTTGTTTTAGTATTATGGTTAAATATATTCAGGGTTCAGTTGAGATCGTTTTGCCATGATTTCCTAAGTCATCTCTTGGTTGATTGAAATTTGACTTCTCTTCAACAAGAGTTCATGGGAACAATATTCTTTGACATGATTTATTTGTAGCCCTTACCTAACGGACAGCTTGATTTAACCTTTGAGTCATACCTTCTTTCCTTGTGGATTTTTTACTGTAATTTGGCATTAATTGTTGCTGTGAAGAAATCTGAGGCCAGGCCTTGAATTTTAATTTTTCCCCCAAAAGCAACTTGTTCTTTTTGCCTAGTCAGAGTATTCTTTCTTTTTACAAACCAGTAAGTTTACTAGGGTATGTATGTCTTGGTATTAACTGTTCTTAAATACCCTGATATTTCTTGAAGGTAGTAGTATATAACAAACGGGGTGCTCTGCCATTTGGCTGGAGCAAGCAGCTACCTCTGTAGATGGGGCCTGGGCTCTTGTTGCTCTATTCTCCACAGCCCCTACTCTCTCTCTCTTATTCTGTGGCTGAGTATTAATGACTATCTTTCATCTACCCAGACCCTTTTCATTCATGAATGTTTCATGTCTACCTACCTGGCTCCAGGGTGGTCTTTATGGTAAGGTCTGTGCTAGTCAACCAAAAAGCTTTTCTGTCTAAGACTTCGAAAATCCTCATAAGAAAATAAAGAACTTTTATGAAACAGCTGCTATTTACCCAGAATTTTCACATGCATTATCCAATTTACACTATGAAATCAGTGGTATCAGTTCTGTTTCACAGATTAAAAAACTAAGGATTGAAGAAGTTAAGTAATCTTCATGGCTTGAACCATAGGGAACTTCCTCTGTGCTCCTCCAGGCTCTTTTCTACTTCTAGCTGATTGGGTTGATAATCCCCCAAATAACTGGGGGAGCTTCATGATGAAGATGGCAGAACCATTAGCAGCCTGAATCTCCAATTAACAGCATGGAGCAGGAACCCTCCACCCGTCCTTGCCTGCTGATCTGGAACACACCCACCACTATTATTTGGTTCAGAAATAAATTCCTTTTGTGTTTGAGCTATTTAAAAAATAAAATAACCCAGGTGCTGTTATTACAAGGCTCTGTTGACTTGAGTAAAATTATAGACTACTGTTTATTTATGAAAAGCTTTAAAGTAATTTTGTTTAAAAATATATATATATATAATTTTTCATTCAAGTAAACTTTTTGGTGAAGCAAAACATATGGAATCACATACAAATCACAGTTGTACAGCTCAGTTAATATTCAGTGAACATACCTATGTAACCTGCACTCAAATCACAAAATAGAACATTACCAGCACACTAAAGCCTCTCCTTATGTTTCCTTACAGTTATTAATTACTTCTCTCCTCCAAGGATAACCATCATTCTGACTTCTACCACCATAAGTTTGTTGTTTTTTTTAAACTGTATTTTGAAATACTTTCAAACTTACAGGTCAGTTACAAAAATAATACAAACCTCATACAGTAAACTCCAATATACTCCTTCCCCTCTGCACAGATTCCCAGATCCACCAATTTTAATATTTTGCCACATTTGCTGTATCTGCCTGCTTAATACTGCCAGATATATTTCCTAAGAACAAGGATATTCACTTATGTGGCCACCTTAAGTGTAGTTATCAAGTTCAAGAAATTTAACATTGATATAAAGCTTACAGTCTATATTCCAATTTTTTCATATGTTTCAATAATGTTGCTTTGAGCTTTTTCTCCTCCCTTGCTATATCCCATCCAGGATCATGTTGTCTCTAGTTGCTCTTTTTTTTTTTTTTCTTTTTTTTTTCTTTTTTTAATTGTGGGAACATATATACAACATAAACTTTCCCTTCTCAACTACTCCGAAGAATATCATTCATAAGATTAATCACATTCACAATATTGCAGTACCCTTACCACCTTCCATTACTAAAACTTTCCCCGTCTTCCCAAACAGAAACTCTATACCCATTATGCATTAAGTCCCCGTTAGCCTTGTCAAACCTGGCAACCTATACTCTAATTTCTGTCTCTATGAACTTGAATAAAGCAAGTTTCTGCATTTCTATATTTTTTTTTAACAGAAAATTACTTCAAGAACTGGTTATTTTCTTTGTAGTTACCTTGGGGCTTAATTGTTTTTCTTTTTTTTAAAGGTTTATTTTATTTATTTCTCCCTATCCTCTTGTAGCTTTTCACTTGCTGAGTCTGTTCATCTTCTTTGTTTCTTTAGGAGGCACCAGAAACTGAACCCAGGACCTCTGATGTGGGAGGGAGGTGTCTGATTGCTTGAGCTACTTCTGCTCCCTGCTTTGTTGTGTCTCTCATTCTGTTTTTTCTCCCCACGTCTCTTGTGTCAGCTCGCCGCACCTGCCCGTCGCATCAGCTTGCTGTTTTCTTCGGGAGGCACTGGGAACCTCTGCTCCCTGCTTTGTTGTATCTCCCATTATGTTCTTTTCTTCTTTTGTCAGCTTGCCATGCCTGCCTGTCATGCCAGCTCGATGTCTTCTTTCGGAGGCACTGGGATCCGAACCAGCGACCTCCCATGTGGTAGACGGGAGCCCAGTTGCCTGAGCCACATCTACTTCCCTGGGGCTTAAATTTAACATCCTAAATCTACAACAGTCTCAATTGCTTTGTTAACAACTTAACTTCATAGTATTCACAAACTATGTTCTTATACCCCTCTGTCCCCACACTTGTCATAAATTGCATATTTATACATTGAGTCTAAATCTACTGATTTCTCATTACATTTTATTGATTTGCCTGTTAAATCTGTAGGAGGTAAACAATGGAGTTACAAGCAAACATACAATAGAACTGATATTTATATTTATCCACTTTGTTACCCTTACCAGAGATTACTTCATGTGACTTCTGTCTTTCCTTTCAACCTTCAGAACTCTCCTTAGCTTCTCTTGTAGGGCTGGTCTAGTGGTGATGAATTCTCTCAGCTTTTTTTTTTTTTCCTGGGACCGTCTTAATCGCTTTCAATTTTTATTTTTTTGTTGAAAGGTTGAATATTTTATTATTTGTAGGTATAGAAGAATGTGAGAATAGAAGTTGAGGATGGGTCAGGTCAGAAAAATGCCTCCGGCTTAGTCAATGATGATGAGCCTGTTCAGCCCACTGTCTTCATAGCTCCCATCTGCCAGGTAGCTGTGAATGATAATGAAGATCTTTTATGACAATGAGCAAGGGATCTGTCTCCCCCTCCAGCTCCATCACCACAGGGGCCCATATCGTTATCTGGAGGCGTCAGGTATCCACACAAGCCCATTCATACTTGGTCATGTACAGTGTGGTGATTCCTTTAGGTTGGCCTGCGGTTTGCTCCCCAGAGGGGAGGATATCAGTGTTCTTTTGGCCCTCCTCAGCATTCTACAAGTTGCCTGACTCTTCAGGTTCTTCCACATCATCAAAGTTGGCACCATTAGATTTGTCCTTATTGTCTGACATGATGCCCGCATCTCTGTGAGCTCGCCCTGTGCCCCACACCCATACAGAGACCTGCAGACAGCCTGCCTCCGCCCGGTATGGTGGTATGCTCACTCTCCCTCAATTTTTGAAAGACAGTTTTGCCAAATAGAAAATTCTTGGTTCGCAGTTTTTTGCTTTCCACACTTAAAATATGTCGCCCCACTGCCTTCCTGCCTCCATGGTTTCCAGTGTGAAGT
This sequence comes from Tolypeutes matacus, assembly GCA_026826555.1. Taxonomy (NCBI): domain Eukaryota; kingdom Metazoa; phylum Chordata; class Mammalia; order Cingulata; family Chlamyphoridae; genus Tolypeutes; species Tolypeutes matacus. The sequence goes on from JAKSZT010053928.1 coordinate 43,464,468, forward strand.
CGGCTTTTTTTTTTTTCCCAAATTGTTTGCTTGCCATTTTTTAAAATGTGCTGCATCAGAAAGCACAGTTAAAGTTCTGGCAGAAATTCAGGTGTGGGTTTACCTTTTTAAAGATGTTTCCCCTGCACTCTACTTTCTCATGAATAGAGAAAGGGATGTCTTGAAATGTCCTTTAGAACCTGCTGTGGTTTGGATGGTGGGGGGAGATCTTCAGTAGAAACCTCCTTACTGGCTGTATGGAGAAAAAGATATTTCCTCTTTTTTTCCTTTTTTTTTTTTTTTTTTTAAAGGAGGTGCCAGGGATTGAACCCAGTATCTCATTCATGTAAAGCACGGGCTTAACCACTGAGCTACACCCATTCCATGGCATTTCATCTTATTAAGTCTGAGCTACACCCATTCCATGGCATTTCATCTTATTAAGTCTTCCTTATATGTGACACATTGCCTCTCTCTCACAGCTTTCAGAATTCTCTCTTTAACTTTGGCATTCTGCAGTTTTGAGTATAAACCAGGACAATGTGGGTCTATTTGGACTTACCCTGCTTGGAATTCTTTGAGCCTCTAGGATGTGTTTATGCATGTCTTTCTTTAAATTTGGGAAGTTTTTCAGGCATTATTTCTTTGAATATTCTCTCTGCCCCCTTCTTTCTTCTCTTTCTGAAACTCCCACAATGCTTATATTAGTACATTTGATGGCATCCCAGAGGTTCTTCACTCTGTTTACTTTTCTTCAATCTTTCTTCTTTCTGCCTCTGACTAAATGATTTTAATTGTCCTATTATCAAATTCTCTGATTCATTTTTTTGCCATCTCCAATCTGTTGTTGAACCCCTCTAGGGAACTTTTTAATTTCTCTTACTGTAGTCTTCAATTCTGTGTAGTTCCTTTTCATAATTTCCATCTCTCTTTAGATATCTTTGTGGTCATCTGTTATTTTCCTCATACTCTTTAGTCCTTTGTTCATATTTTCCTTTACCTCTTTGAGCATATTTGGACCATTTTTAAAAAGTGGTATGTCCCAGGTGTGGTCTTCCTCAATGATGGTTTCTAGTGCTTTAATCACCTTTGCCTGGGCCATAAATTCCTGTTTCTTTGTAGGGTTTGTAACTTTTTGTTGAAACCTGGACATTTTGATATTTAATGTATTATTGCTGAAATTAAGACTCTGAGGTGTCTGTTCCATAAGATTGTATCAGTTAGTGTTATTACAGAGCCTTCCTGATTGCTAGGAACCAACTGAAAGGGGGGAAAAAAAGAAAACACCCACCTTTCCCCTTCTTGACAGATTGGTCTGTGCAAGTGCTCTCCTTCAGGGCTTATTCATACAATAAGTTTAGAGAATACTGAATAGCTCCAGGCCAAAGCATAGCTCCCCCTCCCCAACTCTTCTGTGCCTGCTCTTGTTTTGAGCATGTGCTTTTGGCCCCATTTACACTGTTCCGGAAGTCCCCTTTTTCCTAGGAAAGTTTCCTCATGGTCCCCTCCATACTGCCTGTATATCCTACAAACAGAAATCCCTTGACTCAGCACAACTTGCCTGCTCTCCCACATTATTCTGTAGAATTCTGTGAGCTGCCTTCTACACATAGGGCAAGTTCTGGGATGGCAGGTTCTAGGACAGCAAGTCCCTCAGGCCATCACCAGACTATGGGTCCAGACATTCATGCTCCCAGGATGTGCATAAGGGTTACTTTGCTCCCTCTGGAACTGGGACTAGGGATCTGCACTGGGAGTGTGTGCTGCCCGGCTCAGCACTGAGCTGATGAGGAATGGTGAGGGGCCGGCCATGGTGCCCCGAGATCCTACCCCTTTCAGGTAGCCTTTTTGTTTTGCACTTGCCCTGTTAGAAGGATGTTTCTGCCAGTTCTTGCTGGTTGTTTAAAGCTGCTGTGGCCGTATAGTACCCTGAGGCATCTCACTCCACCAACTTATTGGGGCAGAGCCTGTATAATCCATCTGTTAGTTTTTGCAGTATGTGCTGCTTTGAACATGATTTCATTCATAAAACATAATAAAGTTCATCCATGTTTTATGTAGCAGTAGTTTATTTTCATTGCCGTGTACTAATCCTTCAGTGAATGTACCACAATTTATTCACTCATTCTTTTGTTAGTAGATATTTGAATAGTTTCCAAATTGGGCTTTTATGGTATACACATGCCTTTTGGTCCATATGATGGATACATTTTTCACATTTCTCTTGAGTAAAATATCTGTGAGTGGAATTATTGGTCATAGGTTGTGTATATATTCAGTTTAATAAATACTGTCAATTTTCCAAAGTAGTTGTATTAGTTTATATTCCCACCAGCCGTAAATGAGAGTTCTATATACTTGCCAACACTTGGCATTATCAGTCATTTTTACCATTTGTATGGTACTATCTTATTTTGCATGTTTATGAGGAGTAAGCAAGAGAAGAAAGGGAGTAAGGGAAAGCAGGAGGAAGAGACACAGGAGAAAATCTGTTTGATATATCAAGGCTAACTTACATCATTTTGATTGGTTTAGGTCCAACCTAAACATGTGAAGGAAGCTTTCCGATTACTGAATAAATCAATCATCCGTGTGGAAACACCTGATGTCAATCTAGATCAAGAGGAAGAGACCCAGATGGAGGTAGATGATGGCCCAGGTGGCATCAATGGTGAGATTTTTTTTTATATATATATGACTATTCTGGCGTTAAGAGAACAAAAAGTTCTTTCAGATGTTCTTGGCAAAAGGAGTCTACTTGTTGATGGTTAGGAAGTCTTTGTGGCATAAGGGGAAAAAATGGATAGTAAATGGTATTAATTGTTTGCAAGTTAAAATACAAATGAATACTTGATATAATAAATATATGCATGAAGGATTGAAAGGAAATAGTGAAATGGTGATAGACTATCCCCTTGCCTCCACCCTTATTGTGTTGTTATTTTGCTTTTAAATTAAAAACATTTTCAGGGAGGCAGCTGTGGCTCAATCGGTGGGGCTCCCGTTTGCCATGTGGGAGGCCTGGGGTTTGGTTCCCGGGGCCTCCTGGTGAGGGCAGGCCTGCCCGCACGGCGTGGTTGGCTGACCCAGTGAGCACGGGCAGCAAGGGGGGGATAAATGAATAAATAAATACAAATCTTTAAAAAAAAAAAAAAAAACAAAAACATTTTCAAGTACATTAGAACAATACCAGAATTTTTTACTTTATACATATTGCAAATTCACTTTTGGATTATGAAATCTTTGTATCTCCCATCCTTCACATTCCTTCCAAATTAGTCTTCACTAGAAGCACTTACAAATTTGATTGTAATTTACTTGTAACATTATAAACACTGTATAACTATATGCTTGCTTTGAAATTAGTATTAGAAGTATATTTATAAACACTTGATGGGGAATGTTGGAGACACAAAAACAAGATTCAGATGGTTTATTTTTCACTTAGGTCATGCTGACAGCCCTGCACCTATAAATGGAATCAATGGCCACAGTGAAGACATAAACCAAAATTCTGTTCCAAAAGCTTCCTTAAGGCTGGGCTTCTCTGAGTACTGCCGAATCTCTAACCTCATTGTGCTTCACCTCAGAAAGATGGAAGAAGGTGAGTCTACCTGTACTGCTTACATGATCAGGCATTTACATAAACTATATTTGCTTACGCCACTCCTGATTGCTAATGATTATGATGTTCTGTCCAAAGGGATTATAAACTGTTAGACAAGTTCATTTTAGGAAAGCAGATGTACACATTATCAGCATACTTGCTAGCCTGGACCTTTCCCCACAATTAAAATGTCAGAAAAAAGTTTATGGATAATTTTTGTTTACCCCCTTGATGTATATTAATCTTTTTTGAAGTAGAGTTTGAGATCCAATAGCAAAAAGGACTTAGGTGTTTTTACAGAGCAAAATTACTACTCCTTACATGGATTTATTTAAAACAAATGAAAATGGAGTAAAATCCGCATCTCTAGGTATTGTATGTTATCCAGACACTAGTATACATGCTTTACCATGCTATTTCAATTTTTATCAACCTATAGTTTGCCTCAAAGCAGAAGGAAAATGATTAAATCAAGGAGTATGAGCTTAAACTTCTGTTGGTGGCTAGTTATCAGGGAATTCTAATTTAAAAGTTCCAAGGATGACTCAATATGCTGGCTTCTGGGTTTATTCTGTCCTCATGGTATCTGATCTGCTGTGGAGGAAGAGAACATTGGAGACTGTCTTAACTTGCTATTGTGTTTTGTTTGTTTTTTTAAAGATTTGTTTATTTATCTCCCCTCCCCCCCTTGTTTTGCTCGCTGTCTGCTCTCTGTGTGTTCTTCTGTGTCTGCTTGTCTTCTCTTTAGACGGCACTGGGAACTGATCCTGGGACCTTCCAGAGTGGAGAGAGGCGCTCAGTCTCTTGCACCACCTCAGCTCCCTGGTCTGCTGAGCCTCTTATCTCTCTTCTGTGTCTCTTTTTTGTTGCGTCAGCTTGCTTTTTACCAGGAGGCCCCCGGGAATTGAACCCTGGACCTCCTGGTAAACGGGAGCCTAATCGCTTGAGCCACATCTGCTTCCCAAGCCATATTATTTTTTCCCTTGTTCCCCTGTGATAGACCAGTGAAAAGAAGAGAAGGCAACAAAGAGGCTACTAGGACAGATGTTAGGTTGTATCCTTTTCCCTTCTCACATAAAGAGATTTGGGGGGAGGGGGTGTGTCATATTTTCTTCACATTTTGCTTCATTCTTTTTTTTTTTATTTTTATTTAAAATTTTATTTTTTTATATCAGTGTTATAAGTTACTCAGTTAACAGAAGGTAATAACTATAATAACAATAAATCTGCTTTAGTCAGCGGTTACACTCCCCCTTTATTTTTGTTCATTCCTCAGTCTTGAGGGATTTGGGACTATGTCCACTCTGACTGCTTCAGGCTGAGATGGGATATAGATATTATGGGGCAGAGGAATGGTCAACCAGTTGAGCTACATCCACTCCCTAAATGGAAATGTTTTGTTTGTAGTTGAAGATACTCCTTGCTTTTAGGATGGGTCTGGTCCATCATCATTGTTTTTTTAGTTGTCCACGGTAGGCCCAAAGAACTGGAGAGTAGGAGTTGGCCGCTTATCTGCTGGGTTGCAGGGCTCAACTGGCATAGAAACAATCCAAAGTCTAAATCTCTGAGAAATATATTTAACAGGTAAATAGAAAATTATGGATTCAAATAAAAGAAGTAGAAGAAGCATGATTAAGTCATTCTTTGTCCCTCGTGCAACTATGTTTTAGACATGGTAAAACCACTGGTGGAGCAAAAATATGATTAACTTCCAGACAGTGTCTGCATTTCACAGAAAAATGCTACTGTGTCTTCTTCCTTTCCTTAAAAAAAAAAAGATACTGTTGACCTGGCCAAGTGAGCTATTAATTCTCAATCATTAGGTAGACAGCTGTTTTCTAACACAGGGAACAGAGCTTTTAAACCAAGGAGGTCACTTATCCAAGAGCATTTGGACAAATCACTGAAATTTCAGTACAAGCGTAATAAAACTTTTCAAAGGCATCAGTATAAGTAAAGCTAGAATTTCTCTGCTTCGATTTTGCAGTTTTATTAGCAATTTCCAGAACCAATACTCAGTGAAGTTTTCTTTTAGTACACCTTTTTTCTGTAGCTGTTATACTATTATGTGGGTCCCAACTTTTCTTCTTAGAGCTTTACTGTGGAGTTTTGAGAAGGAGATGGTTAATTTGGTATTGGTAAACATTGCTAGAATAAATTGGAAACTTTTTGAGTGAATACCTTTGAATTTCATTTCTCAATTGACTTAATTGCAGTCTTCCCCTTTCCAAAGAGGAAAAACTACATTCAAGAAGTTTTGCTGGGAAGCGGCTGTGGCTCAATCAGTAGGGCTCCCGTTTACCATATGGGAGGCCTCGGGTTCGATTCCCGGGGCCTCCTGGTGAAGGCAAGCCCGCCTGCACGGCGTGGTTAGCTGACCCAGCGAGCACAAGCAGCAAGGGGGGGATAAATGAATAAATAAATAAAATCTTTAAAAAAAAAAAAAAGTTTTGCTTACATTGCTTCATTCCTAATTTATGCTTTCACTTGCTGTTAGCAAACATTCTCATATGTGATGAATTATAAAAATGAAGGAAAGGCTTTAAATAGCTTTAAGAAATTTGTTTCTTATTATCTCTTATTTCATTAGATTTTTCTTTTCAGGATAAAGTAAGGTATGCTTTAATACAAATAATATGACAGGTTATTTTAGGCTTATGCTGGAACATTACAAACCTTATTCCAGCTGATGTACTTTCTCACAGGTTGATGGTTATCTAATCTGTACATTATCTTGTGTATACAAACGCCAAGGATTGGTAATACAATTTGCTAGAGAAATATTTAAGCTTTTTAAAATGTTTTTGTTTTTTTGTTTTATTTTTTTGCAGAAGAGGACGAGTCAGCATTAAAGAGGAGTGAGCTTGTTAACTGGTACTTGAAGGAAATTGAATCAGAAATAGATTCTGAAGAGGAACTTATAAATAAAAAGAGAATCATAGAGAAAGTAATTCATCGGCTCACACACTATGTATGTACAGAACTGCTCTTGCTCAAATTTTAATGAGGAAAGGAATTCATGGCTTATACCTGCATAGGTTCCTTAGTGAACTGTTTCTTGAGGTTCATTTAATGAAACTTTAAACTTCCTTCTCTGTCTTACTTGACTAATTCCTAGCCTTGGTTAAATCTAACTCTACCTTTTCTTTACTTATATCCAAATTGCTAAAGGTAACTGGAGAAAAACATATAATCGTGTGCCCAATCTCATCTTAAATTCATGGTTAGAAATCTCAAGTGGACAATTCTTTGCTTTTCCTTTTCAGCCTCACAATAGCTCTACCCAACACTATTACTTTTCCCTAGGCAGTTCATTCTCCCACGCTCCTAGTGGACCATTACATATCTTCTCTGTTGTCAAATTGCAACATCCATTCCCTTTCTCACTTGTTCTGTGTTAACTTTGACTCTTGTTAACCATGGCTTTTATTTCACAAAGAAAATTGTAGTCAGAAAAGAACTTCTTAACTATCCTGTCACTGGGTATATCTGCATCTAAGTCCATCCTGTCAAAAAAGGATAGGGACCTGTTTCTGCTCCTACTTAAGGCCAACCTTCGACTTGCAGAAAGGATCCCGTCCCCTCATGCCTGCTCATGGACTTTGCTCTGGCTTACACCAGTTAACTGCCCTTTAAAAGATAACTCCCATAGCATAAAAATGTATGGGGGGGGGTGTCCTAATTCTACCCCCCTATAGCTGATACCATAGTTCTCTGTCTCCCCTTATAAAAAGACATGTCTGTACTAAAACTATAACCTCTCCTCCCACTTCTGTTCAGTTTACAAATTTTTTTTTTTTTTTTTTTTTTTTAGATTTTATTTATTTATTCATTTATCCCCCCCTTGCTGCTTGTGCTCACTGGGTCAGCTAACCACGCCATGCAGGCGGCGGGAACCAGACCCGGGGCCTCCCATATGGTAAACGGGAGCCCTACTGATTGAGCCACAGCCGCTTCCCCAGTTTACAAATTAATTGGTCCTTCTCAGGTTCTTCTTAGTCTCTTTTTCTGAATCTCTCTCTCCTAACTTTTGGCGGGAGGGTTGGGGTTTTCCAGGACCTCATAAGTGGGAAGCCGGTGCTTAACCGCTGAGCCACATCAGCTCCCCTGAGTTGGTTTTTTTCGCTTGTTTGCTTGTTGTCTTTGTTTTTAGGAGGCACCGGGAACTGAACCTGGGAACACCCATGTGCTCAACTGCTTTAACCACATCCATTCCCCTCTTCTGATTTCTTAAATGGAATGCACTGTCCTCAGTCCTCAGACCTCTTTTCTATTTACGCTCATTACCTAAATGATCTCATTTGGTTTTATTAATTTAAACCTGTCTGCTGATGACTCCCAAATTTATATCCTCAGCCCTCACCTCTCTCCTCTAAACTCCAAGTGTTGATAGCCACTGCCTACTTGCAAACTAATAGGTATCTCACAACGTTGTTCATTAAGAAACAGTCACTCCCCATGCCTAACCCCTGTGTTCTCATTTGCTTAGTTGCTATAGACCAAACACTTTGGGATCATCCTTGTTTCCTTGATTCCACTGTCCCCTTCACAATGCCCTGTCTTCAGCAGCAAGTCCTGTGAGCCCTGTCTTCAGTGTGTGCATGTTTTCCCTTATCCTCTTACCACCTTCACCACTTTGACAGAAGTCACCATGCCTGGACTTCTACAGGAGCCTCCTAACTGTCCTCTTTTGTATTTGCTTTTTGTCCAGCAACCGGGTAGATCTTTTACCGCCCTGATCCAATACATTCCAGTACTACCCTTCACATTTAGAAAGGAATCTAATCCCTTTACCATGGCCTCCAGAACTCTTAATAATTCAGTATCTGCCCACCTCTTTCCCCTTGCCTATTCACCCCAGTGACACTAGTCTTTTGTGGTTGTTCTCTAGACACAAAACATGAGCACTTTTGCACTTTTCCTCTCTTTCCCCAGACACCCTCCATTCTGATGTCTGCTCAAATGTTACATACTCAGAGGTCTTTCTTGTCTAGCCTGTCTGAAATAGTAGCCTGGTCTTCTGTCATCCCCTTAATGTGCTTTGTTTTCTTCATAGTGCTTATCACTGCCTGGTATGTTTTTTTCATTTAGGTGTTTAGTTTTTCTCTGTATTAGAATGCAAGCTCCATGAGGGTTGAGACTTTGTTTTGTTAACCACTGTATCCTAAGTACCTACAGTGGTACTTGGCACATAGAGGGAACAAGTATTTGTTAAATGATTGAACTGGCTGCTCAAATGGCAGAGATTCAATCATCATGCCAATTCACTCCACAGTGTTCCCTATAGAAATATTGTGGACGTCATGTGTCAGGATTGTGCCATTTGAAACTTTACCTATGGGAGTAAATTAATTTATAGATTATAGTGGTGTGTTTTGGGGGCAGGAGGTAGAGAACAGCTACTTAGATAAGTATTTAAAAACTATATTTGAAAGTAAAGCATATTTGAGGTGGTACATGCTCAGAGTTGTCTTTCTAGGAATGGGAAATGTGCATGTACCAGTCCAGGCCCTTCCCTCTGAAATGCCCTTTCAGAGCAATGTGAAATAAAATGGCCCACACAAGAAAACCACCTTGGGACTGTGAAGCTAACTGGTCTAAGCTTGGGATTACTTTATTTTTCATTTTTTTAGGAGTTACCAGAGATTGAACCTAGGACCTCATACATGGGAAGCAGGCGCTCAATCACTGAGCTACATGTGCTCCCCAATGAGAGTTGGTTTTCTTGCTCATTTGCTTGTTTTTAGAAGGTACCGGGGATCGAACCTGGGATCTCATGTGGAAAGCAGGTGTTCAACCACTTGAGCTACATCTACTCCATAGGATTACATTTTTAAGTTTGGCTAACCACCTGAGCTAACTTGGGTACAGAAGACCAGAGAGCTTGTACTGAGCCGATGCTTTTGTGAAAGTGTTATTACATAGAGTGAGTACTTAGAAGGGTCCACTCCCTCTTAGCAGTATTAGTGCTCATACTGTGTGGTTTTTCAAACCTTCCTAGGATCAAATCAGTATTTCTTGATTTCCTTTGTTTGGGCTTGGCTAGGAGTCCTTATTTATGGAAATTTTACACTGACTTATAGGTCTACCATACATAGGCTTGAAATCTGCAATCAAGATTTTAAGCCAAATGGCATGCTCTGCTTTTTTTATTAGCTCAGGATAAAAAAAAAAAAAATTTCCAGGTGAATTATCTTTAGATTCTACTTCAAACTGAATTAGAATAGGATAGTCTATGAAAGAGTTCAGTGGCTGGTAATTAAAAATTAACAAATAATGAGAGTAATTAAAGAGAATTTTAAATATCAGGGGATTTTGCAAAATCTTAAAAATTGAATTATTCATGTCTTTTTCAAAATTGTATTTATAGCACTTGATGTACTGAGCTAGGAAACCATATTAAAATCATAATTTCTATTAAGCTTATATTTCTTAATTTTCAAAAAGGGTTTATGATATGAAAAGGTCAGTATCCAAATGGGAAGAAGGATTTACCAGAACATTGATAATTATTTAAGGTAATTCCTTTTCTAGTAGTTTCTTAAGAGAAATGAAATAAAATGGCAGTAGCAAACATTCTTGTGTATCTGGGCATTTTTATAATACTGTTGGAGACGTGAGGACAAATGTTTGTGCTTCACAGGATCATGTTCTAATTGAGCTCACTCAAGCTGGATTGAAGGGCTCCACAGATGGAAGTGAGAGCTATGAAGAAGATCCCTACTTGGTAGTTAACCCTAACTACTTACTTGAAGACTGAAATACTGAAAGTAACTGACCAGAGCTGACAAACTGAGGAGTGATGAACATCGACAGCATTCTACCTCCTGGCCTGGAGCCTGGAGGGAACTCTGCTAGTGAGAGGAATGTTTCTGTGAGTAAGGTTTCAGGAAGATTTATTTTGATAAACAAGAATCAAATTGATAGTTCCTGTCATATGCTTTTATACCAGTATAGGCTTCAGCACTTATCTTTAAATGTGCTTATTATCCTAATGATGTTGGGACCCAATAATGTGTGGTTTTGGTAGCTAAGACCTTTGTTTTCATGTGTAGAAGTTCCATTCTTTTTATGGTATATGGTATCTTATTGGAGAAATAACTTTTTTCCCATTGGCAACTACTGTTCATATTCATCAAAATAAAATGACTTGTTATGTGATTGTTGGATTTGTTTCTACTTTACTTTGATTATTATTTTCACCTTTTTTGTTTAATCTGGGGTGAGAGGATCAAAGTGTGGCATTACGGTTAAGTATGAAGGCTAAGAAGTCTCAGAGATGCCTTTTCAAGGTTACTTCCAGTTTTGTGTGTGTGTTTTAAGTGTTTCATAAAAATAAAAGGCTTATTTGGCCCCCTTTTTCCGTTACTCTTTAACTTCTTTACCTTCTGTGCCCTAAGGGTAATTTCTCAGAATTGTTTTCCAACTGCTTTTTTAAGAGAAATATTTCATTTTCTGTATTACAAGTTGTTCCCAAATTTTATGGCTTTCTTTCAGGAAAAATTATTACTGTTTATGATACTCAGAGTTCCTGAAACTTAGCTATGATCGATGTATTAGCAGTTTCTGCTAGTGCAGCTTTCAACAACAGATGGCTTCTCGGGCCTGCAAGGCTGTTAGGGAATGCATTTATATGTGACATGTGAGTTTATATAATTTTTTACTTTCCTCTGGTTCATATTAAAGATCTTACTTAAAATGATCAGGGGCTGGAAATGGATAGAGAAGTCATGCAGCAGATGAAGGGTCTTGACGTTGGGATCAGGAAATCTAGACATGCAGAATTTCAGAATTCCTACAGAGGGGGTTTGGGGAGAAGACATCAGGTAGGGGTCCCCTGTTAGGTCATTCAGTAACAGGCAAGACGCAGAGCATTCCAGGAAAGGTTCAGAAGGGAGCAGGAAAGAGTCCTCCTCCTTTTGTTAGGAAGCGCTTCTCCTGACACTTACCCTACTTGATAGGGAAAATGAGGAGGGAAACAATCCTGACAGAAATTTGAACTTTAATTTGATCCGATATTTACACAAAGGAGAATTTTAAACCAAGGAAAAATAAGTTTCTTTTAAATATTGTAAGTTGGCAGTTGATTTATATATTTAATGCATTTTCAACCAAACCGTAACAGATTTCTATCAATAAGGAAATACGTAAATTGTGACACAGCTATCCTGTGGATACACGTGAACAAAAGTTAGGTAGACCTAACTGAAAGGAAACGCATTGTTATGAGTGGTTATCCTAGGTGTGGGGGTTCGGGGGAGTGGGAGAAGGTGATTTTGCAAGTTTTTCATATATGTTTTTGTGTTAAATCTTTTACAAAATATGTTCATTGTTTACTTATTTTTAAAGGGAAAAAAAGTGGCGAGACATTTTTATGTAAACTTAAAATTTGTAGGAAAGAAAATTGGGAAATTTGAGGCTTTTGTGTTATCTCTTATGGTCCTTAAATTATTAAATATTACACTGGTGAGCCTTGTACTGATTTCATTATCATAGATAGCACAGTTAAGTGTTAATAATCACTTATTTTACAACCTCAGCTGTAGTTAAAAAGTAAGGATTCCGTATACCTCATACCAGTTCCTTGAACATGGACCTGGCTTGGAATTTAGTCTTCATTGTTCTCTTTAGTTTTTTGTGCTGGGGGTTAGAGTGGGAATCAGACAGAAATTTCATTTCAGCTGCTGGTCCTTTAACCAATGACTTACTGCACAAGCTGAGCAGTCCACTGGGAAACCAGAATTCTAATTTTGTAGCAGATGACAAGGACATTTATGTATGTCACCAGCCACTGCCTGCTTTCCTGTCAGAATACTTCAGCAGTATTCATGCCAGCAAGATCACCCATTATAAAGTATTTCTGCCATGGGCACAACTTCTTCCCACAGGAAGCACCAAGAATCCAGACAAGGAAACTGTACAGTGCTATCGGAAACTCCTGGAGGCCCTGTTGGCTGTGCAACTTCAGCCCCTGGTTGTCCTGCACCACCAGACCCTACCTGCCAGCGCCGTACAGAGAAGTGAAGTCTTTGCTGACTTCTTTGCTGACTATGCCACATTCGCCTTCCATTACTTTGGCGACTTAGTTGGGATCTGGTTCACTTTTAGTGACTTGGAGGAAGTGATTATGGAATTTCCTCACCAGGAATTAAGAGCTTCATGTCTCCAGACCCTCAGTGATGCCCACAGAAAAACCTATAAGATTTTCCATGAAAAATACGCTTCTAAGGGTAAGCATTGACCATGGCTGCCAACCCACTGATAGCCTTTATTATCTCTCTTCATTCTCAGCTTTTCTTCCTACTCACCTACTCACCTTCAAATATCTTGTCATACCCAGGCATTAGTGAGAAGTTAGGAAATCTTTAATATTAATGGAGAAAGGAATGGCATGGTTTGTATCACCCAGCATTTTCCTTGAAAACTATCCCCTAGAAACCTCTTGCCCAGTCTGTGCAACCACCTGGTTATCTCTGCCCTCCTTCCCTTCAACTGTCCTGCCTCCTTGACTTTTCCAAGGTTTCAAGATTGCCTGCCTTCTCCCTCTGCCTTCTGCTTTTCTTATCAGTAGTTCATGCATTCCAGTTGGAGCCTACTTTCTAGCAAGGGAGATACATACATAGATAAAGTAATGATATACTGACAAGTAGTGATAAGAGCATAATTGTGATTGTCCATATTCCTGGTTCATAGGTAACTTGAGATTCTGATTTTGTAGATCTTGGTGAGACCCAGGACATCTGTGATTTTAATAAATTCTCCAGATGATTCTGAGATATACTAATTTTGAGAGCCAATTTTGGACTATATGTGTTTTATTCCTATTATATTACATATTTATATTTGTATATATCTAGTATGTATATTAGGCATGCTTATATATTCTTTTTTTATCCCCCCCCCACTCCTGAGATAGCTCTCTCATCTGTTTGCTTGTTGTTTGCCCTTGTCTGCTCGGTTTTTCTTTTTTTTTTGCTCGTTGTTTTTGTTCATTGTCTTCTCATTTTTTTTTTTGCTTATTGTCTGCTCCTTGTCTGTTTTTTTTTTTTTTCTTTAAGAGGCCCTGGGAACCAAACCCAGGACCTCCCACATGGGACGCAGGAGCTCAACTGCTTTAGCCACATACGCTACCTATTCTGTTTTTTAACTTAACATATTTTATGAGTTTATTCTCTTTAAAATACTTTGAAAGCATGATTTTCAACAGCTTTATAGGTTCCCATCATTTTAATGGATTACGAAATTTAAAATATTTCTCCACTTTTTACATATAAGTATATTCTAACTTTTACTATTATAAATTGTGTTGTGATGAATATTCATATCTATAAATCCTTGCCTACCTTCTAATAAATTCCTTCAGATAGATTCCTAAAATTAAACTGACTGCGTTAAGGAAGTGTGCTTACTTTAAGTCTTTAAATCATATTGTTAAATTATTTTCCATAAAAGTTGAAGTAGTTTATGCCAGCAGTTATAAAATTGCTCTTCTAACCCCACTCCACCAGTTTTAAATGTTACAATTATTTTTTAATTTCTAATTTGACAGCTGAAACTGTTATTTCCTTGTATTCTTAATTTACATGTATTTGATTATAGAGAATCAAATATTTTTCCTATGTTAAAGTCAGGGCAAGGATATATGGTAAGCCATTTTAGATAGTATTGTCAGGAAGGTTTCTCTTGGGCTTCCATTTTTGCAGACTGGAATGAATGGTGGGAGCAAGCCATGAGAAGACCTGGAAAAGAGATCCCAGGCAAAGGGAAGGTGTGCAAAGCTCCTGCAGTGGGAACAGCAAGAAGCCCAGTGCCTAGTGAAGTAGGAGTTGAGTAGTAGATGAGGCCAGTTGCTGGATTTGAAACAGGATTCTTTGGGAAGCCATATTTGTGGTAGTTAAGCAAATAAATAGATGTTTGTTGGTCGTAATCCTTCTGAAGGAGCTTTGAGTAAAATGAACTTTGGAAGAGGGCAATACTGAACTTGTATCATCCTAAATAAAGGAAAATTTATCTTATTTTGAGGACAGTTTTCATAGAATTTTTTAAATTATAAAAATATATACGTTTATTAAAATTTTTTTGCATATTTTATTTTAATCTCCATCAAGTAATTAAATAGTTTCTTTTTAAATAGGCTTTTTAAAAATTTTTTAGAGTTTTTTTGGGTTGACAGAGAAGTGGAGAAAGTACAGATCTCATCTCTCTCCCCACACACAGCTTCTGCTATTATTAACAGCTTGCATTAATGTAGTACATTTGTTACAATTGGTCGATAATATTGATACATTATTATTTAACTAAAGCAAGCCCATAATTTATAGTAGAGTTCACTCTTTGTGTTGTACTCTTCTGTAGGTTTTGACAAATACATGTCATGTATTTACCATTGCAGTCTCATATAGAATGGTTTCTAGTTTCACTGCCCTAAAAATGCCCTGTGCTCCACCTATTCATGACCTCCACCACCACCTCACCCCTGCAACCCACGGCAACCACTGATCTTTTCATTGTCTCAGTAGTTTTGCCTTTTCCAGAATGTCATGTATTGGAATCATACAGTATATAGCCTTTTCAGAACTGGCTTTGTCTTCATAGCTTGGTAGTTCATTCTTCTGTACTTTCCTTTTACTGCCCATTCCTCCCATCCTTTATTTTGTATTTTACCAACATAACCATATGTTTGTTCTTCAGTCTGCTTACTATTCCAAAATCTTCCCCTTTCTCTCATACTCATCTTCCTTTTTAGTCCAATCTCATAGTCCCTTTTATTCTTTTTAATATATATATATATTTAATACACAGAACTATATAACATATTGGTTAAATCATAATGTTCTATATAACACATGTCCATGAACTTACCACTCAATTCAACAACTAAAACAATACCACTTCATACCCACTAGAATGGCTATAATAAAAAAGATGGACTATAACAATTGTTTATGAGGAAGTGGAGAAATTGGTACCTTCCTACTTTGCTGGTGGGAATGTAAAATGTGTAGCTGCTTTGAAAAGGTCTGGCAGTTTTCCAAATGATTAACCATAGTGTTACCATATGATCCAGCATTCCTAGATATATACCCCAAAGAATTGAAACTTACATCCACACAAAAACTTATGTGCAAATGTTCATAGCATTATTCATAGTTGCCAAAGAGTGGAAACAACCCAAATGCCCATCAGCTGACTGAATGGATAAGCAAAATGTGGTATAGTCATGCAATAGAATATTCATCCATAAAAAGAAATGAAGTACTGAATCATGTTACAATGTGGGTGAACCATAAAAATGTTGTGCCAATTGAAATAAGCCAGACACAAAAGGCCACATACTGTATGGTTTCATTAATATAAAATGTCCAGAACAGGCAATCCATAGAAACAGAAAGTAGGTTAGTGGTTATCAGGAACTGGGGGGAGAGGGAATGGGGAAAAACTGCTAATGGATACAGTTTCTTTTTGGAATGATGACAGTGCTTTAGAATTAGATAGTGGTGATGGTTGTACAACCTTGTAAATATGCTAAAGGGTGGGGGGGTATTTCATTGAAATGTATGAATTGTGTGGTTTGTGAATTAATTGTTTTTTTTGTTTTGTTTTTGTTTTTTTATGGAGGTCCTAGGGTCAGGGATTGAACCCGGGACCTTGTACATAAGAAGCTGGCACTCAGCCACTGAGCTACACCGTCTCCCCTCAATTGTTTTTTTATGCAAAAAAAAAAAAAATTAGATATGAAGTTCATTTAAAACAAAGCAAAACCGAAAAAACATAAAACATCTGTATTAGTCAGCCAAAGAGATGGCTGATGCAAAATACCAGAAGTCTGTTGGCTTTTATAAAGGGTATTTATTGGGGTAGAAGCTTACAGTTAGTTACCAGGCCCTAAAGTGTCCAATGCGAGGTTACTTCCTCACCACAGTCTGTTGCCACATGTTGAAGCATGATGGCGGGCGACCTCTGCCTGGTCTCACCTTAATTCTTCCTCTTAAGGCTCCGTGGGCCCAGCTTTTCCCATCTCAGCTGCAGGCTGGCATAGGGCTCATCTCTCTTCCCAGGAATTTAGCTGTTTGAGCCTTGTTCCTGTCATATGGCAGGACCAAAATGACCAAGTTCTCTCCTCTTCCATAACTACTTCTGTGTATTTTCTTCTGTGTCTTCTTGAGTGAGTCTCTGTTTATATAACCCACCTAGGGGTGAGGGACTTAAACTGATTGACCCTACTGATGTGGTCAAATCAAAGTCCTAATCTTAAGAAAATTTAATCAAAGACATCTCAGCTGAATCTAATATAATCAAAGGGGATTATGCCCAGAGAACAGACTAGTTTACAAACATAATCTCTCTTTTTGGAATTCAAAAATAATCTCAAACTGCCACAACATCTTATATCTATATGTTCCTCCCTTAACCTATCCCCCAGCATTCCCCCACCCCATGTTGTCACTGTGCTAAATATTCTGTTGATCATTCCATGTCTTTTTTACCCCTTCAGTGCTTACAATGACTTTTTTGCTATAAGGCCAAATAGTTCAATACTTTTTTTTTTTTTTTTAATTTCAGAGCGCTTGGTATTTCAGCAAATAAAGCACATGCACTGCATTTAAAAAAAAATACATTAGTAATCTGCTGCCAATTAGGAAATAAATATGAATAGCAGCTGATTTTTTTCTAAGAAATTTTTTGTCAGGTATGATTTACATACAGCAAAATGCATAGATCTTAATTTTATAGTGTGATCAGTTTTGACAAATGCATATAACCCTATAAAGATACTAACCGTCACCTCAGAAAATTTCTTCATGCCCCTTCCTAATCAATTCCCAATCTCAAAAGCAACCACTGATCTGATTACTATCACCGTAGATATAAATGAAATAATCTAGAATGTCTTTTTTTTTTTTTTTTTTTTTTTTTGTCTGTCTGCTTTCATTCAGCCTGTTTTTGAGATTCACTCATGTTGCATGTTCTAATAGTTTGCACCTTTTCATTTCTGAGTAATATTCCATTGTATGGATGTACCACAGCTTGCTTATACATTAACTTGTTGATGGACACAGTCTATTTTCTGTTTTTTTCCTATCATGAATAAAGATGCTTTGAACATTGTTATATGAGTTCTTTGTGAATTTATGTTTTCATTTCTCTTGGATAAATACCTAGGAGTAGAATTGCTGGGTCAAAGGGTAGACATGTGTTTAACTTTTTAAGAAACTATCCCAACAGTTTTCCAAAATTGTTGTGCCATTTTTTTGCTCCCACCAGCAGCGTATGAGCTTTCCAGTGGACCTACATCCTCACCAATGTTTGGCATTGTCAGTCTTTTCTATTTTAGCCATTCTGGTGGTTATCTCATGTGATTTCCATTACTTTTATAAATTATAAAATTTAAAAATATAATTTCTATCACAATTGCTTGTGTGCTTACAATATATTGTTCAATACTTTGGGGTTGCACTTTTGATTTTTTTATCAAGAAGTAGAGCCAGAATACTTGGATACAAACTCCAGCTCTGTTTGAATGCTTGGGCAAGGATAATATGGTTTTTGGTTTTTGGTTTTTTTTTTTTTAATTTAATTATTTTGCAGGGGGATGGATGTGGCTCAAATGGTTGGGTGTCCGTCTCCCATATGGAGGGACCTGGGTTCGATTCCTGGGACCTCCCGGTAAAAAAAGAAAAAGAAAAAAAAAGATTTAATTATTTTGCCACCCCCACCGCGCCCCCCGCCCCCCGTTTGCGCTTGCTGCCTGCTCTTTGTCTGTTATGTGCTCTCTGTGTCTGCTCGTCTTGTTTTTTTTAGGAGGCACCAGGAACCTAACCCAGAACTTCCCATGTGGGAAAGAGGTGCTCAATCGCTTGAGCCACCTCTGCTTCCCACTTGTTTTGTCTCTTACTGTGTTTCCTTGTCTCCTCGTTGCGTTAGCTTGACATGCGAGCCTATCACATCAACTCGCTGTCTTGTCTTCTTTAGGAGGCACCGGAACCGAATCTGGGACCACCACCCCCCCATGCGGTAGGCGGGCACCCAACTACTTCAGCCATATCTGCTTCCCTGTTTTTGTAATAGCAAAATGATCTATCACTGTTGATGTTGACCTTGATCATCTGGCTGAAGTAGTGTTTGTCAGGTGTTTTCACTATTAAGACATACTCCCCCACCCCCTTCCATGCTGTTCTCTTGGAAAGAAAGATACTATGCACAACCCACACTTAAGAAATGGGGAGTTATATTCCCCCTAATCGACACTTTTTCAAATTATTTTCTAATCTTTATGTGTCTGTTCTTATAAAACTCGTATTGATGCATTCCGTGTGCTGTCACTGAGGAGGACACAAAAGAAGTGAGAGAAGATTCTTGGCAGGGAGTTGGAGCTGGGAAAGAAGAGAGGGTCAGAGAAGAGAATAGTAAGAATTGCCCAACACTGGGACCCACTGGAGAGTAACACTAGCAATCCCCACCCCACCTTTTGAAGCACTGATATTAGCAGCTCAATACTGGCAAAATTACTTTTCTTGAAGCACTTGGGGCAAAAGGGAAGGGATTGTTTTGTTGTGGAAGACTGTAATGTTTTTTTTTTGTTTGTTTGTTTTGTTTTTTGCGTTTTCTTGATAACTATCTTTAAAAAAAAAAACAATTTATTGAAGTATATCATTCATACATGAACATACATAAACTATAAGTGTTCAGTAAACATCGTGAACATGCATAACATCATACAGGACTCCCACACATCACCCCCACACACACAAACACCCTGCATTGTTGTGAAACATTTGTTAACATCATGAAAGCATCGTCAAAGTAGCACTACTAACTATTGTCTATATCTTCCTCCCCTATACATTTTTTGTAAGGATTTATTTATTTATTTACCTTTATCCATTTTTACACACACACACACGTTTTTGCTGTTTCTGTGTCCATTCACTGAGTGACTCTGTGTCCGTTTCCTGCCCTCTCTTCTCATGCTTCTCCTGTCTTCACTGGGATTTGATTCTCAGAACCTCCGATGTGGGAGAGAGGTGTCCTACTGCCTGCGCCACCTTAGTTCCTGGTTTTTCAGCACGTCTTGTCTTGGCTCTCCTTTGTGTCATTCTCTTGTTATGCCATCATCTTGCTGCATTGCTTGCGGGGCCTGGCAGCGCACCCACGCATGGGGCCTAGTGGCCCACATGCCTTCTATATTTTTCTTTTTTTTTTTTTTACCAGGAGGTCCCAGGATTAAACCTAGGTCCCTCCATATGGGAGACAGACACCCAACCGTTTGAGCCACATGTGTCCCCCTGTTATATCTCTTAAGGTTGACCAAAGATTACCTAGAGTTATAGTCATTTCCCGTACAGGGTGGTTATATAATAAATCAGCCTTCCAGCATTTGAAAAACCAGACCTAGGGAGAAAAGTTAGGTCTGGAGACACATACATGGTTTCTAATATAGTAAATGTTTAGCCTACCCTGATGATCACAAAGTCAGGACAGCAAGAATATTCACATTGCAATGGTTTTTGAAGGAACGACTTCCCTTTGTGGTGGAAACAGAGAAGAGTTTATCCTTTGGTGAGATCTGTGAGACATGCTTTGACACCCAAGAGGTCCAGTGATGACTATGAGGGACTTGAGATTAACCTCAGTGCTTTGTAGTGATTTTCTACACAGGCTGAACATAGTCAATCCTCACAGCAAATACTGATTTTTGAGTTCTGTGGACACGAATACCTGTCTTTAACCATATCCAGCAAAAATTACAAGATAAATTACCTTAAACCAGAGCAATTAATCCCTTTCAGTCACATAGAAAACGTGAACTGCAAATTTAGAGTTTGTCATCGATCTATTTTTGTATTATTATGGGAAGCATAGTTGATGTTCACCTTAGAAACTATACTGGATTTTTTAAATGAGAAATTCAGGTGTATATACACTTGTTCACTCTATAAAAACAGCTTGCAAAGTCAAATAGAAATGATTTGTGGGTTAATTGTATTTAAGGATTAATTGTACCTGTGATTCATTTGATTATTCTAGAAATGAAGTAAATTGTACATTTTTAAATGTTAAGCACAGGCTGAGAACATGTGGTCTGTGTGTGCTGATGTGATGATAGGCTGAAGCCTGAAAACCTGAAGGTGAAATGGATCCACTGGAAAACAAGTAATCTTAACAGAATGAAGACTAAATGTCTCCAAGTGATAATCCCTGCTCAGAGGATTTCAAAGGCCCATTGTATTTATAAAAATAAGCTCTTTTGTTGCTGATAGTTGTTTGGTAGTGGTGGTTTCACCCCAACCCCACAATAGTGTTTCTCAAATTGTGGTCTGAGGACCACTGCTTCAGAATCACTGGGGAAGCTTGTTAGACTGCACATTCCTCACCCCACCTCAGGGTGCAGAATTAGAATCTCAGAGGGTGGGACTTAGGAAGTGGCATTTTTAACAAGCACCACAGATGAGTTAGATTCACACAAAAGTTTGAGAGCCAGTGTGATCAAATGTCAAAGCAAGTGGATACACATTGCACATGTTTACATTCTCTTTGTTTTCTTTCCCACAGGGCTGAATAGATGCTTGTATGATGAAAAAGGACCAAGTAACAGCTTCCTAAGGGCATCCCTGCCTTTCAGAAGTTTAGGGAGGAATTCTCTCTTTACTGGCTTTTACATTGCTTGTAGCAGGGCAGGATAACTACTTTTATGCTTTACAGACTTTTACAAGTATTCTGTATTTCATTAGCCAGATTTATGTCTCTAAAGAGACAGTATTTTTATAAAACCACCTTTTTTTATTTTTTTTATTTTTTTAATCTTTGAACTAGGCTAGTCATGTGAGTGATTTTTCAGAAATCACTGAATGTCTAATAAGAATTTTGGTAGGAAATTATTCCCCTCATGGCTTTTGTGGCCAGAGCACCTGCCCTCACTCACCTGCCTTTCCTCTGGTTGGTTTCAGGTGGAAAGCTCTCTGTTGTCCTACGAGCTGAAGAGATCTCTGAGTTCCTGCTAGAACCATCCCTGTCTGCACTTGCCAAGGTGGTTACAGAAAAGGGGAAAAAAAGCATTTGTAATATCTGAGGAAAGTTGTGATTTTAATTTTACAAAAATAAGAAATTTTTGTCCATTGGCTTGACATTTTTACAAATGTCTCTTCTGAGTGGCATACATTTTCTAGATTCATGATTGCTTTTTAAAAACAAAATCTCATTTGTTGTACTCCTAGCTCTTGCTTGGCTAAGTGTCAGCTTGCCAAACGAAGAAGCCAAATGCTTTTGGTTGCTCTGAATTTGATTAAAAGAGAACCAAATAGTTTATGGGAGGTTTTTTAAAAATAGCAGAACATATACTAGGGTAAAGGATATTTTTCTAATGTGGTCCCTAGAAAACCCATCTTGGTTTCTACCTCCTCTGACTATAACTTTTTAACTATAATTTTTAAAAGGAAAAATTAAAGCATCTGAGAATTAAACAGCTTTGGCCCAGGAACAGTGGTTTCTAGGCAGGGTTGAAAGCCATCAGTAATACCAGCTTATTGACCCAGTTCTGCAATATTGACAAGATGCTGTAAAGATACCATACTGCCTACTCCTACCTGTTTAGCAATGGGGCCCCACATGTCCAGAGTCCAGTCTTCAGGTGTACAAGTTCAGGAATTTAAAATCCAGGTACGATAAGGCTCTGGGTAACCAAAAGCTGATTGTGTGGCCTGAATGCCATTTAAATTACTTTACAAGGGATGATAACTGTTATCAGTAATCTAGTCAGGTTCCTCCACATAGGTCTACTCAGGAGATCAAACTGCTGATGAGTGCAGTAGCCTTTGAACTGGTCTTCTGTTCCAGTCCATGCCATGCAGTGTTTCTAGATTAATATTCCAAAAGCACAGGTCTGATCAATTCCCTGCTGGGAAGCCACACTCCCTTGCATCAGTATAAATTCATCTGGGTCTTCCAAAGAGCAGCTCTCCCTCTCCTCCTGACCTCACCTTTGGTTATTCCAAATAACCTAGTGTGTATGCTATGCCTTCTTCCTACTCTCTTGCATTCCCTACTCCTTCCTTGTCCCCTCCTGGCCTTCCTCAAATTGTCCTTTAACAAAATTCAACCCATTCTTTAATTTCAATATGAATGTGCTCTCCAACAGGAGGCCTGCTTAATGATACTCCCTTGCTCAACCTAATCCAATGCGGTCTTTCCCCACTTGAAACTCCACAAGTCATTTGTTTAGACCAGCAGTTCTCAAGCTTTGGTCTGTATAAGAATCACCTGGAGTGCTAATAAAAAACAGAACAAGGCTTAATGTTGGGGGACAGAACCTGGGCCTTCCTAGGTGTCCCAAATTCCCAGGTGGTTCTAATTTCCACCAATGTCTGAGAACCACTGTTCAGATATTTCTTATAGCACTTAAAACTTTCTGCCTTCTCTTAATGTAATGGGTATTATTTACCTAACACTCCCTATTAAATTGTAAACTTCTGTGGTCTTACTCATCTTTTTAAAATTTATTTTTATTTTTTTAAGGAGATACCAGAGATTGAACCCAGGACCTCGTTCGTGGGAAGCAGGCACTCAACCACGGAGCAACACTTGTTCCCCTATGAGATGTTTTGTTTTTTTCATTTGTTTGTTTTTAGGAGATACCAGGGATCAAACCCAGGTTCTCATACATGGGAAGCAGTTACTCAACCACTTAAGCTACATCCACTCCCCTTACTTATCTTTAAATGTGAATCCCCAGCAGTATCCAGCACAGTGACCTTCAGAAGTAGAAATTCAGTGACTATGTGCTGTTCTGAACTGGCAAACAAAAGCAAGAACTGAGGAGGGTGGGTAACGGAAGGTTTGAGTTGTGTTTGCCAGAATGACACAAGTGTCACTTGATTGGAAAAGCAGTAGGGAGCCACTTGTGAAAAAGTTATTGAAGGTCCGCAATGCAATTTTATCACTAGATGCTGTTATTCCTGGTTCTTGTCTTGAGGGAACAGATGATCTATGCAAGGAAAAGACAGGCAATGATCTAATCAGGACAAAGGTATGAGTGGAGCAGCCAGCCAGGCCCTCTGATGGAAGCAGGATGTGAATCACAGTGGTATTTTTATGTGTTCAGACTTTTGAATCTGAAGGTTTTTGAACATACACATGCCAGAGACGGGAAAAGGGATGCCTTAGTTCAGGGGTTCTTAACCTTTTTTGTTCCACAGATCCCTTTGCCAGTCAGGTGAAAACCAGATCCCTTACTAAGTCCACATTATAATGTGTATTATAAATTAAATATATCACACCTGCACCAACACATCCCCACAAGAATAATGTTTTTTTGAATTTCAATTCAAGCTCACAGACCCCTTGTTAATCATCCCTGCCTTAATTGGAGAGTAGATGTTGGTATTCATGAGCAGGACGGAGAGTTATGTTCTTGTCTAATAAAACAGGTCAGACTAGGGCTAACTGGGGTGGACTATGGCCTGAAAGAAGCCAGTGACTGGTCTGAAATTAAAACAAAAACCAAACACCCAGTAGCGTCCACAGAGAACACTGTGAAGCCCTTGGGTGGCTAAGGGCTCCTTCCTTGCCTCTGTCCTGGCAGTGTAAGGGCCAGGCAGGAGAATGAGGATTCCAGCAACATGGAGGATACCAGCCGGAGGCAGCTCTGGTCTCTGGTCTCCTTATTGCTCCTCTACCTTGGTGGGAATCCATCATTTCTGGTATACAGTACCTCATTCATTCATTTATCAGTCAGTCGTATACACTGAGTGCTTACTGTGTGCCAAATCCCTTTGCTTAAGTACTTAGATGATGTATTCCCAACACATGAAGGCATCCCACACACATTCTCACTTCATCTCCAGCTTCTCCCTGCCTGTTTATCCCTTGGAAAATTCTGCTTTGGAAGATCCTATTTAGCAATAAGGGGAGAAATAAAAAAACAATTCTAAGCAGCTTTTTTGTCTTGAAAATGCTTTTGCTATAATGAACCTATTTACTTATTTCTAGGACTCGATTGATTTCATCTCTCTCAATCTGTCTTATGAATGCCAAAGTGAGGCAAGTTTACCACAGAAGCTGAGTAAATTGCAGGTAATTTGAGCCATTTTCCATATTGATGATGAGTGGTGAAGGTTCTGGAAAGCATATTAGACATTTAATGTTTCAACTAAGACATAAACTGAACTTCCATCAGCAGAACTGCTGAGTTGCATCTGGAGAGATTTTCATTGAAAACATCGCTAGAGAACATTGGGATGTTAGACAGTCTTTCCTAGAAAGGATAATGAGGGTTATCTTATTAAGGTAAATATTTACATGACTATTCTGTTCCTTTGTGTAGAAATCTACAAAATTCCAGTGTTTGTTCTGAGTTTTAAAAAAACATTTCACACCCAGGCTACCAAATCAGAAACCATCTATGGGGACCTTCCTATAACCGTGGATTCTCCTTTCTGTACCCAGTATTGTTTTATTCGGGTCTAATGGGCCAACCCAGCTCCCGCACTGAGAATAAGGGAGCCTCCTACAGAACCATTAAGCTTCTCTCCTATACTGCTGTCATTAATCCAATTAATTCCCTGGATTCCGAATGGGTATAACTAATTCATTGATGGTTTCTCTATTGGACCTTCCGAATTCTGTGGTATTCCTAAACTTAACTCTGAAGAGCTACCTTTCCACAGGCTTCTCTGGATGTCTGATCATCAGAATTCACCCATGGTTTTCCTCTTGCCTCTGCAGGTTTGGTCCCATAGCCCCTCTTGACTTTCATCCCTTTGTCCACAAGGAGCTAGGCAGAATAGCCATTTAGTGGGGTCTCCTTGTTTTGAATCCTACCACCTCCAACCAGCAAGGAGGATGCTTTGTTGGAGGAATTATCCTCTCATAGGTCCAGTTCATAAATGCCAAACCCTCAGTACTCCAGATAGCTGGAATCTCAGTTTTACCTGAGGTAGGAAACTTGAAATTGACAAATAAGCATTGGTCCAATCCCAGTTTCTGTGTTTCCAGCTGATACACATAGACACCACTGCTTTTGTTATCTACAAATAAAATGCCCAATAGCATTTCCTATCCTCAGTTACCAAAAACAATAGATGTATCCACAAGACATTTTAGTAATAGCTATTATGACTTTAGTGCTTGCTATATGCTGGCACTGGGTTAGGTACTTTATCTCCACATTATTTCTAACCCTCACAGTACACATGAGGTCCAATTCTGGAAAGTGTCAGTGGAATTTGAACCAGGGCTTTCTCATTCCAAGACAACCATGCTACCTCTCCAAAATAAATATAAGTCCAAGGTATTGGGTATAGTATAATGAGAGTGGCATATTTTTTAATCATATATTATTTTAGTTGTTTTTATTTATTTATTTATTTATTTATTTTTTTACCGGGAGGTCCCAGGGATTGAACCCGGGTCCCTCCATATGGGAGAGGGACGCCCAACCAGTTGAGCCACATCCGACCCCTTTAGTTGTTTTTATAAACACCTTCTCACCTGAATCTGAACTTGCTTGCAGTCCACAGCCTGCACTTTTGGGATTGCCGACAAGATTTCTGAGCCTTATGATAGCACTGTAATGTCTTCAGAGTCTTTTAATGCCTGTGATTACTAAATCTGTCTTGTCCTCTTTGAGGAATTAAACCAGAACTTTTTGCTACACTAATGGGTTCATACACTACTGACATTTTAAAACCATCTCAGTTATGCAGATATGGTATGCCTCAGAGAGACAGTCAATAGGAGAATTAGCAAGACTTGTGTTTGACAATGTGGTTTATAATGTTTCTCTTTTTTACATCAAAACATTTTCAAGAAAATCTCCTGCTACTAATGTCTGGATAAAGCTGTGAACCCTCATTTACTATTTGGTCCGCCAAATAGTAACACTTTTCATAGACCAAATTAGCTGCCATTTATTATACCCTACAACTGTTCTTTATCGCTTTTATTCTGAGTAGAAATTCAATTCCAAGTGTTGCACTTTATAGCACAGATGTAGCCCCTAAAATTCAGAATTACAACTCTGATCATAGAACCCTGAGGAAACAACTCCACACGCCAAACTGAGCTAGAGAGGAGATTGTCCCTCTCTGGGATCATAGCATCCTGATAGCATATCCCACCTGCAGATACCACACCTAGGACATGTGGAACATCTGAGTTCTACCTGAGCAGAGGGGCTAAGTTGTGTCCACCACTTGAAACCTACAGTTTCCTTCTGAATTTATCCTTCCTCATCCCAGGTGCCCCTGCTATACCTCTGTTTTTGAAGGGGCCTCTTCCCATGGGCTGTAAGGGAAGACGGCAGAGGTTGTGCTCCCATCCATTCCCATCCTTTCTCCCCAGAGCACCTACCTGATGTCTTTCAACCCCAGGGCCTTCATCTGCCACCGAACACTGCACAGGTGTTTTAGGGCAGTGGAAACCATCCTCAAACCCCGCACCTCTATGAAAAGCCTGTAGCACATCCACAGGTTCTGAGTTCTGCAGTAGGTAACACAAGGAGTCATACATCCCACTTATCAGAAAAGGCTCTGCTCACCAAGGGAATTCCTCAGTAATGAGAAGGCAGGACAGGATATCACAGGATGCCCCCAGTGCTTATTGATCTTTCAGGAAGCAAAAACTTCTCAGCTCCTTAAGAGTGCCATACCTGATGGTTTGAAGCTCATGCATTGAAGTAGCAGGGAAAGAGCAGGACTGTGTGGAGTCATAGTTCTACCATCTGTTTGTTGTGAGCAACTTAGCTAGCTTCTCAGAGCTTCTGATGCCTCATCTGTAAAGAAGAGGTATTATTATAGTTGGCCAGAAGAAAAGATAGAATGTGCATGGCTCCTTTTTAAGTAGTTGCTATTGATATCTCTTAGTATCCTTTAACTACTCAGAGGAGGAAAAAGTTAGTATGGGAAAAATGACCAACCCTTCTGATCCCTCAAAAAAGTAAATTAAGGGAAGCGGATGTGGCTCAAGCAATTGGGCACCCGCCTACCACATGGGAGGTGGTTCCCAGGGCTCCTAAAAAAGACGAGTAAGACAGGGAACTGACAGGACGGGCTGGCGCAGCAAGCTGAGGCAACAAGATGACGCAATGAGGAGACACAATGAGAGACACAACAAGCAGGGAGTGGAGGTGGCTCAAGTGATTGGGTGCCTCCCTTCCAAATGGGAGGTACTGGGTTTGGTTCCCAGTGCCTCCTAAAAAGAAGAGCAGCTACAGAGAGTACAAAATGAACAGACACAGAGAGCAGACAGCAAGCACAAACAGTGGGGGGGGGAGGGAATAAATAAAATAAATCTTTAAAAAAAAGTAATTTAAAGTGAAGTCAAACAACATGCCAGCCTAGAGATATTTCCCTTGTCACTGAAATGGCTAGAAATGGGGAAAAAATATACCTGCTCCAATTTTAATGGTGACAATTCCTTTCAACCTTTTTTTTTTTTTTTTTTTTTTTTGAGGTACCGGGGCCAGAGATTGAACCCGGTACCTCATATGTGGGAAGCTGGCACTCAACTGCTGAGCCACATCAGCTCCCGAGTTGGTTTTTTATTCGTTTGTCTGCTTGTTGTTTGTTTTTTCGTTTTTAGGAGGCACCGGGAACAGAACTTGGGACCTCCCATGTGGGAAGCTGGGTGCTCAACCGCTTGAGCCACATCCACTCCCCTCCTTTTAACTTTTAAGTTGGAAAATTTCAAACGTCTCCAAAAGTATAATGAACTCCTATGAAGCCGACCTCCTTTTCAGAAGCTATCAACTCATGGCTGATCTTGTTTCTTCCTATATCTTTCTTCCCAAGAAAAGAAGCAAATCCCAGACATAACATTTCATACCTAAATATTGTCATGGTGATACCTTGATTAAGCTTTTAATAATATGGGGCCTTGAGGTGAATGGGCTGCCTTGTTCATGGTTCTAACACAGTGGCTGCACTAAGAGGTGCTTAGTAAGCCTGAGATGAAGGAATAGGTGAACATACTCCTTCAGTGGGGCGGGGGGCGGCGGGGATTGTCTTTGTTACTGAAAAGTGTAGATTTTTCTTCCTCAGAGCCTAGAGTCAGTTGCCTTTATTAACTTGAGATGTCTGGAAGTCATTTCCAAAGTCAGATTGAGTAGGTGTAGTTTCTCATCTTGGACATCTGTTCCTGTTATCAAAAGACACATTCTAGGGAAGCGGCTGTGGCTCAATCAGTGGGGCTCCCGTTTACCATGTGAGAGGCCCCGGGTTCGGTTCCCGGGGCCTCCTGGTGGGGGCAGGCCCGCCCGCACGGCGTGGTTGGCTGACCCAGCGAGCACAAGCAGCAAGGGAGGGATAAATGAATAAATAAATAAAAAATCTTTAAAAAAAAAAAAAAAAAAAAAAAAAAACCACATTCTAAGAAGCTTCAGTTCATTTGTTGTCATTTATCTTTTTTAGACCATTGAACCAAAACTGAAAGTTTTCATTTTCAACCTAAAACTTCAGGACTGTCCCTCTACCAGAAAGAACCCAGCCAGACTGCTCTTCAGCCTTCTTGAAGGTGGGTGGTGATTGCTGGACATGTTTTGAGTGACATTTGGTGTAGTGGCTTAGTGGAGAGCAGACTTGAATGTCTTGAATACCAATGGTGGGGGTTGAAGGGGTTCCTGAAAGCCAACCATACCTGAGAGTTAGTGCCCCATGCCTTTCTATTGAAGGTCCCTTGCAATCAGCTCCCATTGACCCAAGGAAGAGAAGTTCTGTAAAAGGATATCCAGCTCGTATGGAAATAAAAACTCAGACCTCAGTTGTCAGTTGTGAGCTGGAGAACTACTCTTTGCCTACCTCCCTTTCCATGTTCCTCCCTCCAAGGTTTCTCATCTCTGTCCCCTCAACCCTAGTCCCAGTTCCCCATTACCTCAGCTTGGACATGGCCCTGGCAGGCACCTGATCCATAACTCAGGAATGATCTTCTCGGTGTCTCAGTTCACATTCTTGAGAGTGGATCTGATTGGTTGGCTGTGGATCAGGAGACTGCTCCTGGTCCAGTGATTAGGGAATGGCCAGGGGCCAAGTCAATAGAGGATCTGAAGGAAACTGGCAGAGGGCAGAGTCCACGAGACATTCCTGAGTGCCCTGATATTCAGTCCCCTTCACCCTGTAAGGTCAGGATGTGGAAACAGGGATCAGTAGTGCCCTTTCTACCACCTGTAACCTCTCCCACACAGTGGGCTGGACTTCAAAATCCGCGTGAACCCTCTCCACAGATACCACTTGATAACCCTCATCTTAACTTGTCTTTGATGGAACTTAAATTCCACCCCCGGGAAGCGTCTGTGGCTCAATCAGTAGGGCTCCCGTTTACCATATGGGAGGCCCCGGGTTCGGTTCCCGGGGCCTCCTGGTGAGGGCAGGCCCGCCTGCATGGCGTGGTTGGCTGACCCAGCGAGCACAAGCAGCAGGGGGGGGATAAATGAATAAATAAATAAAAATCTTTTAAAAAAAAAAAAAAAAAAATTCCACCCCCACCCCCACCCCCTTTTTTTTTTTAGCAAGTGTCAGGGATGAACCCAGGACTTCGTACATGGTGCTCAACCACTGAGCTACACCTGTTCCCTTCCACCCCTTTCTGATGTTTCAGTTTTTCTAAACCAGTGGTTCTTAAACTGGGGTTCCCAAACCAGTAACGTCAGCATCACTTGGTAACTTGTTAGAAATGCAAATTTCTAGGCCCCACCCCAAACCTACTGAGTCAGAAGTTCTGAGAGAGGGACACAGCAATCTGTTTTAACTAGCCTTCCAAGTGATGCTGATCCATACACACATTTGAGAACCACTGCTCTAAGTCTAAATAGGTAAAAATCTCTTCTGACTTCCTTAAATCCTTAGCCCATGAAGGAAATGGTATCTTCCAGAGGGGCTTGGAACCACTGCTTAGAGTTTTGGTATGTTTTTTAAGTGGGGAAAACTACTGAGTGCAGGCATGCATGATCTTGGTTGGGCTTTTAGGTAGAGTTAACTAAACTTCTTCTCTTACAGCCATAAATAAAGATGAAGCGCTCACCATTGGGTTTGATATTAATGCATTTCTGAGTTGTCCATCAAGTTCCAAGAAAAGGTAATGTTAGCATTCCTATTTAACTATTAATAACTGTATTTGTAAAATACTCTGCTGTTCTTCGCATGTATAATCTAATGGGACCATTATCATCTGCCTCTCCGGGCAGTGAGTTTATTATGGTCATTTAATAGATGGGAGGTGAAGGCTCAAGAGGAGAGAGCAGAAAGAAGCCGTCTCTCACTGAGTCTTATTCTGGACCCCATACCATGCTAGCATTCTCCCCTGAGTTATTTAGGCCACCTTGCAGTTGACTCAAGTGCATAAAACTAGTAGAACTGGGATTTGAATGCTTGCCTTCTAGTTTAAAATCTTATTGGAGGCATTGTGATCTTGTGGAAGATAGGGTTGTGTTAAAGTGTTCTGACCATCTCACTGAAGTTATATGATCTGACTAGATGAATTGAGTTCTCTGTACTCATCTCAAGGTAAAATGGGAAACACCTACCTCTGAGGAGACAGCACTAATAGGAAAGCCAGCTGATGCAGCAGTGCAGCAGAGGTAGAATTGTTACTTACAAGATCTTAATTCAAACGGTGTTCTCAAGAAAGAGGTTTTTTCCTTTAACAAATCAATTTTATTGATACACATTAATAAACTGATATATATTAATAAAGCATAAATCCATCCAAATTGTATTTGAAATAATCAGATGTGCATTGAACACTTCAGTGTTCAAATGTTATTAGAACATTTTCATTATTCCAATAATAATAATAAACAAACAAACAACTCATCACCTCTCAAACTCTCTGTGCTTCCCCTGCCATATATTGCTGCTATTCTGTCTCTGTCTCTTTAGTTTGTGTTTATATTTTGTAAAAATAGTTTTCTGTATGTAGTATTATCCATATTCATATTTCACATGTGGTTTCACTATGTTATACAGTCCCTTGTTACATTTTTTCTTTTTTTAACTTTATTTAGTACATTTAATAATTGAAAATATAAACAGTAGTTAAAAAATAAAAAGAAAATACAGTTGAATAAAAACATACATTTCTCAATTAAATGTACTGGATACATATATATTGTTTTTTGAGTCAGACAATATGTGACACAATATATTTGGTTCATAGAAACACAGTCATACAGTATTTGTCCTTTTGTGTCTAGCTTGCTTCGCTCAACATAACCCATGTTATATTTTTTTTGCTTTCCTTCTAGAAATAAACATGTCCTTAACTTTCCCTTTCAACCACTGACATACACATATAATAGCTCTGCTAGTCAGAAACACCATGTGTGCTCTCACTATTTCCATTCATTTCCAAAGATTTACAAACAACCTTTTTAAAGGTTTTTCTGCACATATTAACCCTCAGATTTTTAAAGGTTTTCTGCACATATTAGCCCTCAGCTTTCCATTCTCTACCCTCATTTTGTTTTCTGGTGACCTATATTTTAGTTATTAACTCCATGAGTTTATATAATATATTTAGTTCAAAAGCACAGTCACACAGTATTTGTCCTTTTGTGTCTGGCTTGCTTCACTCAACATAATATCCTCCACGTTCACCCATGTTGTCATATGCTTCATGAGGTCTTAACAGCTGCATAATATTCCATCATGTGTATACACCACAGTTTGATTATCCATTCATCGGTTGATAGGTACCTGGGTTGTTTTCCACC
Source organism: Tolypeutes matacus (assembly GCA_026826555.1). Classification (NCBI taxonomy): domain Eukaryota; kingdom Metazoa; phylum Chordata; class Mammalia; order Cingulata; family Chlamyphoridae; genus Tolypeutes; species Tolypeutes matacus. The sequence goes on from JAKSZT010053928.1 coordinate 43,496,753, forward strand.
TTTTGGTAATCATGAATAATGCCACTATGAACATTATTGTGCAGATGTCTGTTTGTGTCACTGCTTGCAGTTCTTACGAGTATATACCTAGTAGTGGTATTGCGGGGTCATGTGGCAAGTCTATATTCAACTTCCTTAGGAACAGCCACAGTCTTCCACAGTGGCTGCTCCTTATACATTTCTAGCAACAGTGACTAAGTGTTCCTGTGTCTCCATATCCTCTCCAACACTTGTAGTTTTCCAACTTTTTAATAGTGGCCATTCTAATAGGTGTGAAGTTATATACCATTGTAGTTTTGCGTTGCATTTCCCTAATTGCTATTGATGTTTTCACCATTTGTATTTTTTCTTTGGACAGTTGTCTTTTCAAGTCTTGACCATTTTTTAATAGGGTAGTTTTTCTTTTTATTGAGTGTGGTATCTCTATATATCATAGTTATTAAACCCTTATCGGATTTGTGATTTCTAAATATTTTTTCCCATTGAATTGGCTACCTTTTCACCCTTTTGACAAAGTCTTTGAGATGCAAAAGTATTTAATTTTGAGGAGTTCCCATTTATCTATTTTTTCTGTTGTTGCTTGTGGCTTTGGGCGTAAGGTCTAAGAAACTACTGGCTACCACAAGATCTTGAAGATGTTTCCCAGCATTTTCTTCTAGGAGTTTTTATGGTTGTAGCTTTTATATTTAGGTCCTTGATCCATTTTTTTTTTTTTTTTTTTTTTTTTTTTAAAGATTTTATTTATTTATTCATTTATCCCCCACTTGCTGCTTGTGCTCGCTGGGTCAGCCAACCACGCCGTGCAGGCGGGCCCGCCCTCACCAGGAGGCCCCGGGAACCGAACCCGGGGCCTCCCATATGGCAAACGGGAGCCCCACTGATTGAGCCACAGCCGCTTCCCCCTTGATCCATTTTGAGTTAATTTTTGTATAAGGTGTGAAAGAAAGGGTTCCTCTTTTTTTCTTTTGGATATGAATATCCAGTTCTCCCAGCACCATTTGTTGAATAGACTGTTCTGGCCCATCTGGGAGGGCTTGATGGCTTTGTCAAAAATCACTTAGAATAATAAATAAATAGATAGATAAATAAATAAATAAATAAATAAATAAATACAGAAACAAAACAAAACAAAAATCACTTGATCATAGATGTGATTTACCACTGTAGCTTGGGTATTTGGGGCCCCTTTCCTTTCCAAATAAATTTGATAATTGGTTTTTCCATTTCTGCAAAAAAAAAAAAAAAAGGCTGTTGAAATTTTATTGGAATTGCATTGAATCTATAAATCAGTATGGATAGAATTGACATCTTAACAATAATTTGTCTTCCAGTTAATGAACGCAGAATGTCCTTCCAATTATTTAATTCTTTGGTTTCTTTTAGCGATGTTTTGTAGTTTTCTGAATACAATTGCTTTACATCCTTGGTTAAGTTTATTCCTAAATATTTGATTCTTTTAGTTGCTTTTGTAAATGGAATTTGTTTTCTGATTTGCTCCTCAGATTACTCATCAGTAGTGTATAGAAATGCTACTGATTTTTTTTTTTTTCTGATTTTTGCATATTAATCTTGTATCCCGCCACTTTGCTGAACTCATCTACTAGTTCTAGTGGCTTTGTTGTGGAATTTTCAGGATTGTCTAGATATAGGATCATATCATCACGAATAGTAAAAGTTTTACTTCTTCCTTTCCTATTTGGGTGCCTTTTATTTCTTTATCTGACCTAATTGTTCTAGCTCGAACTTCTAGCACTATATTGAATAACAGTGGTGACAGTGGGCATCCTTGTCTTGTTCCTGATCTCAGTTGGAAAGCTTTCAGTCTTTCACCATTGAGTACAGTGCTAGCTGTAGGTTTTTCATATATGCACTTTATCATATTGAGAAAGCTTCCTTCTATTTCTATCTTTTGGAGGGTTTTTATCAAGAAAGGGTACTGTATTTTGTCAAATGCCTTTTCTGCATCAATTGAGAGGATTATGTGATTTTTCTTTTTCAATTTATTAATGTGATTTATTACACTAATTGATTTTCTTATGTTGAATCACCCTTGCATACTTGGGATAAAACCCACTTGATTGTGGTATATAATTCT
>JAKSZT010053928.1:43499247-43568083 GCA_026826555.1 Tolypeutes matacus
AGATTTTATTTATTTATTCATTTATCCTCCCCTTGCTGCTTGTACTCACTGGGTCAGCTAACCACGCCGTGTGGGCAGGCTTGCCTTCACCAGGAGGCCCCGGGAACCGAACCCGGGGCCTCCCATATGGCAAACAGGAGCCCCACTGATTGAGCCACAGCCGCTTCCCCCTTGATCCATTTTGAGTTAATTTTTGTATAAGGTGTGAAAGAAAGGGTTCCTCTTTTTTTCTTTTGGATATGAATATCCAGTTCTCCCAGCACCATTTGTTGAATAGACTGTTCTGGCCCATCTGGGAGGGCTTGATGGCTTTGTCAAAAATCAATTAGAATAATAAATAAATAGATAGATAAATAAATAAATAAATAAATAAATACAGAAACAAAACAAAACAAAAATCACTTGATCATAGATGTGATTTACCACTGTAGCTTGGGTATTTGGGGCCCCTTTCCTTTCCAAATAAATTTGATAATTGGTTTTTCCATTTCTGCAAAAAAAAAAAAAAAAAGGCTGTTGAAATTTTATTGGAATTGCATTGAATCTATAAATCAGTATGGATAGAATTGACATCTTAACAATAATTTGTCTTCCAGTTAATGAACGCAGAATGTCCTTCCAATTATTTAATTCTTTGGTTTCTTTTAGCGATGTTTTGTAGTTTTCTGAATACAATTGCTTTACATCCTTGGTTAAGTTTATTCCTAAATATTTGATTCTTTTAGTTGCTTTTGTAAATGGAATTTGTTTTCTGATTTGCTCCTCAGATTACTCATCAGTAGTGTATAGAAATGCTACTGATTTTTTTTTTTTTTCTGATTTTTGCATATTAATCTTGTATCCCGCCACTTTGCTGAACTCATCTACTAGTTCTAGTGGCTTTGTTGTGGAATTTTCAGGATTGTCTAGATATAGGATCATATCATCACGAATAGTAAAAGTTTTACTTCTTCCTTTCCTATTTGGGTGCCTTTTATTTCTTTATCTGACCTAATTGTTCTAGCTCGAACTTCTAGCACTATATTGAATAACAGTGGTGACAGTGGGCATCCTTGTCTTGTTCCTGATCTCAGTTGGAAAGCTTTCAGTCTTTCACCATTGAGTACAGTGCTAGCTGTAGGTTTTTCATATATGCACTTTATCATATTGAGAAAGCTTCCTTCTATTTCTATCTTTTGGAGGGTTTTTATCAAGAAAGGGTACTGTATTTTGTCAAATGCCTTTTCTGCATCAATTGAGAGGATTATGTGATTTTTCTTTTTCAATTTATTAATGTGATTTATTACACTAATTGATTTTCTTATGTTGAATCACCCTTGCATACTTGGGATAAAACCCACTTGATTGTGGTATATAATTCTGTTTTTTTAGCAGGCACCAGGTATTGAACCCAGGACCTCATACATGGAAACAGGCACGCAACCACTGAGCTACACCTGCTCCCATTTATTTATTATTTATTTATTAATTTCTCACCCCCACACACACACCTCATTGTTTTTGTGCTTGCTGCCTGCTTTCTGTGTGTTCTTTTTTTTTTTTTTTTTTTTTTTTAAATTTTTTTTTTTTTTTTTATTTTACCCCCCCCCCGCTGCTTGTGCTCGCTGGGTCAGCCAACCACGCCACGCGGGCGGGCCTGCCTTCACCAGGAGGCCCCGGGAACCGAACCCGGGGCCTCCCATATGGTAAACGGGAGCCCTACTGATTGAGCCACAGCCACTTCCCTCTATGTGTTCTTCTGTGTTTGTCTTCTCTTTAGGCGGCACCAGGAACCAATCCTGAGACCTCTGGAGTGGGAGAGAGACCTCAAGCTCTTGTGCCACCTTAGCTCCCTGGTCTGCTACATCTCTTTTTGTCTCTCCTCTGTGTCTCTTTTTGTTGTATCATATTGCTGCGCCAGCTCTCCTGCGTGGGCCAGCACTCCTGTGCAGGCCAGCACTCCACATGGGCCAACTCTCCACTCAGGCCAGCATGCCGTGTGGGCCAGCTTGCCTTTTACCGGGAGTCCCCGGGAATTGAACCCTGGACCTCCTATTTGGTAGACGGTAGCCCAGTCGCTTGAGCCACATCTGTTTCCCTATGAATAATTCTTTTAATGTGCTTTTGGATTCAGTTTGCAAGTATTTTGTTGAGTAAATTCCATCTATACTCATTAGAGATATTGGTCTGTAATTTTCTTTTTTCATGGTATCTTTATCTTGTTTTGGTATTAGGGTGATGGTAACTTCATAGACTGAGTTTGGTAGCTTTTTTCCCGTTCGATTTTTTGGAAGTCAAAGATTGGTATTAGAATCATCTTTGAAAGATTGGTAGAATTCACCTGTGAAGTCATCTGGTCTGGGCTTTCATCTTGGGGAGGTTTTTGATGACTGTTTCAATCTCTCTACTTGTGATTGGTTTGTTGCGGTCTTCTGTTTCTTCTAGTCAGTGTAGGTTGCTCATGTGTTTCTAGGAATTTTTCCATCTCGTCTACATTGTCTATTTTTTTTGCCATACAGTTGTTCATATTATCCTCTTATGTTTGTGAATATTTTAAATCACCTTCATATTTATTTGATGGATAATTTTGCTAGATAAAGAATTCTTGGCTGGAAGTTTTACTTTTTCAGTATCCTAATTGTATCATACCACCGTCTTCATGCCTCCATGGTTTCTGATGAGAAATCATACTAAGTTTTACTGGGTGTCCCCTGTATGTGATGATTTGCTTTTCCCCTGCTGCACTCAGAATTTTCTCTTTATCTTTGACGTTTGACATTCCAAGTAGGATGTGTCTTGGAGTAGGTCTGTTCGTATTTATTCTGATTGAGATACGCTGCACTTCTTGGCCATGTAAATTCATGTTTTTGGTGAGAGTTGGGAAATTTTCAGCTATTATCTACTCAAATACTCTTTCTGCCCCCTTTCCCTTCTCTTCTCCTTCTGGAACTCCCATGATAAGTATGTTGTTGCATTTCGTGTTATCATTCAACTCCCTGAGCCCCTGCTCAATTTTTTCCATTCTTTTCTCTGTTCTTTTCTCTTGTCAATTTCAGCTGTTCTGTCTTCTGTATCACATATTCTTTCTTCTATCATTTCGAGTCTGCTGTAATATGCCTCTAATGTGTTTTTGATCTCACCTGTCATGTCTTTGATTCCCATGATCTCTGTTACTTTTCTATTCAGGTTTTTAGATTCTTCTTTGTTCTCACTCAATGTCTTCCTGATGTTGTTTATCTCTTTAGACATAGTGTCTTTCAACTCATTAATTTGATTTTGGAAATTTGTGTGCATATCGTTGATTAGTTGTCTCAAATCCTGTGTCTCTTCTGGAGCTTTGATATATTCCTTTTCTTGGGCCACTCCTTCCATTTTCTTAGTATGGCTTGTAATTTTTTGCTGATGTCTAGGCATCTGATTAGGATGGTGCACTTGCTCAGATGCTCAATTTCTCTCTCTCTCGTAGGATTTAGTGGTGGGAAGCTGTGTATTACTGCTCTTCTTTGATTCTTGGTTCAACCTGGGTCTTTAGGATTGTCCCTGTTAGTTGCTCAAACTGAGCTCTGGACTCAGTAATGGGTTGCAGACCCGCTTCCTAGGGCCTTGGGAAGGGAAGGTATAAAGCCTGGAAAAAGCCTCTCTTATTACTTTTAATTTCCTCACATGCACTTCCTTGGTTTGCCAGCAGATGGCACTCTTGGAAGCCATCTCAGTTCAATGTCTGGTCAGAGTGTGTTTGCTGCACCATGGACTGGATCAGTGTGATATAGGTTCCTGCCTGGAAGCTAAGATCCTCTTAATTTAGACTTTCTAAGAAGCAGTTCTCCAACCTTTGCTGGCAGACCCCTCCCTTTTCTTGGTTAGGAAATAATTTTACTCCCCTCTGTATCCTCAACAACCAGTCCTGGTTAGTAGAGAGGGAGTTTGAGAGGGTTGGGTCTCTTTAGTCCTAGATCTCATTAGTCCCAAGCTGGCTCATAAGTCAAACTATGACATGGCTCTACCTGGCCTGTAAGGACTCATGGGACACAGCAGACCAAATTTGTGGGTCAAGAGCTGAGTCAGCCTTAGGCTGTGTCCCTCTCTCTCCCCTTTCCTCAGGAGGTGGATCCCTGGGGCCCCCTTTTTCTTTTGCCACTGGTCCTAAGGCCTGAGACTTCAAAAGTGTCTATAGTGTTGGAGAGGTTGCCAGCAATAGCAGCTGCTGCTTTTTACTCACAATTTTGCCATTGTGATTCTTTTCCTTTGTCCCTTTCTCTTCTAGGCAGTGTCCAGCCTTCCCCTGGTGTCCTAGAAGCTTTTTTCCCCAGGCCATTTCTGCCTGTCCTCTATTTTTCTGGGAGAGAAGAGAGTCCCCTGTCTTTCTAGTCTGCCATCTTCCCATAGTATCCTCTTAGGATCTTTCTGCAGGTTCAATGATAATGTCTCTCCTCTCATTTCTAATTTTATTTATTTGTGTCTTCTCTCTTTTATTCTTTGTCAGTCAAGCTAAGGGTTTTTCGATTTTGTTGATCTCAAAGAATCAACTTTTGGTTTTGTTGATTATCTCAAGAAAGAGGTTTTAATCTGTGATGAGGGCGCAAATAATCTTTTGCCAAATCATTAAAGTATCGAAGTTTGTAAATAATTAACTTCAAAAATTAAGTAGAACAGAATTGAGGTTCTCCCCATAATTACATCACTCTCACACACCCACTTTCCTATGTGTTCCTCAAGTGTGCAAACACTCCCAATTCTGGGAACTGTCCAGCACCCTCAGCACTCCATGGGAGCACACTACACACATGAACATCATGCCTCATGTATTAAGCAAGGACAGAGGCTGGGAGCAACTGTTTGGCTTCCCAGACCTTCAGCTAGAGCTGTCCTTGTCATTCACCTCAGACATTTCTAGCACAGCTCTGTCCAGGGGCATAAATTTCAGTTGTCACCACCTCTTTGTACCTTTCTTCTTCCACTTCTCGACTCTTCTTGAGCTATAACCTCCTCCCATTGTTCAATCCACTACTCATTTGAAGTTTGCGGTTGAACTCAGTAGACACAAAGCAGCCGTGTGTGTGTGTGAGTATGAACACCACAAGGAGTTGATAGGTAAAATCTGTTCCCTGACCACCCCTGGAGTCAATTGAAGAGGGCTAAGCTATGTTTTTTCAGAAAAGAAAACTCAAGAGTCTGTAATAAAATGGTTACCGTGAGAGGTCAATAATAAATCCAAGAGGTGACATAAGTGATACTAGCTCTTCTCTTCCTAACACCTTGACCTATTGGTGCTTTGCCTGAAGCCCAGCTCCAACCCTGGCTTACATTAAACTGACACCTAGGTCCTTACTCACATGAACATAGGTGGAGAATCTGTTGGTTGCAAAGGCAGCTAGAGGGAGTTCGGGCAGGACTAACATAGATTCTTCTTTGAGAATCTTAGACCTCAGAGGGAACAGAGAGGCTCACCAATGACTAACACTAGACAGAGTGTGGCACTGGGATGACTGAATTGGCTCAGAGCATAGTGGTCTGCTCCATGTGGGGGATTTGGCAGGACTAGCCATAGAGATTGAGGCTTCAGTCTACTAAATCTCTTCCCAAGTTAGGCAAGCCCTGGACTCCCAGCGTCAAAGCCTATATGGCAAGTTCTAATTTACCCTTTTTGTCCAAGCCAGGAGGACAGAGCCGGCCAGGTTCAGGAGCAGTGGAATTGGGTCAGAGTGAGGGTTAAGAGCAGCCAAGGCTGTGCTTATCACCTGCATCTTTGGTTGTGCTTGAGTCAGGCATATTTTTTGGATAATCCACAACTTTAAATGATAATTCCCCAACTCATCACTGTTCTAGTAAATTTGAGTGAACTGATATTCAGTAAAATAGGAGGTGCTTAGATTTGAAAGGCCCCCTGAAGGGCCTGTCTTTACTCTATAGGAAGACAGGCTTCACTCTATAGGAAGGAGTTCCCTTTTACAGTGTCCCCGTAAGGGGGGACCTCTGCCTTCTGTGTTTAAAGGGATTGAATTCTTTACAGCAACCCTGAGGTACTTAACTATCATTACCCGTGTTTCGTTTTTGTTTTGTTTTTTTTTCATATAAGGGAACTGAGGTGCAGAGGGAGGGGCTGGGTAACTTGTTTGAGATCTCTGCCTCTGTCACTTCTGCTTGTTCTGTGCTTTGGGCCAGCCTAGTACAAGGGTTCTCCCAAACCACATGATGGTCCTTGGACAAGGATATGCTCTTGTCCTCTACCTCCTTTTCCCCTTGCATATTCTCTTCTCCTAAGAAAACATGCCCACTTCTGCCAACCCTCCCCATGGTTGCCCTCTTCTGGGTACAATGCTTTCCAACTTGCAGGGCACAACTGTTAGTGGATGATGAAATCAAGGTAACTTTCCAAGAAAAAGAAAAAAGAAAGAAAGGGAGGGAGGGAAGGAAAGACAGAAAGTGAAAAAGAGAAATGGACTAGAATAAAATTGGGAATATCAGAGTATGTTGGTTGTAATAAAGATTAGTATTTTATGTGAAGCTTTTGTTTCAGTCTCATACACTCACATATATACATACATACATATAAATATCTACACATCTATACACATATGTAACGGTATAATGCTCCACCACTTGCAAGCTGTGTGGTCCTGGAGAAGTTATTCATATCTTTAAGTCTCAGCTTTCTCATCTGGAGAATGAAGATAATTATAGTACCTATCATAAATTTGTTGTGAAAATTAACAAGATAATACACATAAATTATTATAGTGGCCAGCATGGACTAGAGGCTCAATAAATTTAAGTCATCATCATTTTAGTTATATTTTATAAATAATAGATAAGAATCAGCATTAAAGTATGGCATCAGAATTGAACACAGTATTTAAGGGAGCTCTAATCCAGAGAACTGAGGAATTATTGTAGTGTTTTACTCATGTGAGAGTAATAATAACTCATCTAAGAAGGTAACATTAACAATAATTTTCTCATCCACCAGTCACTTCCTGCCTCTGACTTTGTGGATATGGCCTTCATCCCATTGTTTCTGAAATCTTTACTAATAAACACATTGTCATTATTCTTCAGTATGGGTCCTTTGTTAACTCAGAGTCATTAATTATTATGTCCCTTTATGTCCTTTCAACACTGCAGTGGTTCTTGTTCCCTGGCTGACAGCCTGATCCTTCCCACTGACCAGCAGCAGGACCACGAGACAGCACTTGGCTCTGCGTCCCCTGCCTCTGCCTACCAGCAAGTCTGGGAAATGTTCGCTAACCAGTCCAGAGCAGAAAGGGATGCTTTCTTGCAGGATGTTTTCCCTGAAGGCTTTCTGTGGGGCGTCTCCACAGGAGCCTTTAGCGTGGAAGGTGGCTGGGCCGAGGGTGGAAGAGGACCAAGTGTCTGGGACCAACGTGGGCTCCAGAACGCCACCAAGGGCCAAGCTACTCCATGGGTGGCCAGTGACAGTTACCACAAAGTGGACTATGACATCGCCCTGCTCCGCGGCCTCAGGGCTCAGGTCTACAAGTTTTCCATCTCCTGGTCCCGGATCTTCCCCACAGGGCTCAAGAGCAGCCCCAGCCTCCAAGGTGTTGCCTATTACAACAAGCTAATCAACAGCCTGCTGAACTCGCACATTGAGCCCATGGTGACTTTGTTCCATTGGGACCTGCCTCAGGCCCTTCAGGATCTCGGTGGGTGGCAGAATGAGAGCGTGGTGGAGGCCTTTCTAGACTATGCAGCCTTCTGCTTCTCTACTTTTGGAGACCGTGTGAAGCTGTGGGTAACCTTCCATGAGCCGTGGGTGATGAGCTATGCAGGCTATGGTACTGGACAACATGCACCAGGCATCTCTGACCCAGGAGTAGCCCCTTTTAAGGTATTTCCCATCTCTGCAATTCCTACTAATTAGAGGAGGAAGGACCTTTGACTGAGAAGAAGTAATTTTATGTCTCCTTCCTCTTAGCACGACTTTCCTTTTTGTCCTTTAAAGAAAAGCAGAGGCAGGAAAGGACCCATAAATTTTTAATCACCTATTTTGTCCAGACATTGTGCTAGCACTTTAAAAATATTTATTACATCTTCAGAACAGCACTGATGGGTGAGGAATTGGGGTTCAGAGAGAAGAAACAATTTGGTCATGATGGCATCTCTAGTGGTTTGGCAGTTTGAAGCAGGATTTGAGCCAGAAGTCAAATCTACTTGACTCCAGAGCAAGTTCTCTGTGTTTGCTAGGACATCTGGTAGCAAGTGACAGAAAACCCAGTCCAAACCTCCTTAAGCAAGGAGAGAATTTATGAGATAAGGAAACTGAAAAGTCTTGGTTGTAGCTTGACCAGGGTGGGGCTTGGAAAGAGCATAAACACTATTACCAGGACCCAATTTCTCTCCCCCTTTTGTTCTCTTCATTGGCTTTATTCTTGAGCTACTGGCAACCAGATGTAAGCAAGCCCCACTTTCATATTTAAAGGCCAACAGGAGAGATGATGAGAAAGCTTACCCTCTTTTCTGATGTTCACAGTAAATTCTCCGTGTGTCTCATCGTCTCTGAGTGGGATGCATGCTCATCCCTCAACCCATCACTGGGCCTGGGCTAGAAGACTGATACACTAATTGCTCTACCCATTAACACACTGACTGAGGGCTGGGAAGAGGCAGGTTTCCCTGAGAGTGATCAGAATATGTTGAGGAACACAATTAAGGGCTTAATATAGCTCCTTTTCATCGTTTCCCTTTTTCTTCAAACTCTCCCTGAAAATCCGTAATCTTTCCCTGGCAACATTCTTCAGAATAGAAATGTTAGACTGGCTTTTCCCCTGCCCCAGTGGGGTTCTGCTCTGAAATATGAGTATTTTCTGCACCCCATGCCAGGTATTAAGGACCCATGCCCTTGATATGTTATAATCTTTTGAGGGAGATTATATAGCACACATAATAAAATTAGAGAACAATTGAAAATGTATGTAATTCGGGTGAAATGGAATGCCATGAATAAATGAACTCAGTGATATGCCAAAAATTAAAGCATAAACATCAAGGCTCCCATCCTGCTCTTGTTCGGCAAGTGACTCCACTTGTGGAGAGAAAACACATTTGAAAATTGGAAGTTTGAACCTTTCTGTTTGTCTACTTGTGGTAAAACTCATTCAAACCTTTTCTTAGGACTCTTACTCCTTTGTTCTGTGACGCCTGAGATTTTTCAGAGACTTGGATGAGAAAGTCCCCTACACTTTTCTTTTTCAATCCTTGTTTTTATTTATTAATTAAAACACTATATTATTAAAGAAAAGTTTCAAAGAAAATCTCTCATAATTCTACCAGGCTTGGCTCCTTTCCAAAAGTCAGTATTTATTTTGGGGGGCATATTTTGATGTGAAATTCTTTAACAGTCTAGTGTCATCATCTTGATATGATTGAAAGGAAAGGGAGCTAAGATTTAGCAAGTTGCCTCCTGCACTCCAAGATTCTGCTTAGTGTTTTGTTTTTTTAAGACTTTTTATGGTTCACGGTTCTAATTCACACAAAACTTGCAAATGAGTTCTGCTTAGTATTTTATATACACTGATCTCATTTAATCCTCCCAGGTGGATCCATAATTACTTGCCTCTTGCAGGCAAAGAAGCTGAAGTTGAAAAAGAAGATTGTCTGAGTTTACCCAGCAAGTTAGTGGCAGAACCAAGAATCTAGTCTAGACTTGTTATACTCCAGGTATCTCTCCCAGTTTATCCCTATTTTTCCATGATGTTTCACCAAGAAAAGCTATTCACTTTCTTTCTTTTTTTTTTTTAAAGATTTTTATTTATTTATTCATTTATCCCCCCCTCGCTGCCCGTGCTCGCTGGGTCAGCCAACCACGCCGTGCGGGCGGGCTTGCCTCCACCAGGAGGCCCCGGGAACCGAACCCAGGGCCTCCCATGTGGTAAACGGGAGCCCCACTGATTAAGCCACAGCCGCCTCCCTGTTCACTTTCATAAGACTACAAATTAAGTCTACAAAGAGATTCCTGGTTATGAGTTTTCTTACCTTAGATTCATTGAGTAGAAAGGAGAACAGGTAGTCTAGAAAGAATGCTCTTCTCCTTTGTAGGTTAATTAAAATAATTTCCTCCCATGGATTTATTGGTCAATAAGCATTGAGGACAGAGACAGAATAGCATTGTGGGTGACACTACATGCCTGGAGTTGGACTACCTGGATTTTATATCCTCACTCTACCTCTTCCTGACTACGAGCACTGTAGCTATATAGTATATATCTCTGGATCTTGTTTTCCTATCTGTAAAGTGGTAATAATAATTGTACCTACCATATGAGCTTGTTGTGAGGATTTCACGGGTGACTACAATGAGCAGTAGGTGCTCAATACTTGTCAGTGTTATTGTCAGTGTTGTTGTTGATATTGTTATTGACTTGTCGATGTTGTTGACTTGATATTATTGACTTATTCTTGTCAACGTTATGGACACTGGTGATAACTTGTTATTGACATTGTTATTGACTTGTTCGTGATATTTATGTTGTCATTGTTGTTACTAAAAACCGTGTTTCTTTCATTCTTCCTCACAAGGTAGGTCACTTGGTCCTCAAGGCTCATGCCAGAGCTTGGCATCACTACAACAGCCACCATCGCCCACAGCAGCAGGGGCATGTGGGTATTGTGCTGAACTCTGACTGGGCAGAGCCCCTATCTCCAGAGAGACCCGAGGACCTGAGAGCCTCTGAGCGCTTCTTGCACTTCATGCTGGGGTGGTTTGCACACCCCATCTTTGTGGATGGTAATTACCCAAAAGCCGTGAGGGCCCAGATTCAACAAATGAACAAACAGTGCCCCAGCCCTGTGGCCCAGCTTCCCGAATTCACTGAAGCAGAGAAGCAGCTCCTGAAAGGCTCAGCAGATTTTCTGGGTCTGTCCCATTACACTTCCCGCCTCATCAGTGAAGCCCAGCAAGACACCTGCACCCCCAGCTATGATAAAATTGGAGGCTTCTCCCAACACATGGACCCCACATGGCCTCACACCTCATCCCCTTGGATTCGGGTGGTGCCGTGGGGTATAAGGAGGCTGTTGAAGTTTATATCCTTGGAATACACAAGAGGAAAAATCCCAATCTACTTGGCTGGGAATGGCATGCCCATAGGAGAAAGTGAAAATCTGTTTGATGACTCTTTGAGAGTAGACTACTTCAATCAATATATCAATGAGGTGCTTAAGGGTAAGAATGGGAGATTTGCTGGTGATTGGAAGGTGGGTGATACTTTTCCTCCCAACTGTCAGTGTTCTTTAATGGCACAAAAACAATCTCCCAAGAAAATGAAGCAAAAAGTAGTATTGGTGGTAATTGCAGGAGTCCCTTAGATCACATCAGCTCCTAACTCTCCTCCAAAGGCTTCACATCTTTTCTACTATGTTCTTGTTCTCTAGAAAGCTTCCCTTCTACCTTCTTCCCATCTGAGTCCTACCCATTCATCAAGCCTTATCATCATTTAATTCATTTATTTACCAAATAGTTATTGAGTGTCTATTATGTGCCAGACATTGTGCAAGGCAATAGGGGTACAATATTGAACAAACATCATCCTTTCCCACAGGGAACTCACAATCTACAGAGGGACACAGAGATTTACAATGTAGTGTTATAAGGGCTTTACAGGATGGCATCAGAACACTTAAGATGGGGCTTGAACCATAAAATTTTCCCTCGTTATTTCAACCATATTGATCTCCATATCCTTTAACTAGCTATAAACTCTGCATTCCAGTCTTGTGTATTGTTTCATTTGTCTTTTTATTCCAAGTAAAAAAAGGATGGCAAAAAGGTTATATCTCATATCAGCCCTAATCCGTTGATAGTAGCTAGTCATCTACCTAGAAGGCTGTGTTGAGAAAGTTTCAAGGCATTGTCTAAATTAAAAAAGAGTTGATTGGGGAAGCGGCTGTGGCTCAATCAGTGGGGCTCCCGTTTACCATATGGGGAGCCCCGGGTTCGGTTCCCGGGGCCTCCTGGTGGGGGCGGGCCCGCCCGCACGGCGTGGTTGGCTGACCCAGCGAGCACGGGCAGCAGGGGGGGGATAAATGAATAAATAAATAAAATCTTTAAAAAAAAAGAGTTGATTGGTGATAACTACCAAGGACACTGAGGTAAGGAATGGAGACCCACATCCTACATACTCACCATCCCTGTTCATGCAGTCAGGGACCCTCTCTTATACTTCTGTTGTACTCTCCTTGGCATTGAGATTACAATTCTGTAATCTTCATAATCTTCAAGATTCTTTAAGACATTATTTCCTGTGTTTCTTTTTTTTTTTTTTTTTTTTAACGGGAGGTCCTGGGGATCGAACCCGGGTCCCTCCATATGGGAGACGGACACCCAACCATTTGAGCCACATCCGTCCCCATCCTGTGTTTCTTGAAACAGCCCTGTGCAGGTAGGAGCAGGTATTGCCCTCACTGGACAACTGAGAACTCTAATGCTCTAAGAGTTTAAGTGATACACCCAAACAGCCGGTGAGTAGAACCACAGACTCAGCATTTCACTCTACCCACTAAGCTATGAAGCTTTTTTTTCACCTTTTGCATCCCCAGGTAGTATGAGTATGGGCCAAAGTAAGTGCTCAATTAACTCTCTATTGAGTGAACAAGCAACTTTTGTGGGGGTCTTTTTATTTTTTTTTTTTTTTTTTTTAAAGATTTTATTTATTTATTCATTTATCCCCCCCTTGCTGCCCGTGCTCGCTGGGTCAGCCAACCACGCCGTGCGGGCGGGCCTGCCCCCACCAGGAGGCCCCGGGAACCGAACCCGGGGCCTCCCATATGGTAAACGGGAGCCCCACTGATTGAGCCACAGCCGCTTCCCATGTGGGGGTCTTATGGATTTTCCTTTTATTCATTCTGAGGGAGATGAAAAGAATTAACTTTTTTTTTGGCTAACCCAAGTCACCTCCAAAACTTTGATGTCAAAGGAAGACTTTTTAAAAGCAACAACAGTAACAGAGACTTTAGATAAACCTGAGTTTTGTTTTTCTTCACAGCTGTCAAGGAGGACTTTGTGGATGTTCGTTCTTATGTTGCTCGTTCCCTCATTGATGGCTTTGAAGGCCCTTCTGGTTATAGTCAGAGATTTGGGCTGTACCATGTCAACTTCAATGATAGCAGCAAGCCAAGGACTCCCAGGAAATCTGCCTACTTTTTCACCAGCATCATTGAAAAGAATGGTTTCTTCACTAAGGTAGTAAATAGATCGCCACAAAACTTCCCCCCAAAAGTTAGAGCCTTCACCTTTTCCTCTGAGGTACCCTCCAAAGCTAAAGTAGTTTGGGAAAAGTTCTCCAACCAATCCAAATTTGAAAGAGATTTGTTCTACCATGGCACATTCCAGGATGACTTTCTGTGGGGTGTGTCCTCGTCAGCCTATCAAATTGAAGGTGCTTGGAATGCTGATGGCAAAGGCCCCAGCATTTGGGATAACTTTACCCACACACCAGGGAACAATGTAAATGACAATGCCACCGGAGACATAGCCTGTGACAGCTACAACAAATTGGATGCCGATCTGAATATGCTTCGAGCTTTGAAGGTGAAGGCATATCGCTTCTCTATCTCCTGGTCTCGGATTTTCCCAACTGGGAGAAACAATTCTATCAACAGTCATGGTGTTAATTATTACAACAAGCTGATTGATGGCTTGGTGGCAAGCAACATTTCTCCCATGGTGACACTATTCCACTGGGACCTACCCCAAGCCCTCCAAGATATTGGAGGCTGGGATAATCCTTCCTTGATCGAGTTGTTTGACAGCTATGCGGACTTTTGTTTCCAGACCTTTGGTGACAGAGTTAAGTTCTGGTTGACATTTAATGACCCCACATACCAGGCATGGCTGGGTTACGGCTCAGGGATTTTTCCCCCAAATGTGAAGGACCCAGGCTGGGCACCTTATAGAATTGTCCATGCAGTCATCAAAGCTCACGCCAGAGTCTATCACACTTATGATGAGAAATATAGGCAGAAGCAGCAGGGAGTAATTTCACTGAGCCTTAATGCACACTGGGCAGAACCCAAGTCTCTCGGGATCCCAAGAGACGTGGAAGCGGCTGACCGAATGTTGCAGTTCTCCCTGGGCTGGTTCGCCCACCCCATTTTTAGAAATGGAGACTATCCTGATGCCATGAAGTGGAAAGTAGGGAATAGGAGTGAACTCCAGCATTTAGCTGTCTCCCGCCTGCCAAGCTTCACCGAAGAGGAGAAGAGGTACATTAGGAGTACAGCTGATGTCTTCTGTCTTAACATATACTCATCTAGAATCGTGCAATATAAAACACCCAGGCTAAACCCACCTTCCTATGAAGCTGATGTAGAGGCAGCTGAGGAGGAGGACCCTTCATGGCCTTCTACAGCCATAAACCCAGCTGTACCCTGGGGGATGCGAAGACTGCTGAACTGGATCAAAGAAGAGTATGGTGAAATCCCCATTTACATCACCGAAAATGGAGTGGGGCTGACAAATCCCAAAGTGGAGGATACTGATAGGATATTTTACCACAAAACCTACATCAATGAAGCTTTGAAAGGTATGTGAGGGTTCATAAACCCTTATAAAATCTAACAGCCATATGTTGTATGCCTGAAGTGCTTTGCGGAGTAGTTTGCAAACCACTAAGTCTCTCTCTTGTGCCCTAACTCCAAAATTCTTTACATGTTTTAGGGTTATATATCCCTTTGAGAAGCTGAAAAAACATGGTCATCTATCTAGAGAAAAGCACTTATATAATTCATACACAGTCACCACAAGAATATTTTCATGGGTCCAGTCATTTAATTTATCCAGGAAAGATTTGTTGATCAAATACTATGTGCCAGGTTCTATTTTAGGTGCTGAAAGTACAGCAGCGAATAAAATATAAGTTTCTGCCCTCAGGGAGCTTATATTCTGGTGGGTTCCATGGACTCAAGAACAAGAAATTCTTCTCTGATTCACACTTCTGTGCCTAACTTCCAAAGTGTGAAAATGGGCTGAGACTCCTGAAGTTGAGACATGTCCCTTACCCCAACAAAAGAATCTGATTTTGTAAAGATCAGTCATTAATACTTGCCATGGGATCATTGGTGCCAGCAAAAATAAAGATAACAAAGAATGTCTATATTTATCTATCAGGGCATACATTGCTTGTGTGTAGAAGTTGATGAGTTTGAAATATTGTCTTGAGTTAGAAGCCAGCAGTTGTCTGCACTGCTTTGAGATCCTACCTCAGGGGGTAAAGCTCTCTTCTCTGCTCCCTCTGGAATTTTCCCAGCCTACAGGCTTGATGGTGTAGACCTCCGAGGGTACTTGGCATGGTCTCTGATGGACAACTTTGAGTGGCTGAATGGCTACACAGTCAAGTTTGGGCTGTACCATGTTGATTTCAACGACTTGAGTAGACCTCGAACGGCAAGAGCCTCTGCCAGGTACTACACAGAAATCATTACCAACAATGGCATGCCATTGCCCAAGGAAGATGAGTTTCTGTACGGACAGTTTCCTGAGGGCTTCATCTGGAGTGCGGCTTCTGCTGCATATCAGGTGAGGAATTCAGTGCAATTAAACAAACATATATTGTATACCTACTATGTGTCAGTCTCTAGGCTAGAACAAGAAGCACAGGGAAGTAAGCCATGGCCTCTCCCACAGGCACATGAGCTGGGGATTTCATTAGATCTTGATTGTTCTTTGGCAGGGAGGTACAGGGTGCTGTGAGGAATCTGACATCAGGGGGTCATGATCGAGGGTTGGGGTTTGTTCATTCAAACCCTCACTGAGTACCCACCATTCTCTGGGCTCTGCTGCACTAATTACTGGGATGCTGAGATGAAAGATGCAATTCCTGAACCTCACAGTCTGTGGAAAGTCAGTCAGCAAGCAGACAAATAATTGCCCATCACAGTATGATGGCACCATGAGTGTGTACAGAAAGCTGCAGAGGGGCAGTCAGGAAGGGCTCTTAGAGGAGGTGATGCTGACTTATGTACTGACTTGGTACTTACCTGCTGAGAGAAAGGCTAAGGGACCTGGGAGTGGCTTGTCCGGATTTCTTAATTAGGCCTTATCTTATCTTGAGATCGAAGGTGCATGGAGAGCGGATGGCAAGGGACTCAGTATTTGGGACACGTTTTCCCACACACCACTGAAGATTGGGAATGATGACACCGGAGATGTGGCCTGTGACAGTTACCACAAGATTGCTGAGGATCTGGTAGCCCTGCAGAACCTGGGCGTGTCCCACTATCGCTTTTCTGTCTCTTGGTCTCGTATCCTCCCTGATGGAACTACCAAGTATATCAATGAAGCAGGCTTGAATTACTATATGCGGCTCATTGACGTGCTGCTGGCCGCTAACATCAAGCCCCAGGTGAGCAGGCCGTGGGCAGGCATTGGTTAAGTCCACGTGGGGAAGAGTTCCCCACTGGGCTGGGGGACCACACTTAGTGTGTAAACAAAATGCTGTTTCTAAACTTAATTTTTTGAATTGGCAATACATTCACGTGGTTCAGAATTCAAAAAGCACAAAAAGTTCTGCAGAGGAAATTTTCCTTCCCATCCCTGACTCCCAGTCACCCAATTCTCCCTAGTTTCTTTTGCGTCCTGCTTGTGCATATATAAGGAAACAGATGTGTTTGTCTGTCTGTATGGATATATGTGAGATGTATCTATTACCTTTCCCCATCTTTCTTCATAATGGTAGCATATATCATGCATACTATTTTGTACTTTTATTTAGCAATATTTCTTACAGATATTTCCATATCAGTACATAGTTGCCTCATTCTTTCTACCTTCCATTTTTTTTTTTTTTAAAGATTTATTCTTTATTTATTCCACACACATGCCCCCTCCTGACCCCACCATTGTTTGTGCTTGCTGTCTGTTCTCTGTTCATCTTCTTTTTTAGGATGCACTGGGAACTGAATCCGGAACCTCCCATGTGAGAGAGAGGCACTCAATCACTTGAGCCACCTCCACTCCCTGCTTGTTGTGTCTCTCATTGTGTTTCCTCGCTGTGTCTCTTCGTTGCATGATCTTGTTGTGTCATCCCACTGCATCAGCTCACTGTGCCAGCCTGTCACATCAGCTCACTCTCTTGCTTAGGAGGCACCGGGAACTGAACCTGGGACCTTCCATGTGGTAGGCGGGCGCCCAGCTGCTTGAGCCACATCCGCTTCTCCCTTTTTTTAAAGAGTTTTGTGGGATTCTGTTTTTGTCATACATATTTAATTAATTCCTGATTAATGGGTATTTAGGATGTTTCTACCCTTTTGCTATTATAACCAATACTATACTGAGAACCATAGATTTAGATTGTTTCAAAAATGTGAAAATATATCTTTAGGATACAGTCATAAGGGCAGAATTGCTGGGACAAAAGTATATGTGTTTTAAGCCATAAATTATTTTGAACAGTGGTATAGAAACTCATGTGTGGGCTTAATTTTCTGTCACCAAATTTCTAAATTTTCTTTGGGAGCCTAAGAACACATTTCCTTTTCCCCTGGGCAATTTATGGTAAAGCACTGAAAGTTATTTGTTTCCTCTGCCATAGTGAATAGAGATTATGTACCTCAGCCAAGGCATAATCCCCACAGTACCACCCTCCCTATATCTTCCCCCAAAACATAGATTTTCCAAATTAAAAGTACTGTCTTTTCTCACTGATAATATTGGCATGAACAAATCAATCTATGCAGTGTTTATTACGGTGAGTCCTTTGAGTGATGGGGGAGAAGACAGCAGAGTTGTTTTCCAATACTCTGTGGACTATATAGCAGTTCCAGAACAATACCAGAGAGCACACAACTCAGAACCAAACACTGTTGTAGAGTTTGAAGGCCTGACATAAGAGAAAAGAAAGATGCTGTGGTCAGGGAAAGCTTCCAGAAGCTGTGGGTATTGGTGATTGGGGAGGCAGGAAAAGGGCATTTCAGGCAAAAGAAAAGACTTGTTCCTGGGCTAAAGATTTTAGTGACCCATTCAGCCTTAGGACAGTGGAGAGCCCAGCTTGGGTCATTGAGCAAAGGCCAGGAGAAAGGAAAGGCCACCATGTGGATATTGCCAGAGGAGCCCCTCCCCAACAGAGATGGGTTCCCAGTGTTAGAGGAAAGGCCTTCAGACACATTTGGTGATCTTTGGAGTGTCCCTTTACAAGTCTCTGTCATCCTGGGATTCTCAGACCGTCAGACTTCCAGTGCATTTTATCCGGGAGGTTCTGAAGTACTAGCATTTCCAGTCCCTGACTGTAACTACAGCTACCACTTACTGAAGGTCTTCCAGGATGTTGGTCACTTTTCCTATGCTCTTCCATGTGATTTAGGTCTCATAGTGATTCCATGAGATGGAGCTGTTAGTACCTGAGCCCAAGGTCACACAGCTAAGGAACAGAGCCGGGCTCCAAACCCAAGCTTTTCTGATCCAGATTGTGACTTTCTCATCCTTCAGTGCTGCTGCCCTTTCCCTTTTCCCAAAGACAAACATTTTTGAGCCTTTTTTTCTCATAATTCATTCTCAGCTTTGGCAGCAGACCTTCAAAGCTGGCATATCTAGTGTCAGTGGTGTCCCATGGAAAGACATTTCCTAAGGGAGGCCAGCCCTGGAAAGCAAGGTTGATGGAACTGCTGATCTGGCTTTTTCACAGGTGACCATTTACCACTGGGATCTACCCCAGGCGCTCCAGGATGTTGGAGGCTGGGAGAATGAAACCATTGTCTGGCTGTTTAAAGAGTATGCAAATGTGCTCTTCCAGAGGCTGGGGGACAAGGTGAAGTTTTGGATCACTCTGAATGAACCCTTTGTCATTGCTAACCAAGGCTATGGCTATGGGACAGCAGCTCCAGGTAAAGGAACCAGGCCTAACTTGTCAGCTCTTTTGTTTTTTTTTGTTTTTTTTTTTTTTTTAAAGATTTTATTCATTTATTCATTTATCCCCCCCTTGCTGCTCGTGCTCGCCGGGTCAGCCAACCACGCCGCGCGGGCGGGCTCGCCTCCACCAGGAGGCCCCGGGAACCGAACCCCTGGGCCTCCCATATGGTAAACGGGAGCCCTACTGATTGAGCCACAGCCGCTTCCCTTGTCAGCTCTTTTGAGTGTAGCTTTCTCAGAGCCATGCAGACATGAAATTCAGGTGGCAGGGCCAGAGAGGCCAAGAAAGACCCATGGCAGTTCCTCAGAAAGCTTACCTCTTCCCTTAAGGCCACTTGAGGTTCCCCTTCTGACACCACTGTTGCCAAACATGAATTTCATATGCCAATACCTCAAACTGGCTTTGATTCTTTTCTCTGTGACTCTGAACTGCCTTAGATGGGAAACTCCTTGAGATCAGGGGCATGGGTTAATAGATGTGGGAAAAGACATTCATCAGGCTGTACAGGCCCACTTTCTGTTTTCTGCAATTCCAAAATTCAGAAGGTTCTGATAATTTATTTGGCTGACCTGAGTTCATCTAGCAATAGTGAAACCTGACTTGAACCAACATGAGGTTATTTATGGGCTTTGTCTTAGTTTGCAAGGGCTGATAGGTAGACTGGTTAGCTTACACAACAGGAATTTATTGGCTATCAGTTTGGTAGCTAGAAGTAAAAAACCAAGGAATCAGCAAGCTGTGCTTTCTCCAAAGTCTGTAACATGCTGGTGGTGGTTCACCAGCAGTCACATGGTGATCTACTTCTATGTCCAAATTTCCTTTGCTTATAAGGACTCTGGTCATATTAGATTAAGAGCCACCCTGGTTTAGCTTGGCCTCATCTAAATAGTATCTTTGAAGATCCTATTTACAAATGAGTCCATACCCGTAGGAGACTTGAACAAGTCTTTTTGGGCGACTTGATTCAGTCTGTCACAGTCTATCCTATTTTGTGTGACTATTTGTAAGTTCTGCTGCAACGATATTAGTGTGCTTGCTTATGAAGAGTTGTCCAGAGCCCTGCTGGGGTGATATGTAACATGTTAGATGCAACTTATTACTTTTTCAAAATACAAAAATTTTAAAAATCCAAAACACATCTGACCCTAAGTGTTTTGAATAAAGGATTGTGGACCTGTCCTTGCCCCTTGATAACCATCCATTTTTCCTTTCCTCCAGTTCTGGGCTTATTAGCATGAATTTATATTTGTCAGTGCGATTCCGTGGAAGCACATGTATATGCTAGAAAGAGCCATGGAGAAATCGCATTCTCATATATATCTCCCATTGGTACTTGGTAGGCATTTTGGTTTACCATTCCTTCAACACACAAAAGGGGACCTCTCACATAACATTTTGCTCTCAAGAATTCTCTTTTGCAATGACTGACAGGTCATAGGACTGTGAATCAATGCTCTGTGGCATAGGTGTGGAAAGGCAGCCTCCAGCCATAACCCACCTGACCCTTTGAGCAAGCCATCCCCTCCCAAGAATAAACAAAGTGGAGCAGATAAGGGCTATTGCCGCCCCACCCCCACCGCCAGGTTCAAACACCACCAACCCCTCCCACATTCCAAGACCTCCTAGCCCACTTCCCCCCCTGTCCATTTGGCCCCAGACTGTACTCAGTTTCCCAGCTGTTGATATACTATTTAAAGTTATATCTACCCTCCAGGGGTGGGCTGAAGTCTATTCTTCGGAACCCCTCCTGTTGGGGGAGCTTCCCAATAAACTTTCTGCCTGCAATCATCAAAAAAAAAAAAATTCTCTTTTAGTCAGTCACTAGCATCAGCTGTCTCTCCAACCCTAATTTCACAGTGGCCCCCCAAAGAGTTCTAGGATGTCAACTCCTGAGGCACACACTATTCTGGGTACTTCGCCTGAGACATATGAGCCAATTCTAGGGGTGGCGGAACAGAAACCAACATTTATGAAGTGCCTTCTCTCTACCAGACAATGGTGCTAGGTGCTTCACATATGCTGTTCATTTCCTTCTGACAAGAACTCTTATTTAGGAAGAAACTGAAAGGCTGAATCACTGGCCCAAGGTTTCCATAGCTAGTCAGTAGAGGTAGAGTCAGGATTTGAATTCCGTTCTTCCTAACTCCAAAATCTGCACTCTTTCTCCCGAACACACAGAGGACATCTGTA
The DNA here is from genome assembly GCA_026826555.1 of Tolypeutes matacus. NCBI lineage: Eukaryota > Metazoa > Chordata > Mammalia > Cingulata > Chlamyphoridae > Tolypeutes > Tolypeutes matacus. The sequence continues at coordinate 43,520,277 of JAKSZT010053928.1, forward strand.
GGCAAATAGTAACACTCTTAGCCCTATTTGTTCTCCATTGACATCCACATATGTGTTTGCAGGAATCTCCTTTAGGCCTGGCACTGCTCCCTACATTGTTGGCCACAACCTAATAAAGGCACATGCCGAGGCCTGGCATCTGTACAATGATGTGTACCGCGCCAGTCAAGGTGGCATGGTTTCTATCAGCATCAACAGTGACTGGGCTGAGCCCAGAGACCCCTCCAACCAGGAGGACGTGGAGGCAGCCAGGAGATACATGCAGGTCTGTTTTTTCCTGTGTGCGCTTTCCTTAACTCTTGCCCATTTCCCCCTCCTTTCCCAGGTTAATGGAAATAGAATTAGTGTGTGAATCAAAGACTTAAGATTTGGCCCTGTTTTGTTGTTACCTGATTATTTGAACTTGGGAAAATGACTTAAACTTTTTGTACGGGTTTCTCATTTATGAAATGGAAATGCCCTACCCACCTCACAGGTTTGCTGATGAAAATGATAAGTTCTTTTAAGTCTTTAAAAAAGTATTGTACTTGTTGGATGTAACAATGGTTTGAAGAATAGAAAGAAATTCCATCTCTTCAATGTCTCTGGTTTTACTATAATACCTAAAAGAGCTGGGCTGTACTGTCCTTCACCTCTAGATGTTGTCATCTAATTTTATTTACTACTGTCTAAGAATTCCTTAAGTTTGGGACTTTAGGTTCTGTGAAACTCATTAGTGCCCTTACCTTGCCAATTCTGAGTTTAACATAAGGACATGTATGTTTTGGTACAGGAATTTTGTACCACTGCTACTCCCTAGAAAGTAAAGACATTAGTAAGCAGGTGCTAAGATGGCCCACTCTTAATTCAGTCTGAACCTCCCTGACAAGAGGAGAGAATGAGAATAGTCCTTATTCATGGCATTGCTTTTCTCTGGCTTCTGCTAGTGTCTTTGAAGCTTTTAGAAGGCACTCCCTCCTCTGTTTTTTTAGTATCAGGAAATAAAGGCAAGAGTCTGTCTCTCTCCAGGCAGGTTCCCACTTTGGGCTCTGTGGAGGAGCCTGGCAGACTGTGGCACTTTGACTCTCTTGGGCAATACCAAGAGCCTTGGTTTGCCAAACTCTTTACAAGAGAGCTTGTCAGAGGTGGTCAAATTTGTAAATGCAGACAAGAGCCTAATTCTCTAATTTACTAGCCATCTGGGGGGGGACAGAAAATCTTGGAGCAAAATAAATCTGTCCTTTCAGACTCACAGAACTGGTGAGCAATAATTTGTTTTACCGAAATCACACTCCCAAACCTCAGGAAACATTAGGTTGTAATATCATTAGATTGAGCCACTTACCATAGAACCATGATTGTGCAGCCCGGGATAATGATAGACATGGCCCAGCTCTGACTCTGAATGGAAGGCTACTCTCACCCCATATTTCAGGCATTAGCTGCAGGTGAGGGAGCAGATTTGGCAAGACAGAAGAACCCCAGCATCAGAGCATTTACGGGGGCTATGTATTTCACCTCTGGGTAAGGATGGCCTCATTAAAGGAAACAAGTTGAAAAGCCCCCCACTTTAGTGTTGTAAATCCCCAGAATGCCCTGGTTAATACTTCAGTACTTTGATGAGAAAGGACCAGGATGTTAGGTCCAAAAGTCTTTGCTGGCCATTGCTCTATGGTAAGAGGGGAATCGTGGGCCTGAAGGCTCATGGCCTTGCCTCCCTCTTCTGCAAGCACACCTGAGGGCAGCAAGGCAAACTACTGAGTACCAGGGCCAGGACTCAATTTGGTTCATTTCTCCTCGAAATGGATTTATTAGGAGGACCCTGCTTTCAATGAGATTGCAGTTAAGGAAACAAACACAGGTGAAAAGACCTGTGGGTACTTAAGCTGCAGCATGCAAACAGCTGCAGAGGAAATGAGAGCTTAAGTTTGGGTTTGAGGGGAAAGAGGGCTCTGTGGGGTCAGTGACTTCTAAGCAGGGATATTACTGTCTCTTCTTCTTCCCACCTGCTGACTGAGGCTGACTGTTCCCCTACCCACAGTTTATGGGAGGCTGGTTTGCACATCCTATATTCAAGAACGGAGATTATAATGAGATGATGAAGACACGGATCCGTGACAGGAGCTTGGCTGCAGGCCTCAATAAATCTCGGTAAGGTCCTGGTGCCCACACTAAGCGAGGAGAAGATCAGGGGAGGTTTGGTCTGTGAGGCCAAACTAAGGCTTCTGGGTAGTCAACACAAACAAGAGCATGGGCATTGGAGGAAGAGAGGCATGTCCTAGGCCTCTTGTTTCCTCAGTAGATTAAATGTGATTATGTGTGTAAAGCTCTTAGCCCAAGGCTGGCACTACTATGTGCTTGACAAAAGGCAGTTGCCATTAGGTTGTTATTCTTCAGAACATCCAGGAAATCTGTCTCAAGGGCACCCAATTCTTAGCAACCACACTAAGCAACCCTGAGGACAAATTCACCAGTCCTATTTCATCACCTTATGAGGAAATATGGATGGCAATAGGTCATTGCCAGGCAGGTACTTCTAGTCATTTTTCTAGAAGATAGCGATGTTTATGCTAATGCATCCCAACTTCCTGGCCCCATCCCTCTTCCCATCAAGGTAGTAGCAATATCAACAACAGCAAACACTTAGCAAATTTTTTTAATTGAAACTTTCCTATTTCCAAGAAGATTAAACTGAGGTGCAAAGATTCAGGCAAGGTCTCTCAGCTATTAAGTGATGGAGATTTGAAACCAGGCTTTCTGACTCCAGGGTCCACACTGGGTTTAAGTCATATAGCTAGGATTAGAGGTGTGATATGTGGAAGGGGATGGTCACTGTCCTCATGGGAACATACCCATGAGCTCTAAGGTATCTCAAGTGACCATAAGCAGTGGAAAGGAATAGGAACTCATGAATTCCCAATAGTCTTTGATGCTTCCCTCTAAACTCCCCCATATAGCCCAGCTGTGAGGATTAGATAGTGGTTTCCAACTTTATAATATCATCCTGCCCTGATTAGGGCAAGTCCTGCTAATCAGACTGTGCTTAGAGACCTGATCTACCAACTCTGGTCTCCAAAAAGCAAGCAAATATTCCAGATCATTGACACAAGTTTGCTGCTAGCCTATTATGTGCCCAGGTCAGGGGCTGGTCCTGTGAAGTCCACATAAAGAGAAGAATCCAAATTTGACTTCTCAAGGGACTGTCAGATCAACTGGGAAGACAACACTTAACAGTCCATAGAATTTTATTCTCCAATTTCTTTAGTTCAGAGAAAACTCAGAAGATGAGTAGATCAGGGTGGACTGGGTAGACCCCAGGAGGCTTCATGGAAAGGCCGGACATCAGTTGAGCTGGGCCTCGACAATGAATAGAAATTGGAAGAGCAAGGGCATACCATTCAAGGGGAAGGGGCATGAGTAAAAGCCTAGAGGTAGAAATGAGTTGTGGTACATGCAAATAAGTGTAGGGAGAGTGTACAATTTGATTAACATGGCCTGCTGTGAAAGGGGGACGGGATGAAAAACCAGGGCAAGGCCACATTGTGGAGGGCCCTGAGGCCAGGTGTATTAGTCATCCAAAGGGGTGCTAATGTGAAATACCAAAAATGGGTTGGTCTTTATAAAGGGTATTTGTTTGGGGTAGAAGTCCACAGATACCAGGCCATAAAGCGTTAAGTTTCTTCCCTCACCAAAGTCCACTGCCACGTGTTGGAGCAAGACAGCTGTCGATGTTTGCCAGGGTTCAGGCTTCTTGGGTTCCTCTCTTCCCGGGGCTGCGTTTCTCTCTGGGCTTAGCAACTCTGGTTCCTCCACAAGGTCAGCTGTAGACTATCAGGCTAACGGCTCACTTCTCTTTTCCTGGGGCCTTCTCTCCAACATCAGAACTGTTTCTCAAAAACTGCTGCAACTCTGTTCTTTGTGATGCCTTTTATATTTTATTCCCCCACCCACCAAGGGGTGGGGTTCAACGTCCTACTGACATGGCCCAGTCAACACCCTAATCATAACTTAATCATGCCCAGATTAACAGATCAGTTTACAAGCATGATCCAATTATATTTTTGGAATTCATAATTACAGCAAATTGCCCAACATCTACACCAGGCAAACACATTTGGCCTCAGTAGAACAGGCCTTGAGGAACCACTCCTGACTTCTGAGTCCAGTAAGGAGTATATGAGGCTGGGCTTGAGTTTTCTGTCAGCATTTCACAAACCCCAGGGAGGGAAGGCTTTGATTCCCTCCGGTTATTGGTGGTAGAAAGCAAAGGATCCAGATGAAAGCGCCTCTAGGAGAGGCCTACACCAGAAGCAACTAGGGTCCCTATCCTTCCTGGTCAGCATTCATATATGGTCACAATTTGGCTGAAAGGAATCCACCAGTGCTGCACACAGGCCATGTTAATCAAATTATACAGAAGAGTCTCCATAGTGACAGAGAATACCTGAGAAAATTCTCTGTGTACATGGCAGAAAACCAAAGTGCAACAAAACCATGTGATCAGAGAAGTCCAAACCTCAAAAGTTCTATATATCCAATTTGTAGAAAAATTTCCCCTACTGGCAAGTATAGACTTTGGAGGCACACCTAAACAGACAACAACAAAAAACCCAGTAGCTTATAAAGGGAAGAATATGGAAAATTAAATGATGAAAGATATTGTGAACATAGATATTGTGAACATTGTGAACATAAAGGAATAGTCTCAAGGTATTTTCATGTGTGTGTGTGTGTGTGTGTGGTCCTGAAGGGGAAGTTTATAAAAGGGTAAATTGTAATTTCATTTTGTCACCTGCAAAAGAAGGTCGTATAACCACAGAGTGATGCAAGGTTTAGGATCTGTGTAGGAGGAATCTCAAGTGCTTTTTGCACCACCTGCAGGGCCTCTACTTTTCCCTGGTCAGTTGCCCCCAGTTGTAGGCAAGCACCTGCAATTTAGAGCATTCCCTACATGCTGCCCAAGTACATTCTCTTATCAAAGCATGATTATTTCTGAAGCCCCATGTCCTTAATGGCTCCTTCCACCCAGGCTCCCAGAATTTACAGAGAGTGAGAAGAGGAGGATCAATGGCACCTTCGACTTTTTTGGGTTCAATCATTACACCACTGTCCTGACCTACAACCTTGACTATGCCTCTTGGATCTCCTCCTTTGATGCAGATAGGTAAGCCTGCCAAAAGGACACCTGGAGCAGTCTTGGAAAGGAAAGAAAACTGCTCCTTTTGCCCAGCTCTGTGCCCCCTGCCATATATCCTAGGGTCTGCAAAATGCTTACCAACTCCCAAGAGCCCAATAAAAATTTCCATGAATTTGATAGTGATACAGGACTAGGATTTCCAAGATGCTTCCTATTAAGACAGACATGCTTGGCTTTTTAAAACATTTTCTAGAAAAATATTTTTCTTTCTTTGCATTTCTTTTTTTTTTCTCCCTTTATATATATATATATAATTAAAGAACTTGTGAGCTAACAAAACAATTATGTATACGTGCAGAATTCCCATACATTACCCTAACCCACAAGTTCTCTAATAGAGGGAAAAAAAGAAATGCAAGAAACATTTGTTACGGATTATGTTCCTTGCATTTCTCTTTTTTTTTTTTTCCCATTAGAGAAGGTGTGAGTTACAGAACAATACATAAAATACAGGATTCCCATATACCACCCTATTATTAACACCTTACATTGGTGTAGGACATTTGTTACAATTGATGAAAGCACATTTTAATAATTGTACTATTAACTGTAGTCTATAATTTAACTTAAGGTTTACTGTATGTGTTGTGCAGTTACATGGAATTTTTAAAAACATTTTATTCTATCATATATAAAACCTAAAAGTTCCCCTTTTAACTATATTCAAATATGTAATTCAGTGCGGTTAATTACATTCACAATGTTGTGCTACCCTCACCACCATCCATTACCAAAACTTTTCCATCATCCCAAATAGAAACTGTGCATTTTAAGCCTTAACTCCCTAGTCACTACTCCTACCCTGCCCCCTGGTAAACTATATTCTAGATTCTGGATCTGAATTTGCTTATTTTAATTGATTCAAATCAGTGCAGTGAGATCATACACATACCTTTTTTTTTTTTTTTTTTTTAAGATTTATTTATTTACTTTATCCATTTTAAATTCCCCCCCCCTTCCCCATTTGCTGTTTTGTGTCCATTCGCTGGGCAATTCTCTGTATCTGTTTCCTGCCATCTCTTCTCATCCTCCTCCTCCAGTCTTCACCAGGATTCGATCCTTGTAGGAGAGAGGTGTTTTGCCACCTGCGCCACCTTGGTTCCTGGCTTTCAGAGCATCTCGTCTTGTCTCTCCCCTGTGTCTCTCTCCTGTTATGTCATCATCTTGCTGCATGGCTCCTGGGGCCTGGCAGCTCACCAGCACACACAGCCTGGCAGCCCATGCGCCTTCTATATATATATATTTATTTATTTATTTATTTTACCAGGAGGTCCCGGGGATCGAACCCAGGTCCCTCCATATGGCAGATGGACGCCCAACCATTTGAGCCACATCTGCCCCCATACACATTCCTTTGTGTCTGACTTATTTCACTCCACATGGTATCTTCAAGGTTCATCCATGTTGCCACGTAGATCAGCACCTTCATTCCTTTTGACAGCTGAGTAATATTACAATGCATGTATATAGCACATTTTTTTATCCCTTGATCAATTGATAGACACTTGGGTTACTTCCATCTTTTGGCAATTGTGAAAAATGCTTCTGTGAACATCAGTGTGCAAATAGCTATTTGAGTCCCTGCTTTCAATTCTTTTGGGTATATAGCTCAAAGTGGAATTGCAGGGTCATATAGTAATTCTATACTTAACTTTCTGGGAAACCGCCAGTTTTCTACAGCAGCTGACCCATTTTACATTCCCACCAGCATTGAATGTTTTGGGTTTTTTTTTTAAGATTTATTTATTTACTCCCTTGCCCCTCATTGTTTGTGGTTGCTGTCTGCTCTCTGTGTTCATTTGCTGTGTGCTCTCTGTGTCTGCTCATCTTTTCTTTAGGAGGCACCAGGAACTGAACCCGGGACCTTCCATGTGGGAGAGAGGTGCTCAATCATTTGAGCCACCTCAGCTCTCTGGTTTGTTGTGTCTGTCATTGCCTTTCCTGTTTGTCTTTTTGTTGTGTCATCTTTGTTGTGTCATCTTTTTGTTGACACATCTTTGTTGTGTCAAGTCGTGCCAACTTGCCTTCTCCAGAAGGCACTGGGAACCAAAGCTGGTACCTCCCATGTGGTACGTGGGAACCCAATCACTTAAGCCACATCTGCTTCCCAAGTGAGTGTTCCTATTTCTTTACATCCTCTCCAACATTTGTTACTTTCTGTTTCTTTAGGTAGCCTTCTAGTGGGTATGAAATGGTATGTCTTTGTGGTTTTGATTTGCATTTCCCTAATGACTGATCATGTTGAGCATCTTTTCATGTGCTTTTTGGCCATTTGTATATCTCTGGAGAATTGTCTAAATATTTTGCCCATTTTTAAATTGGGTTGTCTTTTTGTCGTTATGTTGAAGGATTTCTTTTCAAGTTTGGGCTAATTTGCTCTTCTTTTTCTTGTTCTTCCAGGTGTTAGGTTAGGTCTCTGATTTACTTATTTTTAAATATTAGCATTTAAAGCTACACATTTCCCTTTCAGCTCTCTCTTTGCTGTATCCCATAAGTTATGGTTATGTAGTGTTTTCATTTTCATTTATCTCAAGGTATTACCTAATATCCTTTGTGATTTCTTTTTTGACTCATTGGTTTTGTTTTGTTTTGTTTTGTTTTGTTTTGTTTTTAAGGAGGTACCAGGAATCGACCTCATACATGGGAAGCAGGTGCTTGACCACTTGAGCTACATCCACTCCCCTGTTTTTTTTTTAAGAGTGTATAGTTTAATTTCCACATATTTGTGAGTTTTCCCTCTGTTATTGATTTCTAGCTTCATTCCATCGTAGTTGGAGAAGATACATTGTATGATTTCAATATTTTTAAGTTTATTTATACTTGTTTTTAACCTAATGCATAGTATATCTTGGAAAATGATGCATGTGCACTAGAGAAGAATGTGTATTTTGCTCTTGTTGAATGAAGTGTTCAATATATTTTTGTTAGGTGTATTTGGCTTATAGATAGTATCATTCAAGTTTTATTTCATTATTGATCTTCTTTGTAGATGTTCTAGCCATTATTCAATGTGTACTGAAATCTCCTGGTAATAATTTAGAACTGTTTAGTTCTCCCTCCAGATCTGTCACTATGTGCTTCATTTAGGTTGGCGCTCTGCTGTTAGGTGCATATATAATTATAATTGTTATATCTTGTTGAATTGTCGACTTTACCAGTATGAAGGTCCTTATTTGTCCTTATAAGAATTTTTTACTTAAGCTCCATTTTATCTGGTATTATTAAGCTACCCACAGCTCTCTTTTGGTTACTATTTGCATGGATTTCACTTTCAACCTATTTGTGTTTGTTTGTTTTTTGTTTTTTGTTTTTTGTTTTTTTAAAGATTTTATTTATTTTTTCATTTATCTCCCCCTTGCTGCTTGTGCTCGCTGGGTCAGCTAACCACGCCGTGCGGGCGGGCTTGCCTTCACCAGGAGGCCCCGGGAACCGAACCCGGGGCTTCCCATATGGTAAACGGGAGCCCTACTGATTGAGCCACAGCCGCTTCCCTGTTTGTTTTTTTTTAAGATTTATTTTATTTATTTCTTCTCACCCCCTCATTGTTTGCATTTGCTGTGTATGCTTGTGTGCTGGTCTTCTTTCAGGAGGCACCAGAAACTGAATCCAGGCCCTCCGATGTGGGAGAGAGGTGTCTAATTGCCTGAGCCACCTCCACTCCCTGCTTTGTTGTATCTCTCATTGTGTTTTTCTCCTGTCGCCTTTGCATCATCTTTTTGCATCATCTTGTTGTGTGATCTTGTTGCATCAACTTGCCATGCTAGGTCACTGTGCCTGCCCATCTCATCAGCTTACTGTCTTGCTCATCTTCTTTAGGAGGCACCAGGCACTGAACCTGGGGTCTCCCAAGTGGTAGGCATGAGTTCAATCGCTTGAACCCCATCAGCTTCCCCTATTTATGTTTTTTTATTTTTTTTATTTTTTTTATTTTTTGAAGTACTGGGGCTGGGGATTGAACCCAGGACCTTGTACGTGGGAAGCTGGCGCTCATCTCAACCACTGATCCACATCGGCAACCATGAGCCAGCCTTCTCATTTGTTTTACTTGTTGTTTGTTTGTTTTGTTTTTAGGAGGCACCGGGAACCAAACCTGGGACCTCCCATTTGGGAAGCAGGCACTCAACTGCTTGATCCACATCTACTCCCTCCCCTGTGTTTTTTATTTTTTTAATTTTTATTTATTTATTTATTTTTAAGATTTTATTTATTTATTCATTTATTCCCCCCTTGCTGCTTGTGCTTGCTGGGTCAGCTAACCCCGCCGCACAGGCGGGCTTGCCTTCACCAGGAGGCCCCGGGAACCGAACCCGGGGCCTCCCATATGGTAAACGGGAGCCCTACTGATTGAGCCACAGCCGCTTCCCATGTGTTTTTTTAATTTAAGGTGAGACTCTTATAAACAGCATATTGTTGGGTCATGCTCTTTTATCCATTTTGCCAATCTCTGCCTTTTGACTGGAGAGTTTAATACATTTACATTCAAAGTAGTGATAATATAGGACTTTTTTCTGCCATTTTGCTATTTGGTGTTTTTATCCCCCAAATATTCCATTACTGGCTACTTTAATATTTGATATTTTGTATTTCTATACTTTCATATTTATGTGTTTGAGTCCCTTCTCATTTCCTTTTTTTTTTTTTTTAGATTCAAAGTTTTATTTTTGTTGTGAAAGATGAGTTTACATAGCTTTTTAAAACAACCAAATAGTATTTTTTAGACTTCAGTTTATCTATTTGCTTGTTTCTTTAATATTTTCTTAAGATTCACTGCAGTCAATTAAAAAAAAAAACTTTCTTTTGCATATAATCAATCCCAGCAGTTTTACTTCTAGAAATGTAGCCAAAGGAAACAATCGTGAATTTATAGGGATTAGTTAAACAAATGTTCATTTCAGCTTTATTTTAAAGTATTGGAAAATACCAATATGAGGAGATTGAATAAATGAAATATGACATAGCCACAATAGAAAAAAACTACAGAAACATTTTAAACTCATTTCCTTTTGTGTATATTTTTCAGATATTTTCTTTGTGGTTATCATAGGCTCAAATTAAACTTCCTAAATCCATAATAATCACATTTGATTTGACAACCACTTAATTTCAAAGGTATACACAATCTATGTTCCTATACTCTTCTATCCCCCCACCTTTTTGTGTATGGTTACAAATTATAACTTTATACAAAATTTTCAGAAGTTATGGATTTATCATTTTTTATGTATTTGCATATTACATTCCTGTAAGAAGTAAAAAGTGGAGTTACATACTAAAATACAATATAATATTACTGGGCATTTGTAATTACCCTTATGGTTACTTTTACTGAAGATCTTTATTTATGCCACGTCAATCGACTGTCCATTGTGCTTTCCTTTTCAATCTGGAGAACTCGCTTTAGCATTGCTCTTAGGGCAGGTCTAATAGTGACAAACACCTCCAGCTTTTGTTTCCTGGGAATGTCTTAATCTCTTCTTCATATTTGAATGAATTCTCACCAGATATAAAATTCTTGGTTGGCAAATTTTTCTTGAAGCACTTTCAATATTTCATCCCATTGCCTTCTAGCCTGCATTGTTTCTGATGAGAACACGTCACTTAATTTTATTATTATTATTATTATTTTTTTTTTTTTTTTTAGATTTTATTTATTTATTCATTTATGCCCCCCTTGCTGCTTGTGCTCACTGGGTCAGCTAACCACGCCATGCGGGCGGGCTTGCCTTCACCAGGAGGCCCCAGGAACCGAACCTGGGGCCTCCCATATGGTAAACGGGAGCCCTACTGATTGAGCCACAGCCGCTTCCCACGTCACTTAATTTTATTGGGGCTCCCTTAATATGTGACACATTGGTTTTGTCTTGTGGCTTTTAGAATTCTCTCTTTGCCTTTGGCATTTGACACTTTGATTATAAAGTGTTTGGATTATAAAGGATATCTTCAAGTTTACCCTGTTTGAGGGTCACTGGCTTCTTGAATATATATATATTAATGTCTTTCATTAAATACAGGGGTTTTAGCCATTATTTCTTTGACATTTCTTTTGCCCTTGTCTCTTTCTTCTCCTTCTGGGACTCCCATAATTCATATATTGATGGTGTCCCATAGTTCCTCAGGCTCTGTTCACTTTTCTTCATTCTTTCCTCTTTCTGCTCCTCAGACTGATTGAATTCAATATAGCCTTATCTTCACATTCACTGATTCTTCTGCCAGCTTCAATCTGTTGTTGAACATTTCTAGGGAATTTTTACTTTCTGTCACTGTGGCCTTCAGCTCTGTTTGGTTTCTTTTCATAGTCTCCATCTCTCTATTGATATGCTTTTTGTATTCATCTATTGTTTTCCCGATTTTGTTTAGTTCTTTGTCCATGTTTTCCTTTAGCTCTCTGAGAGTATTTAGGGCCATTTTTTAAAAGTCTTTGCCTGATAATTCCCAGGTCTGGTCCTCCTTGTTAATGGTTTATAGTGCTTTAATCGTCTCCTTTCCTGGACCATCATTTCCTGTTTCTCTTGGTATGTTTTGTAATCCTTTATTGAAACCTGGGCATTTTGATATTTTAGTATATCTCTGGAATTTATACTTTGAGGAGGAGGAAGAGAAGAAGAAAAAGAGGAATAAGGTGGAAGAGGAGGGGAAAAAAAAAAAACACCTTTCCCAATTTTTTGCATTTTGACCTGTGCAAGCATTTCCTGTGAGTTTAGAGACTAGCTCCAGGCCAAAGCATAGATAGGGCCCTCCCTCATTCTTTCTGCACATGCCTCTTGTCTTGGGCCTGTGTATGTGGGCCCTGGATATTCCCTTGTTTACATGGATATGAGTGTCCTCTCTTCCCTAGGAAACAATTTCCTCATGGCCCCAGGCAGCACAATTGACTGCTCTCCCAGAGCATTCTGTAGGGAGAGCTCAGTGAGCTGCCTTCTACATGGAGCATAGGGTCTAGGGCTGGCAGTCCCTCAGGCCAAGAGACACATGCTCCCAGTATGTAAACGAAGCTTATTCTGCTCCATTTGAACCAGGACCAGGGATCCGCACTGGAAGCAAGGGCTTGCTCTCCCATGAACCAGTGATGGGATGTGGGAGGGGCCAGCCAGAGCTTTAAGTGATGTGGTACTCATTGTATTATGACAATCCTTTAGCTGTTTTCTGGAGCTTTTAGAAGATGTTTCTGCCAGTTCTTACCTGTTACTCAGATATTCTGTTTGTTTGGTTCCTTCTTATAATTTGTATCTCTCTTTTGGAATTCGTTTGTTTATATATAATTTTCATGATATTCTTTAGTTATTTGTGTTTTCCTTTAGGTCTTCGAACATATTGAAGATATATATATATTTTTAAGTCTTTGTCTGGTATGACCAAAGTCTGGTATTTTTTGCTGACGGTTTCTAAAGTTTAATCTTGTTGCTTTGGGTGGGCTCTCATTTCCTGTTTCTTTGTTTGTCTGGTAATCTTTTGTTGTATACTGTCTATTTTAATATTTTAAAGTGTTAACTCTGGAATTTATTCCCTGAGCTGTCTTTTCCTTAAGTTTTTTGCAACTAGTATTATGACAGAGATTTCCCTGAGTGGCAAGAGCTAACAAAAACAAACAAATGGGGGGGCGCAGATGTGGCTCAGATGGTTGGGTGGCCGTTTCCCATATGGCGGGACCTGGGTTCAATCCCCGGGACCTCCCCATAAGATAAAAAGAAAAAATATAGAAGGCGCACAGGCCGCCAGGCCCTGCAGGCGGGCAAGCCCCCAGGCCCCATGTGTGGGTGCATCCCCCAGGCCCTGCCCCCAGGCCCCACACACGGGTGTGCCATCAGACCTTGCTCCCAAGCCCCATGCGTGGGTATGCCGCACGCAGCAATATAATGACGTAACAGGAGAGTGACGGAAGGGAGAGCTAAGACGAGATGCACAGAAAAACCAGTAACCGAGGTGGCACAGGTGGTAGGACACCTCTCTCCCACATCGGAGGTTCCTAGGATCGAATCCCGGTGAAGACAGGAGAAGGATAAGAGGAGAGGGCAGGAAACGGACACAGAGAGTTGCCCAGTGAATGGACACAAAAACAACAAATGGGGAGGGGCAGGTAGAAATGGATAAAAAGTAAATAAATAAATCTTTAAAAAAACAAACATGCAAAAAAACATCTTTCACAGTCTTTGCAAATTGGCTTGTTTGCCCTGGTGCTCTCCTTCAGAGTTTAGCCCTCCTACTAAGAGTACAGGTTCCTCTCTGTCTTTCCTGAGCATGCATCTAGTCCTGAGGAGGCACTGTGACCCTTAAGATTTCCTCCACTTATCAGGATTTCTATGTCTCCTCTTCTCTGTATGAAATAGACTTTTCCCTCTCCTAGGTGCTCCATTGCATGTCTTGAAACCAGTAATTTTTGCTCCAAGTCACTTCAATTTGATTGTTTCTTACACTGCCTTAGCTGTCTGCAAGCTGCTTCTGTGTGCAGGGCAAGTTCTTGAATGGTGAGCCAGAGATGGGTGTCCGGGTTCAGTCCTTCCAGCTACCACCTGATAGACTGATACCAACACAGGCACCCCAGAATGCACATAGGATTTACTCTGCTCCCGCTGGAACAGGGCCCACAGTGATAACACAGGCTAGTTCCACATCACACCAGGAGGGGGTGTAGAGCATGTGCCAGCAGAGGTGCCATGAGCTTCTCTGCTGTCATCTTTGCTGAACAGAATCCCCTAACCTTTGTTTTTTGAACTGTTAGGGGAGTTGCCTCCATCACAGATCCATCTTGGCCAGATTCTGGCTCCTTCTGGCTGAAGATGACACCTTTTGGCTTCAGGAAGATCCTGAACTGGATAAAGAAAGAGTACAATAACCCTCCAATTTATGTCACAGAGAATGGAGTGTCCCAGCGGGGAGAAGAAAACCTCAAAGATACTGCACGGATTTACTACCTCCGCAGTTACATCAATGAGGCACTCAAAGGTATGATGACCCCTGCCTCAATATGCACCTTTTACTGTTGGCAATGTCTGCTAAAATCTGCAGTACGCTAGTGCTGCATTCGTGAGCCCCAGTGCCACAGTAACAAGAGAAAGATGAGGCTTCCCCTCCTATTGGGTATTTTCCTATTTGGGGCAGCACTCTGAGTTTTTTCCCTCCTAGATTTAACTTCAGCAAGCAAATCCAGTTGCCTGATAGCAGCTAGACTTCAGTTCCTCATTTGAGTGATTTGCTCCCCTTCATTCTTTCTGATGTCTCTGAACAACAGCACTATCCTGAGGATATCAGGGATCCAGGAAGAGGAGGGTCTCTGCAGGTCTTTTCTTCCCCAAGCAAAAGTTTGAGACATTAACTCAGCAGAACACTTGGGATGGGACTATGAGAGAAGGGAATGGTAAATAATGCTGAAGAGAGAATGAGTGGGTCTATACTGAAAAGAATTGAAAACAGGTACTCAGACGTGTACATGTATGTCCATAGCAGCACTATTCACAATAGCCTAAAGGTGGAAACAGCCCACATGCCCATCATCAGAGTGGATGAACAAATTGTGTACATACAGTGAAACATTATTCAGTCATTAAAAGCAATGAACTACTGACTTATGTTACAATGTGGATAAACTTCCAAAATATCATGCTGAGTGAAAGAAACCAGGTACAAAAGGTCACATATTATATCATTCCATTAATATGAAATATCCAGCATAGATAAATACATAGAGATAAGAAGCAGATTGGTTGTTGCAAGGGGCTGGGAGAGGAGGAAGGGGAGAAACTGATTAATGGGTATGGGGTTTTATTTTGGAGTGATGGAAATGTTATGGAACTAGATAGTGGTGGTGGTTGCACAACAATATGATTATAATAAATGCCATGGAGTTCAGTTTAAAATGGTTAATTTTATGTTATGTGAAATTTACCTCAATAAGTTATTTTTAAAAAAAAAAAAAGAATATGCAATGTGCCAGCCAAAGAAAATGATTAGAAAATCCTATTTCAGTGAAAAGCTTTTCCCTCTGAGGACCACATATTTTCTATAGGGACGAGTATTAATACTATAAGGTACCGACCAAGACATATTCTGAGATGCACAACAGAGAGGACAGTAGGTGACCCCCAGTAGGATTAATTTAATCTGTGCAGTTCTTGACTCCCATTCAGGGCTGAGCCTTACTGGGAAGATACTGGAGGCTCTGTACCACAGAGGACCAGCTAATTATCGCATCCAAAGGATGGGGCTGCTCTCTCAAAAAGCTAAAGTTAGAGCACACTTTGATCTGGCAGGTCAAGACTGTGGGCAAATGTGGCTTCAGCAGGCCTAGTAGAAACTGGTCTTACCAGATGAGGAATGCTCATGTCTGGGCCTCTGTGTTTGGCAGCTGTGCAGGATAAGGTGGACCTTCGAGGATACACGGTTTGGAGTGTGATGGACAACTTTGAGTGGGCCACAGGCTTCGCAGAGAGGTTTGGTTTGCATTTTGTGAACTACACAGACCCTTTTCTGCCAAGGATCCCCAAAGAGTCAGCCAAGTTCTACGCCTCCATAGTGCGATGCAATGGCTTCCCTGACCCTGCTGTAGGGCCTCATCAGTGTCTCCAGCCAGAAGGTGAGAGGTAGTCTGGGTGAGGATCTAGAGGAAGGGTCTTTTTCAGAATATTTTCTTCAGGTTTATTACCCTTCTCCCTGCCTCTCTGTCCCATTGATTTATTCAACCAATATTTATTTCCTTTGAATGTGCCAGACATTCTTTGATAGAACAAAGGGTACTAGAAACTAGAGCCCTGAGGAACAAGCAGGTCTAGATTCTTCCACCTCTACCAC
The DNA here is from genome assembly GCA_026826555.1 of Tolypeutes matacus. Lineage (NCBI taxonomy): Eukaryota > Metazoa > Chordata > Mammalia > Cingulata > Chlamyphoridae > Tolypeutes > Tolypeutes matacus. The sequence goes on from JAKSZT010053928.1 coordinate 43,536,235, forward strand.
CAACATGATATGTGACCTTAGGCAAGACATTAGGCAAATGCCTCTGGGCAGTTGCAAGAACCAAATAAAATGACTGTGAAAATATAGCACCTAGCACAGTGTAGATGCCTAATATTTGTTTAACAACCAGAACATTATAAATTATTATACAAATCTAAGAGGATTATCCTATTTAGATTATATTCTAATTGCTGATACAGGTATTTAAATTGCTTAACTTCATTCAGAAAGACATAATACATGGTGAAAGATGTGCACTGTCACCTTCAGCAGTGAACTGACTGGCTGTGCCAATTTGGGGTACATTTGTAGACTCTAAATTCCAAACATCTGTTAGGGCTTAATACAGATTAATACAAATTCAGGGCTAACTCAGTATTAGAGTATAACTCATCTTTTGTTGTCCTCTCCTAGGTAGTGGACCCATCGTCAGCCCCGAGGGAAAGAGCCAAGTTCGGTTCCTGGGGCTAACACTAGGCACAACAGAAGCACAAACAGCTCTGTATATACTTTTTGCTCTTGTGCTTTTTGGAGTCTGTGGCTTGGCATTTCTGTCATACAAATACTGTAAGCACTCTAAGCAAGGGAAAAAACAACCAATCCAACAGGAATTGAGTCACATTTCTTCATTCTGACCCCCAAGTTACTATCTCCTCAAATTCTGTGAAGTAGGCCTAGTTTTGTTGTATACCTCTGCCATCCTAAAAATTCTTTAAGATCTTAAAATTCTGCCCATTCTCTTCTTCATAAAAGCTTCCTGCAATATTAGTGATTACCTTGATTTTAAAGAATTGCAAGTTCCTGATTAAACTGGAAATGTATGCATTTACCCCCCTGGTATTGGGAATTCATTTGGGCATTAGAGGAGCCAGCAGGTGGATGATTTTGTGGAAATGTGTGTATATTGAATGGTCTAGTGGTTCTGTGAGCCAATTAACTGGGCAGATACAGGTTTCAGTTTTTAGAAGTGGATGAAATGAGTAACAACCATAGCAATCCTTTTCATAAGAAAAATTCAGCTCTGGACTGCTATGACATCTCCTGCCCTATCTTCAAGCTTCATATTAGTCTCATACCTTGTGTTTATCAGAAAATCAAAATGGTACCAAATTCTGCCATGACAGAGTGAGATTTGTTGACCCAGTTCCACTGAAACTGGTGAAAATTTTAAAAGAAACAAACATTTCAAGCCTCTAGAAATGGTACTAGAAAAATAGGAAATGAAGATACATCTAGGAGTTCAGGTCATCCAAGATGGCACTGTAAGACACTCTCAGAGTGCCAATCCCTCACAGAATATTTAAACAACTAGCACAAACTGGCAGAGCTGTCTTCCTCAGAATTCCAGAAAACAGTTAAAGGGTTGCAGTAACCAAGTGAGTGCGAAGTCAGGAAAAATGTAGCTTTAAAATTTGAAGATGAAGTGCTTGGTGCCCTTGCTGGCTCCTTGCCCACTCCTTTCCCAGCACAGTGTGGAATCAGACTGTGACCTCGTAGGTCCCTGGCCCTGTTCCAGAGGGAGTAGAATAACCCCTGTGAGCATACTGGGGTGCCTGTATGTTGGTGCCAATCCATTGGGTGGAGGCCGGAAAGGCTGAACTAGGAAACCTGTCTCAGGCTTGCCCACCCAGAACTTGCTCTGCAGACAGAAGCAGCTTGCAGACCACTAAAGCAGTGTAAGAAACAATTAAGTCAAAGTGGCCTGGAGCATTAAGTCATACAAAAGAGAACCCAGGAGGGGAGAAAGTCTGTTTCATAGGGAGTAGAAGGGGCATTTGAATTCCTATAAATGTGGGAATTCCTAAGGCCATGAGCAAAAACAAAACTAGGATAAGAAGAGGCTCCGTGTAGGATCAGATAAGAGAGAAAGGATCCTGCATTTCACATTTGCCTTGGGCTGATTTTTTTTTTTTTTTTTTTTTTTTTTTTTAAGATTTATTTTTTCATTTCTCACTCCACCCCCTTGTTTTGTGTTTGCTGTCTGCTCTCTGTGTCTGTTGTGTGCTCCTCCTCTTTTCAGAAGGCACCGGGAACCAAACCCGGGACCTCCCATGTGGTAGGCGGGAGCCCAACTGCTTGAGCCACAGCTGCTTCCCTGGGCTGATCTTGATAGGAGGGCTATACCCTGAAGCCATTTGCAAAGACTGTGAAAGGTGCTTTTTGCCTTGGTTTCTTCATTTTTGTGAGAAATTGCACTCAAAAAAATATCATAGCCCTAACTAGATACAAACTTAAGAAACAGACAACTCAGGGACTAAATCTGAGTTAACACTTTAAAATATTAAAATGTATGTTAGGCCAGTTCAGATCCAAGGGTTGATAAACACATGTGAAGACTGCAAAGTCACACTACAAAGGGCACAGATCTCGGGAGGTATGAACTAGCATTGTGACTTGCCTTCACTAATAGAATGTGTTCAAAGGGATCATATTGCAGTCCCAAGCCTAGGCCCCTAGAAGGTTTGTACAAATGTGTCTGCCATGTGCACAGAGCTGAGTTAGCACAGTTGTTCTGCCTGAGCCCAGAGATGAAAGAGCCCAGCCAAGATCCGCAAAGCCGCCTATTTAACCCACAGCTGATGATACAGGAGGAGTCCCAGAAAGAACAGAAAGAATAGAACTTCCCAGCCTAAGTGGTCAACCTGAAGAATATGAGCTAAATAAATGGTTAAGCTTAAAAAAGAAAAATAGTATGCAATAAAATATTACAAGACAAATAAAGAATCTGGAAATGATGGCCCATCCAAAGTAAACAAGAAAAAATCCAGAAACCATCAATGATGAAGAGGACCAGACTTTAGACATAGCAGACAAAGACTTAAAAAATGATACTCAGGAGCAAATGTGGCTCAAGCAGTTGAGTACCTGCTTCCCATGTGGGAAGGTTCCCAGTGCCTCCTAAAGACAAAAAAGCAAACAGACAAGGTAGCCATCTCAGGGTTGCCCATGTGACTCAGTGGTTGAGTGCCAGCTTCCCACATACCAGGTTTCAGTCCCCATCCCGGTACCTCACACACACACACACACACACCAAAGATCCTCAATATGCATAATGAGATAAAAAGGAAAACACAGAGAAATAACATGAACAATATGAGAATCTCAATAAAGAGATAGAAATTTTAAAAAGGAACCAAATCCTAGAGTTGAGAACTGCTATAAATGAAATGAAAAATACTCTATACAGGATTTCAACAGCAGATTGGAGATGGCAGAAGAAAGAATCAGAGTGCCAAGGCATCATCATAAGGGAAATGATTCATGCCGAGGAGCAGAAAGAAAAAAATTTTTTTAAGTGAACAGAACCTAAGAGACCTGTGGGACACCATAGCTATACCAACATACACACTATGGGAGTCTCAGAAGGAGAAGAAATAGAGAAATGGGCAGAAGGAATATTCAAAGAAATAATGGCAGAAAATTTCCCAAATTTAACAAAAGTCATGGATACGCATATTCAAGAAGCCCAACAAACCCCAAAGAGGAAACAAACAGGAGCATACTTAGTATTAAAATTGTGAAATGCTTAGAAGAGAGTTCTGAAAGCTGCAAGAGAGAAGCAACGTTTTATGTACAAGGGAGTCCTGATTAGATTAAGTGACAATTTCTCATTTAAATTCATGGAAGCAAAGGCAATTGAATGAAACATTTAAAGAGCTGAAAGGAAAAAATACCAACAAAGAATTTTATATCTGGTGTGACTGTCTTTCAAAAATGAGGGAGAGGTTAAGACAGTCCCAGAGAAACAAACACTGAAGGAGTTCATCACCACTAGACTTACCCTTATAAGCAAATCAATGCTAAAGAGAGTTCTCTAAACAATGCTTATAGGAGTTTAGTGAAAAAGAAAGTGAAAAGAAAGAACACTAGACAGTTTACTGAAGCACCATAAAGAAATGAAGACCTCTGATTTATATATGCATACATTTTATTTTTTTAATGTAATTTCATTTTTTACTTCATAGTTCTACAGTGCACATGCATAAAAATTAATGATAAATCTGTGGTTTTTGGACATACAATGTTTAAAGATAGAATTTGTAACAAATAAAGGTGGGTGCGTGGAGGGGTATAGGAACAGTGTATGCTTTTGAAGTTAAGTTGGTAGGTATTATATCAAAGGTGACATATAGGGTGTTAAATTTTATCCCTTTATAACCACAAAAATATTTGAACAACATATACAAAAATAAATGAGAAGGCAATCAAAATGGTATAATACAAAAAATGAAATATGAAATTAGGCATTAATAGAAGAATTGAGGGGAAAAAAAGGTACAAAGACCAAATAGCAAACTGGCAGAAGAAAGTCCTGCATTATTATTATTTATTTATTTATTTATTTATTTATTTATTTATTTATTTATTTTAGATTTTATTTATTTATTCATTTATCCCCCACCTGCTGCCTGTGCTCGCTGGGTCAGCCAACCACGCCGTGCAGGCGGGCCTGCCCTCACCAGGAGGCCCCGGGAACCGAACCCGGGGCCTCCCATATGGTAAACGGGAGCCCCACTGAATGAGCCACAGCCGCTTCCCTGCATTATTATTTTTTAAAGATTTATTTATTTATTTTACTTTTACCCATTTTTACTCCTCACATCCCCCACCGTTTTTGCTGTTTCTGTGTCCATTCGCTGGGCAATTCTCTGTGTATGTTTCCTGCCCTCTCTTCTCATCCTTCTCCTGTCTTCACCAGAATTCGATTCTGGGAACCTCCGAAGTGGGAGAGAGGCATCCTACTGCCAGCACCACCTTGGTTCCTGGTTTTTCTGTACATCTCATATTGGCTCTCCCTTGTGTCATTCTCCTGTTACGTCACCATCTTGCTGCGAGCAGCTCACCTGCTTGCAGGGCCTGGCGGTGCACCCGCGCACAGGGCCTGGTGGCCTGCACACCTATATTTTTCTTTATTTTTACTGGGAGGTCCCGGGGATCAAACCCAGGTCCCTCCATATGGGAGACGGACTCCAACCATTTGAGCCACATGCGCCCCCAATCCTGCATTATTAGTAGTGACTTTAAATGTAAATGGATTAAACACCAGTTAAAAGGCAGGAAATTGGCAGAATGGATAAGAAGCACAGCAATGCTATGCACAAGAGATTCACCTTAAATTCAAAGACAAAGTAGGTAGAAAGTAAAAAGATGGGAAAAATGTACCATGCAAAAAGGAAACAAAAAGATATTTTTTTCCCAGGTATTAACATACTCTTTTTTTTTTTTCTTTTTGTTTTTTTGTTTTCTGTTTTTTGTTGTTTTTTTTACCGGGAGGTCCCAGGGATCGAACCCAGGTCCTTCCATATGGGAGACAGACGCCCAACCATTTGAGCCACATCAGTTCCCCTTAACATACTCTTAACACCTTGTAGAAGAACAGTCCTATATTTATGTTATTAGTATCAATGCTAAAAGTAAAAAAAAAAAAAAAGGAATTTGGGTTATAGTTTCATGAAATATGAAATTGAGCATTTTTTTCTCTTTTTTTTTTTTATTAACAAGAAGACCTTCATCATGTCAGTTAACCAATCTGTGTTCATCTGTGTATCTTTCTGAATGCTGGAGGAAGAACTGAGTTTGCTTTACAGGATTAGATGAGATAAAGTACCTGGACAGAATATTTTGTAGTAACGCTTTCATAACTTGCTAAGCTGCCTTTTGTCTGTTATTCTAATTTTTGAATTTGAAATAAAGTTTGAAGGGAAAAAAAAGAGAGCAGGGGTAGCTATTAATATCAGATAAAACAGACTAAGTCAAAAACTTATGAGGGGGGAGCAGATGTGGCTCAAGCAGTTGAGTGCCTGCTTCCCACATGGGAGGTCCTGGATTCGGTTTCTGGTACCTCTTACGAACAAAAACAAAACAAAAAACAAGCAAACATAAAAACTAAGGGGAGCCGATGTGACTCAGTGGTTGAGTGCCAGTTTCCCACATTATCAGGTCCGAGGTTCAATCCTCAGTGCAGGTACCTCAACAAAACAAAACTTATGAGGGATAAAGAAGGTCAATATATACTGGTAAAGGGGTCAATCCAACAAGAACAAATAATGATGATAAATACATATATGCACCTAATAGCAGAGCCCCAAAGTATATGAAGCAAATATTGACATAGTTGAAGGAAGAACTAGACAGTTATAAATTATTACTAGGAGACTTCAATACACCACTTTCAATAGTGGAAAGAACATCTAGAAAGAATACCAATAAGGAAATAAAAGACTTAAACAATTTTTATAAACCAATTAGACCTAACAGACAGATGTAGAACACTTCAGCCAAGAGCAGCATAAAACATTCTTCTATAGTACACATGGATCATTCTCCAGCATAGACCATATGTAACATCACAAAACAAATCTCAAATTCAAAAATATTGAAATAAAATAATGTATTTTTGTGACAATGGAATTAAGCTAAAAGTAAATAACAGAGGGAAAGCTGAAAAATTAAAAAATATGCAGGGAAGTGGATGTGCCTCAACCAGTTGGGCATCCACCTACCACATGGGAGGTGCTGGGTTCGGGTCCCAGTGCCTCCTAATGAAGACAAGCAATGCGAATACTCTTGCTGGCCTGATTTTGTGATAATCAGGGTAGGCTAAACATTTGCTATATTAGAAACCATGCATGTGTCCCCAGACCTAGTTTTTCACCCTAGGTCTGGTTTTTAGAATGCTGGTGATAAACTAAGCCTGATTTATTATATGACCATCCTGTATGGGAAAAGACTGTAACTCTGGGTATCTTTGGTCAGCCTTAAGAGATATAGCAGGGGTATGGATATGGCTTGGGTGGTTGGGCATCTGTCTCCCATATGGAGGGACCTGGGTTCAATCCCCAGGACCTCCTGGTAAGAAGAAAAAAAAAAGAAAAATATAAAGGCACATGGGCCACCAGGTCCCATGTGTGGGTGCACCACCAGGCCCCATGCGTGGGTGCACCACCAGGCCCCATGCGCAGGTGTGCTTCCAGGTCCCATGAGTGGGTGGGCCACCAGGTCCCGTGTGTGGGTGCGCTGTCAGGCCCTGTGAGCCACGTAGCAAGATGATGTCATAACAGGAGAGTGACAGAAGGGAAAGCCAAGATGAGACGCGCCGAAAAACCAGGAACTAAGGTGGCGCAGGCAGTAGGATGCCTTTCTCTCACATTGGAGGTTCCGAGGATTGAATCCCAGTGAAGACAGGAAGAGAAGGATGAGAAGAGAGGGCAGGAAATGGACACAGAGAGTTGCCCAGCAAATGGACACAAAAACAGCAAAAATGGGTGGGGGGTTGTAAAAATGGATAAAGGTAAATAAATAAATCCTTAAATATATATATAGGGGAGTAAGATACAGACTATGGTCAGTAGTGACACTTTGACGATGCTCTTTCATAATTTAACAAAAAATGTTTCACAACAATGCAAAGTATTTGTGGTGGGGTGATGTGTGGAAGTCCTGTATGATGTTATGCATGTTTGCTTTGTAAGTTCACAATGTTTACTGAACACTTATAATTTATGTATGTTCATGTATGAATGATATACTTCAATAAATTGTTTAAAAAAAAAGACAAGCAGACACCCGTACCTGCCATAACAAGAGCTAGACGCTGCACCCTGCCGCAACAAGCAGAAGCCAAAACGAGCAGATGCCACAGGCCAGCAGATGCCACAAGCCAGTAGACACCGCAGCCCATGGGAAGTGAGTGTGGCTCAGGCCATTGGGCATTCACCTCCCATGTGGGAGGTCCTGGGTGCAATTCCAGGTGCCTCCTGGAGCAGGTAAGCAAACAATGAGCAGACAGACAAAGAGAACTATCTGGGGGAGGGGGGAGGGACAAATTTAAATAAATAAATAAATAAGTAAAAAATCTTTAAAAAAATATGCATGCAGAAATTAAACAATGCACTATTAAACAATCAATGAGTAAAAGAAGACATCACAAAGTAGGAAATATCTTGAGGTGAATGTAAATGAAAGTACAACATACCCAAACTAAGAGAATGCAGCAAAGGCAGTGCTGAGAGGGAAATTTATAGTTCTAAATGCTTACATTAAAAAAGAAGAAATATCGCAAGTGAACTGAAGATCTAGGAAAAGAAGAGCAAAGTAAACCCAAAGTGAGCAGAAGAAAGGAAATAACAAAGATGAGAGTGGAGATAGAGAATTTAAAAAAGAGGGAGTTAATGAAACCAAAAGTTGGTCCTTTGAAAAGATCAATAAACCTTTAACTTGACAAAGGAAAAAAGAGAACACAAATAACTAAAATGAGAGACGATATTGAGGACATTACTACCAACCCCACAGAATTGAAAGGACAATAAGAGGATACTATGTACAACTGTACCCACAAGAAATTTGATAGCCTACATGAAATGGACAAATTCCTAGAAACACAAGAACAAGCTACACTGACTCAAGAAGAAATAGAAAATCTCAACAGGCCAATAATTAGCAAAGAGATTGAATCAGTAAAGACCTCCTAACAAAGAAAAGCCCAGGACCAGATGGCTTCACAGGTGAATTGTACCAAACATTCCAAGAAGAGTTAATACCAATCCTCCTCAGACTCTTCCAGAAACCAAAGAGGAAGAAACACCTCAAGCAAATACCATGCAAGGGGGTGAATTAAATAATGGGAATATATTAACTCACAGATTTGAAGCTAAGAAAAATTCCAAATCAAGTCACCATCAAGGCGATGCTTTCTTCCTGAAGACTGGTATTCTGGGGCTGGCTGCCAGCAATCCTTGACCCATGGCAGTGCACATGGTGGCCTTTTCTGGTCTCTCCATTCTCTTCTGGGTTCCATTGAATTTCAGCTTCTTGCTTCCCATGGCTTTTCTCTCTGAATTTTCATTCTGCTTAGTTAAGCTTCATAGGATTAAAATCCATCCTGATTGTGATCCTACTTACAATGGGTTTAAGAACATGTTTTTCTGGGGTACATACAGCTCCAAACCACCACAACTCCCTTACTCAAATCTATAAGGCCAACAACACTCTAATAACAAACACAGATAATAATACCACCAAAAGAAAATTACAGACTGTTATCTTTTATGAGTATATGATTGCAAAAATCCTCAACAAAATACTAGAAAACCAAATCCTAGAGCACATTAAAAGAATTATACACCATGACCAAAAGGGATTTATCCCAGGCATGTAAGATGGTTCAGCATAAGAAAAACAATATAAATTCCACATTAATGAAGGGGAAAAACAACACCTGATCATCTCAATGGAAAGAGAAAGGCATTTGATAAAATCTAGCACTCCTTGATAAGAACACTTAAAGGGGAGCAGATGTAGCTCAAGTGTTTTATTAGAGTCTACTTCCATGTATGAGGTCCCAGGTTCAATCCCTAGTAACTCCTAAAAAGAGAGTGAACACTTAGAAAACTAGGAATAGAAGGAAACTGCCTCAACATGATAAAGGGTATATATGAAAAACCCACTACTAATACCACAGTCAGTGGTCAAAGATTGAATGCTTTCCCTTTAAGATCAGGAACAAGTCAAAGATGCTGTCACCACTGTTTTCACCACTTCATTGGAAGTTCTAATTAGGCAATAAAAAGAAATAAAAGTCATTCAAATTGGACAAGAAATAAAATTTTCACTCTGCAGAAGGCATGATCCTATATATAGAAAATCCTGATAAATCCACAACAAAGCACTTGAACTAATAAGCTAATTTAGTAAGGTGTCAGGGTAAAGAGCAACATGTAAAATTTAGTGGTGTTTCTGTACACTTATAATGAACAATCTGCACAGGAAATCAAGAAAAAATTAGATTTACAAAAGCAACTAAAATAATCAAATATCTAGGAATAAATTTAACCAAGGATGTAAAGGACTTGTACATGGAAAACTACAAAATATTGCTAAAAGAAATAAAATTCAGTTCTGTGCACCGGATGTTCTGTTAAAATAAATAATAAAGACTTTTTTAAAAAAATGAGTAAGTTGTGTTACACTAGGAGACGTACTTAATCTCTTTGGACTTCAGTAAATACACTCAGACTATATGATTCCTTATATTGTTTCCAGCTTGAAACTTGTATAATACATATATGTAAAAACGTTTAGAAAAATTCCAATATATGATGCATTAAAAGATGGATTATTAAGTAAAACCTAAAAAAAAAAAATCAAAAATAAATTGAAGGACATTCTGTTTTCATGGATCAGAAGACTAAATATTGTTAAGATGTCAATTCTACCCAAAGTGATTTACAGATTCAATACAATCCCAGTCAAAATCCCAGGATCACTTTTTGTGGAAATGTAATCAATCATCAAATTTATATGGAAGAGTAAGGGGTTCTGAATAGCCAAAGCCATCATGAAAAAGAATGAAGTTGGGGGACTCACTTCCAGATTTTAAAAAATATTTCAGGGAAACAGATGTGGCTCAAGCAATTGGGCTCCTGTCTACCATAAAGGAGGTTCAGGGTTCGATTCCTGGGGCCTCCTGGTAAAAGGTGAGCTGGCCCATGCAGCAAGCTGACCTGTGTGGTAAGCAGGCCCATGCAGAGTGCTGGTCCGTGCAGGAGTGCTGGCCCACAAGGAGAGCTGGCACAGATGACACAACAAAAAGAGACACAGAGGAGAGACGAGATGCAGCAGACCAGGGAGCTGAGGTGGCGCAAGAGATTGAGCGCCTCTCTCCCACTCCGGAAGGTCCCAGGATTGGTTCCTGGTGCTGCCTAAAGAGAAGACAAGCAGATACAGAAGAACACACAGAGAGCAGACAGCGAGTACAAAACAATGAGGGAGCGGGGGAAGACATGAATAAATCTTTAAAAATAAATAAAACTTAATACAAAGCCATAGTAATCAAAATAGCATGATACTGGCACAAGGACAGACATACAGCAATGGAATCAAATTTAGAGTTAAGAAATAAACCCTCACATCTACAGTCAAATGATTTTTGACAAGAATACCAAGTCCACTCAACTGGGAAAGAAGTCTCTTCAAAAACTGATTCTGGGGGGAAGCGGATGTGGCTCAATTGATAGGGCTCCTGTTTACTATATGGGAGGCCCTGGGTTCGATTCCCGGGGCCTCCTGGTGAAGGCAAGCCAGCCCGCGTGGCGCGGTGAGCTGACACAGCAGGACGACGCAACAAAGGGAGACAAGCAGACACAGAAAAATGCACAGCAAATGGACACAGCGAGCACAAGCAGCAAGTGGGGATAAATAAATAAATAAAAATCTAAAAAAAAAAAAAAACTTTGTGGGAAAATTGGATATCTATATGTAAAAGAAAGTGAGCACTACCTCATACCATGTTTTTTTAAAAAATTAACCCAAAATGGATCACAGATCTAAATATAAGAACCACAAGTATTAAACTCCTAGAAGAAAACATAATAAGCCTTCTTTAGGACCTTATGTTAGGCATTGGTTTCTTAGACTTTACACCAAAAGCATGAGTAATGAAAGAAAAAAAATAGATATGAGATTTCATCAAAATTTAAAACTTTTGTGCATCAAAGGACCTTATCATGAAAGTACAACCTATAGAATGAGGGAAAATATTTGGAAACCACATATCTGATAAAGGTTTAATGTTCAGAATATATTTTTTAAAATCCTGTAACTGAACAACATAAACAAACCAGTTTAAAAATTGGGGAAAAGGGAAGCGGCTGTGGCTCAATCAGTAGGGCTCCCGTTTACCATGTGGGAGGCCCCGGGTTCGGTTCCCGGGGCCTCCTGGTGAAGGCAAGCCCACCTGCACGGCGTGGTTGGCTGACCCAGAGAGCACAAGCAGCAAGGGGGGGATAAATGAATAAATAAATAAAATCTTAAAAAAAAATAAAATAAAAAATAAAAATAAAAATTGGGGAAGGGATAGACTTTTTTCTAGAGAAGATATACAAATGGCCTAAAAGCACATGAAAAGATTCACAAAATCATTAATCACTAAGAAAATGCATGTCAAAACCACAATGAGATCATTTCACACCCACTAGAATGGCTATTTAAAAAAAAAAAAAAAATGTTGGAGAGGATGTGGAGAAACAGGAACATTCATTCTTCATTGATGTGAATGTAAAATGGTGCAGCCACCTGTGGAAGATAGTTTGGTGGTTTCTCTGAAAGTTAATTATAGAATTACCAATCTGGCAATCTCACTTCTAGGTATATGCCCAAAAGAACTGAAAGAAGGGACTTGAACAGATATTTGCACACTGATGTTCATAGTGACACTATTCACAATTGCCAAAAGGTGGAAGTGTTCAACAACAGGTGAATAAACAGTGATATATACATACAGTGGAATATTATTCAGCCCTAAAAAGGAATGAACTTCTGATACATACAACAACATGGATGAACCTTGAAGACATCATGGGGAATAAAATAAGCCAGACGCAAAAGGATAAATATTTTTTTATCTCATTGATATGAAATAATTAGAACAAGCAATTTCATAGTATCAGAAACTAGAAAGGTTATCATGGGCCTGGGTAGGGGTAGGGAATGGGAAGTTAATGCTCAAATGGTACAGAATTTGTTTTGGGCGATAGGAAGGTTTTGGTCGTGGATAGTAGTGATGGCAAATAACACAATTTAATAGCACTGAATTATGTATTTGAATGTGGTTAAAAGGGGAAATTTCATGGGGGGGCAGATGTGGCTCAAATGGTTGGGCGTCCATCTGCCATATAGAGGGACCTGGGTTCGATCCCTGGGACCTCCCGGTAAAATAAAAAATAGATATATAGAAGGCACATGGGTTGCCAGGCATTGTGAGCCGGTGAGCCGCCAGGCCCCAGGAGCCATGCAGCAAGATGATGACGTAACAGGAGAGAGACGCAAGGGAGAGTCAAGACGAGATACTCTGAAAGCTCTGAAAACTAGGAATCGAGGTGGCGCAGGTAGCAGAACACCTCTCTCCACATCGGAGGTCTTCAGGATCGAATCCTGGTGAAGTCTGGAGGAGAAGGATGAGAAGAGATGGGAGAAAACAGACACAGAGAATTGCCCAGCAAATGGACACAAAACAGCAAATGGGGAAGGGGGGATTTAAAATGGATAAAGAAAATAAATAAATCTTTAAAAAAGGGGGGGGTAATTTCAGATTGTATATTTGTTACTCTAAGAAAAAAATTAAAAAACCTATGGGGAGCAGAGGTGGCTCAGGTGATTAGGCACCTCCCTCCCTCCCACATCAGAGGTCCTGGGTTCGATTCCCAGTGCCTCCTGAAAAGAAGACCAGCACACAACAAGCAGATACAGCAAATGCAAAACAAGGGGGTGGGAAGAAATAAATAAATTAAATAAATATTTAAAAAAAACACAAAACCTATAGAACAATAATATTCCTTCTTCAGTTGTAACAAAAGTGCCACTAATGCATGGTGTTAATAAAAAGGGAGGTATATGGGAACTCTATGTTCTACATGATTTTTCTGTAAACTTACAAACAACTTCTCTAATAAAAAGCAATTATATTAAATAAAAAGAAATTATTTCAGAGAAGGAGCCACAATTTGATTAGATTAATTCAACTATATCAATAAAAGAATTAAAATGTGAATGATTTGAACATTCATTTATTGTTTAAGCTGTCAGATTGATAAAAGAAAAACATGATCCAACTATAAATTGTCTACAGGAGACACACTTTAGATTCAGAGATACAGACTGAAAGTAAAAGGATGGAAAAAGATTTATCATGTAAACAGCATCCACAGAAAAACTGGAGTGGCTATACTAATACCAGACAAAATGGACTTTAAAAGAAAAAGTTAGTAGAGATAAAGAGGAACATTTTATATTGATAAAAAGGTCAATCCATCAGGAGGATGTAACAATTACAAACATACATGAATCCAATAACAGAACAACAAAATACTGGAGTAAAAACTGACACAAATTAAGGTGGGGAGGCATAATTCAACCATAATCACTGGTGATTTCAATATCCCATTTTTTAAAATGGATGGAACAATTAGGCAAATCAACAAGAAAATAGAAAACTTGCACAACACTGTAAACCAACTAAACTTGACAACAATAGAACACCACCCAATAACAACAGAATATACATTCATTTCAAATGCACATGGAACATTCTCAAGGGTAGACCATACACTAGACCATAAAACAAACCTCAATAAATGTATAAGGACAGAAACAATACAAAATTGGTTCACTGATCGCAATGGAATGAAATTAGAAATGATAGGGGAAAATTCGGGAAACAGAAACGTGGAAATTAAACAACATACTCTTAACCAATGGGTCAAAGAACCAAATGGGAAATTAGAAATGACAATGAGATGAATGAAATGGAAGAGACAACATAACAAAACTTCTGGAATGAGGTTAAAGCAGAGAAATTTCTCAGAAACTTATAGCTGTAAATGCCTAGTAAGAAAAAATCAATAGCCTAAACTTCCACCTAAGACACTGGAAAAAGAGGAGCAAACTAAATCTAAAGCAGGCAGAAGGAAGGGTATAATAAAGAATAGTGGAATGCAAATATTCTTGCTGTCCTGATTTTGTGATAATCAGGGTAGGCTAAACATTTGCTATATTAGAAACCATGCATGTGTCCCCAGACCTAGTTTTTTCTCTAGGTCTGGTTTTTAGAATGCTGGTGATAAACTAAGTCTGATTTATTATATGACCATCCTGTATATGAAATGACTGTAACTCTAGGTATCTTTGGTCAGCCTTAAAGAGATATAGCAAGGGGATGGATGTGGCTCAAATGGTTGGGTGTCTGTCTCTCATATGGAGTGATGTGGGTTCGATCCCCGCCACCAGACCCAGTGCAGAGGTGCGCCGCCAGGCCCTGCAAGCCATGCAGCAAGATAATAATGTAACAGGAGAGTGACACAAGGGAAAGCCAAGACGAGACATGCCAAAAAACCAGGAACTAAGATGGCACAGGTGGTAGGATGCCTCTCTCCCACATCGGAGGCTCGGAGGATTGAATCCCAGTGAAGACAGGAGAAGGATGAGAAGAGAGGGCAGGAAACAGACACAGAGAGTTGCCTAGTGAATGGACACAAAACCAGCAAAAACGGGGGCGGGAGGAAATGGATAAAAGTAAATAAATAAATCCTTTAAAAAAAGTATAGGGGAGGGAAGCGGCTGTGGCTCAATCAGTAGGGCTCCCGTTTACCATATGGGAGGCCCCGGGTTCGGTTCCCGGGGCCTCCTGGTGAAGGCAAGCCCGCCCGCGTGGCATGGTTGGCTGACCCAGCGAGCACAGGCAGCAGGGAGGGGATAAATGAATGAATAAATAAATAAAATCTTTAAAAAAAAAAAAAAAAAGTATAGGGGAGTGAAATACGGACTATAGTTAGTAGTAATACTTTAACGATGCTCTTTCATAATTTGTTAGCAAATGTTTCACAACAATGCAAAGTATTTGTGGTGGGGTGATGTGTGGGAGCCCTGTATGATGTTATGCATGTTTGTTTTGTTAAGTTCACAATGTTTTCTGAACACTTATAGTTTACGTATGTTCATATATGAATGATATACTTTAATAAAAATTTTAAAATAAATAAATAAATAAAGAATAGTGGAAGTTAAAATATATATAGAGAAAAATAGGGAAAATCAATGAAACCAAATATTAGTTCTTTGAAAAGATCAATAAAATGGACAAATCTTTAGCTAGACTGACAGGAAAAGAAAAAAAAAGACACCAAGAGAAGACTGAATACTATACTCAGAAATTATGATAGAGGGGGCTTTAGTAACAACCTTACAGAATGAACAAATTGAATGCTATGTGAATTATATCTTAATAAAACAATTGGGGAAAAAACGGTTAAGAGCATCCTGCCCTCTATTGCTAGTTCTCCTCAAGAAAATAAGTTCAACATAAGTTATGAAGTCACATAAGCCATTTGGGGCTTCTACTTTAACTTTCCCACCAAACCAAGGCTTTCTGCTTACTTTTTATTCCGTAGGCAGAGATACCATAACATATAGGAAGAGATGACCTTGGAATTATCCTTTATTTCCCCCATTGCCACTTTTATGCCCTTCCTAGCTCTGCCCTATTTATAGGACAATTTCTAAGGACTCAGTCATGTGATCTGAGGTCTGTTCACTTACCTTGCCCCCCTTCTTTCCCAATTTCTGGTATTCCTGAACTGCGTGAAGGTCTTTGACTGTGCCATATTCTGAAAATTCCTTCAAGTCTCAGCTCAAATAATGTACATCCTTTGGATGGTTTTCCTGTACTCCTTCCTCTACTTTGCTCACACATATTATAGCTTCACCACATTATACTGGAATTATTTCTATTTCTCTGCCATTAGCTTTTTAAGGCCAAGGATCTTGTCTCGCTGTCTTTGGCAAGCATATTTTGGAGGCAGCAGTAGAAAGAACATCTACTCCTTTTTGTGACTATCCATTCACAAATCATGTCCATAATAATGGTGGGACCATAAAAAGATGTGGTCTTTTGAATGAACCAATACAATCTCGGTGTAAAAACTTAAAAGCATATTTGACCCATATTTGCATATCTAGAAACAGCATATTTGCTGTTTCTAGATATCTTGGGGAATTTTAAAGAGTAATTTTTGGTTGATTTATTTTTTATGTACATAAACAGTAAGTGTTCAGTAAATATTGTTAACTTACAAAACAAACAGGGCTCCCACACATCACCCCACCACAATTAATTTGCATTGTTGTGAAACATTTGTTAAATTATGAAAGAGCATCGTCAAAGTATTAACTACTAACTATAGTCTACCTTACTCCCCTATACTTTTTTTTTTTTAAGGATTTATTTACTTTTATCCATTTTTACCTCCCCCCTACACCCTTTATGTTGTTTTTGTGTCCATTCGCTGGGCAACTCTCTGTGCCCGCTTCCTGCCCTCTCCTCTCATCCTTCTGTCCTCACCGGTATCCGATCCTTGGAAACTCCGATGTGGGAGAGGCATCCCACCGCCTGTGCCACCCCAGTTCCTGGTTTTTCAGTGCGTACCGCCCTGGCCCTCCCGTGTCACTCTCCTGCCGTGTGGCATGCAGGGCCTATGGGGCTCACCTGCTTGCAGGGCTTGGTGGCCTGAGCACATTCTATATATATATATATTTTTTAATTTTTACCGAGAGGTCCCAGGGATCAAACCCGGGTCCCTCCATATGGGAGACAGACGCTGAACCATTTGAGCCACATCCATCCCCCTGCTACATCTCTTAATGTTGACCAAAGATACCTAGAGTTAGTCATTTCCCTTACAGGATGGTCATATAATAAATCAGGCTTGGTTTATCACCAGCATTCTAAAAACCAGACTTAGGGAGAAAAATTAGGTCTGGGGACACATGCATGGTTTCTAATATAGCGAATGTTTAGCCTACCCTGATAATCACAAAATCAGGACAGCAAGAATATTTGCATTTGGCTGATTTTAAATTGCATATATAAGACCCTGTCTTTGAAACTGAATAAATGTATGTTAATAGTACAGAATGTTAATATATATATAAAAAAAACATGCTAGGTGAAAGAAACGAGACACAAAGTACTACATACTGTATCATTCCATTTATATAATGTAAATATAAATCACTTTATAAAATTAGATTAGTGGTTATGTAGGGCTAGGGAAGAAATGCTAAGGGATGTGGAGTTTTTCTTTTTGGAATAATGAAATTGTTCTAAAACTTTTTGTGGTGATGAATGCAAAACATTGTGATTTTTTTTTTTTTTTTAACCGGGAGGTCCCAGGGAACGAACCCAGGTCCCTCCACATGGGAGACGAACGCCCAACCAGTTGAGCCACATCCGACCCCTCAAAACATTGTGATTATACTAAGAGCCACTGATTATACTTTGGATAGATCATATGGTATGTGAATATACCTCAATAAAATTGCTTAATAGTTGTGCAAGAATAGCCAGAAATAGCTGCTGTGTACAGCAGGGGAAACAGAGATTGAGAGGTGAAGAAGTTTATTATTGAAATGATGAAAATGCTCTAATAGTGATTGAAGTGATGAATGCACAACTATGTGATTATACCAAATACCACTGATTGTACACTTTGGATAAATTGTATGCTTTATTAATATATATCGGGAAGCAGATGTGGCTCAAGCAATTGGGCTCCCATCTACCATATAGGAGGCCCAGGGTTCAATTCCTGGGGCCTCCTGGTGAAAAGCAAGCTGGCCCGAGCGGAGAGCTGGCCCAACGGAGTGCTGGCTCACACGGAGTGCTGGCACAGCAAGATGACGCAATAAAAAGAGACACAGAGGAGAGACAATAAGAGACAGAGCAGAACAGAAAGCTGAGGTGGCACAAGAAATTGAGCGCCTCTCTCCACTCCAGAAGGTCCTAGGATTGGTTCCCGGTGCTGCCTAAAGGGAAGACAAGAAGAGAAGACAAGCAGACACAGAAGAACACACAGAGAGCAGATAGCGAGTGCAAAACGAGAGTGTGAGGGGGAAATAGATAAATAAAGTTATTTATTTAAAAAAAAATTGTATCAATAAAATTTGTTTAAAGAAATTAAAAAAAAAAAAAAGGGTGATCATGCTTGGAATTTTCAATTCTTATAAGCTTTCCTTACCTGAATTACATCTGTAGCAGATTCCTGTCAAAATGTTCTGCTGCGAGTCCCAACCTGGCAGTCAGGGACTTGTGGCAGCACAAGCATTTTTTCTCCATCAACAGATATTAAAAGTTTATCAACTATGATAAGTTGTCAAGTATACCTAAATTAATCTAAAAATTCTGTACAATTCAATATAAAATGTCAATATAAATTTTGGATGGAATACAGATAATATAAAATTTCACATATTAAACTTGTGAGAATAGGATAATTCTTGGGAGGAAGCACATCAAAACATTCTGTAAACCTACAACTTATCCAATTAAAAAAAAAACACATAAGGTTAGTTATTAAAGTAGTTTGGTAGCAGAGAGAATAGAAAGATCAATAAATGAAGAGAGAGCCTAGAATTACATCTGACTCCATTTGGGAATGAAGAATGTGACAAAGATGGAATGACAAATCAGATGAAAATATGTACTATTCCATAAATGATGATGAGTCAACAGGTTAGCTCTCAAAGATGTTAGTATGGGGTGTGGAGCCAGATCCCTTTCTTGAATACCAGTTCTAAATATAAAAAATGAAACCGTACGAATATTAGGATACATGAGCAAATTTTGAAAAATCAATTTTTGAAATAAGACTCCAGACCGGGAAGCCATAAGAAAACACATTGATGAATTTGACCACGTAAATATTTTGGGGAAAAAAACCAAAACTGTAAATATACTCATCACCAAAATACAAGGAGAAATTATTTACAGTATATGCTAGACAAAGGGTTAACTTTCTTAGTATGTTTGGAATTCTTATAAATCAACAAAAACAAAAAAACACCAAAAAATAAAATTGGGGTGGGGTGGGGGGTAAAAATGGATAAAAGTAAATAAATAAATCTTAAAAAAATAAAATGGAATTTCACAAAAAGTCTCAGAAAATAAAATGACCAGTAACATTAAAAGATGCTCAATGTCACTTGTGATAAACACAATGTATATAAAATGCATGCAATTTTTCATCTGCCATATTGACAAAGACGAAAAAGGATGATAATACAGTGTTGGCAAGGGTGTGGGGAAACTGGCATTCTCATACACTGTTGGTGGGTGTAAATTCCTACAACCTTTGGAGGAGACAATTTGGCACCATCTTTCATAATCCAAACTGCAAACACCCTTTGCCTTAACAAGTTATACAAATGTATACTATGGGTATATTTTCAAAACTAAGAAAACATCGCAAGGATGTTCACTGTAGCAATGCTTGTAACAGAAAAACAAAGAACTTTTAATAACCTTAATGTCTTATTATCCAGACAACTGGATAACAAACTGAGGTACATGAATTAATTAGAATGCTGTGTAGCCATTAAAAAGAATGCAGAAGACGGCGGACTCGTAAGACACGGGAATCTCTTCTCCAGAAAAATAGCTAGAGGACAGGCTGCAACAGCCCCAAAAAAGATCTTCTAGGATTTAGGACAGCAGGTGAAGGCTGCACACCACCCAGAGGAGAGAGGGACAAAAGAGGGAAATCGCGACGACAGAACCATGAGTTGGAAGTAGCAGCTTCTGCTGCTGCCGAAATTCTGCCCCCACACTCTTTAGAATTCTCTGGCCTCAGGGCCTGCGACCAAAGACAAAGGGGCTCCAGGGATCTACCGCTCCCGGGGAGAGAGAGGGACACAGACTTAGGCTGACTCAGGTTCTGACCTGTAAATTTGGGCTGCGGAGCCCCACGGACCCTTCCACACGGCAGTTTGCCCTGGGAGCCTAGGAAGGACTGGAGAAATCCGACCCTCGCAACCTCCCTCTCTTCTAGCCTGGGCTAATTGTTGAGGACTCCACAGGAGAGGGGAGAGAGAGCCTGGGGCTGACCCTGCTTTGGACTCCCAGGTTTGGTCTGCCCTGTCCCGAGAGCCCTTCCAGGCTGGGTGGGGCTGTACCATTGTTTGCCTTGGAGCCTACAAGGGGCTAAAGATATACAAACCTTCCAATCTCCTCTACTAACAGCGACTGATTGTTGAGGATTCAGAAGGGAGTGGAAATATTTCCTAGCTGGGAAAAGGGGGGCACTACGAGAGAAGTCTGGAGAACTGTTTCAGAAAGTTTGAATTACAAGGCTCTTAGCCCCCAGACAGGAAGCTCTATCACATTGATCTGGTCCGTGTTCACAACAAATACGCTCTGACCAGGCATTGAATTGAAAGCTGCCAATAAGCACCATCTCCTGGCAGACCAAGGAAGTGCACATAAGAAAATTAATAAGTAGGAGAGGCTTTTCCTGGCTTCTATAGCCTCCCTGCCCAAGGCCCTAGGAAACAACTCTACAACCAATTACTGGGTCCTGTGCCCAGTTTTGAGCAACCAGCAGAACAATTCTAACAACCAAGGTTGAGCTGAATATCAAAGAGCTGTGGTAATTCACAGCCTCCTGCCACTAAAACCCCATAAAAGATACAGCATCTAAGTAAATACAACCTAACCAGATGCCTAAGCACCAGCAAAAAATTACGAGCCATACTAAGAAAATAGAAGACATGGCCCAAGAAAAGGAATACAGCAAAGTCCCAGAAGAGATGCAGAATTTGAGAGAACTAATCAGTGAGATGGGCACAAATTTCCAAAATCAAATTAATGAGATGAAAGAGAATATAATTAAAGAGATAAATGATATCAAGAAGACATTGAACGAACGCAAAGAAGAATTTGAAATACTGAACAGAAAAGTAACGGAGTTCATGGGAATGAAAGACACAATAGGTGAAGTCAAAAATACATTTGAGGCATACAACAGCAGACTCAAAATAACAGAAGAAAGAATAAATGATACCGAAGACAGAGCAGCTAAAATTGAAGAGAGAAAAGAACAGAGAGAGAAAAGAATGGGAAAAATTGAGCACAGGCTCAGAGAGTTGAATGACAACACAAAACACAACAACATATGTGTCATGGGAGTTCCAGAAGGGGAAGAGAAAGGAAAAGGGGCAGAAAGAGTATTTGAGGAAATAATAGCTGAAAATTTCCCAACTAGCATGAAAGAAATGAACTTACATGTCCAAGAAGCTCACTGTATCCGAATGAGAATAAATCCAAATAGACCTATGCCAAGATACATATTATTCAGAATATCAAATGTAAAAGATAAAGAAAAAATTCTCAGAGTAGCAAGAGAGAAGCAAACGATCACGTACAAAGGACGTCCAGTAAGACTTAGTGCAGATTTCTCTTCAGAAACCATGGAGGCAAGAAGACAGTGGTATGATACAATTAGGAAACTGAAAGAGAAAAACTGCAAGCCAAGAATTCTTTATCTAGCAAAACTGTCCTTCAAATATGAAGGTGAGTATAAAATATTCACAAACAGGGAAGAGACTGTGGCTCGGTCGGTGGGGCTCCCGTTTGCCATATGGGGGGCCCTGGGTTCAGTTCCTGGGGCCTCCTGGTGGGGGCGGGCCCGCCTGCACGGCGTGGTTGGCTGGCCTGGCAAGCACAGGCAGCGGGGAGGGGATGAATGAATAAAAAATAAAAAAAAAATATTCACAAACAAACAGAAACTAAGAGAGTTTGCAAAAAAGAATCCACCATTGCAGGAAATATTAAAGGAAGCCTTAGAACCTGAAAGAAAAAGACAGGAGAGGCTTGGAGGAGAGTATAGAAGAAAGAAAAGCAGAAAGGATAACCAAAAGAGTAAAAAGAGAGACAAAAATAAGATGACCTATGAAAACCAAAGAATAAAATGGAGGAAATAAATAGTGCATTTTCAGTAATATCATTGAACATGAATGGATTAAATCCCCCAATCAAAAGATACAGGCTGACAGAATGGATAAAAAAACATGAACCATCCATATGCTGCTTACAAGAAACTCACCTCAGATCCAGGGATACAAACCAGCTGAAAGTAAAAGGTTGGAAAAAAGATACTCCACGCAAATAGTAAACAGAAAAGAGCAGGGGTAGCTATACTAATATCAGACAAAACAGACTTCAAATGCAAAAAAGTGATGAGACGCGGAAGGCCATTATATATTAATAAAAGGGACAATCTTCCAGGAAGATATAACAGTCATAAATATCTATGCACCTAATCAGGGTGCCCCAAAATATATGAGACAAACTCTGGCAAAACTGAAGGGAGAAATAGACATTTCTACAATAATTGTTGGGGACTTCAACACCCCTCTCACATCATGAGATAGAACAACTAGACAGAATATCAACAAGGAAACAGAATTTGAACAATATGATAAACAAGTTAGACCTAACAGACATATACAGAACACTGCATCCAAACTCAGCGGGTTAAACATTCTTCTCAAGTGCCCATGGATCTTTCTCCAGGATAGACCACATGTTAGGTTACAATGAAGCTCTCAATAAATATAAAAAGATTGAAATTATACAAAGCACCTTCTCAGATCATAATGGAATGAAACTAGACATCAATAACAGACAGGAAAAAAGTAAATTTGCAAATGTGTGGAGACTGAACAACACACTCCTAAATATTCGGTGGGTCAAAGAAGAAATTGCAAGAGAAATCAGTAAATATATTGAGACAAATGAAAATGAGAACACAACGTATCAAAACTTATGGGATACAGCGAAGGCAGTCTTGAGAGGGAAATTTATAGCCCTAAATGCCTGTATTAAAAAACAAGAGCTAAACTCAAAGATTTAACTGAACAACTTGAGAAACTAGAAAAAGAACAGCAAACCAATCCCAAAGCAAAAAGAAGGAAAGAAATAATAAAGATTAGAGCAGAAATAAATGAAAATGAGAACAGAAAAACAATAGAGAAAATCAACAAAACCAAAAGCTGGTTCTTTGAGAAGCTCAATAAAATTGACAAACCCCTCACTAGACTAACAAAGAAAAAAGAGAGAAGATGCAAATAAATACAATCAGAAATGAAAGGGGGGGAATTACAAATGATCTCACAGAAAAAAAAGAATCATAAGAGGATATTATGAGTAACTATATGCCAACAAACTAGACAACCTAGAAAAATTGGACAAATTTCTAGAAACTCACAACCAACCTACACTGACACCACAACAAATACAAGAACGTAACAAACCAATCACAATTAAGGAGATTGAATCCGTCATCGAAAATCTCCCAGCAAAGAAAAGTCCAGGACCAGATGGCTTCACAGGTGAATTCTACCAAGCATTTCTAAAAGAATTAACACCAATCCTGTTTAAACTATCCCAAAAATTGAAGAGGAGGAAAAATTATCCAACACATTTTATGAAGCCAACATCACCCTAATACCAAAGCCAGATAAAGATTCTACAAGAAAAGAAAATTACAGACCAATCTCTCTCATGAACATAGATGCAAAAATTCTCAACAAAACACTTGCAAATCGAATCCAACAGCATATCAAAAGACTTTTACATCACGACCAAGTGGGATTTATTCCTGTTTTGCAAGGCTGGTTCAACATAAGAAAATCAATCAATGTAATACACCACATTAACAAATTGAAGGAAAAAAACCACATGATCATCTCAATAGATGCAGAAAAGGCATTCGACAAAATCCAACATCCTTTTTTGATAAAAATACTTCAAAATATACGAATAAAAGGAAAATTCCTCAACATGTTAAAAGGCATATATGAAAAACCCACAGCCAACATCATACTCAATGGGGAAAGGTTGAAAGCTTTCCCCC
The DNA here is from genome assembly GCA_026826555.1 of Tolypeutes matacus. Taxonomy (NCBI): domain Eukaryota; kingdom Metazoa; phylum Chordata; class Mammalia; order Cingulata; family Chlamyphoridae; genus Tolypeutes; species Tolypeutes matacus. The sequence continues at coordinate 43,560,474 of JAKSZT010053928.1, forward strand.
AAAGATCAGGAACAAGACAAGGATGCCCACTGTCACCACTGTTATTCAACATTGTACTAGAAGTTCTAGCTCGGACAATTAGACAAGACAAAAAAATTAAAGGCGTCCAAACAGGAAAAGAAGAAGTAAAACTCTCACTGTTTGCGGATGACATGATCCTGTATTTAGAAAATCCTGAAGTATCCACAACAAAGCTACTTGAACTAATAAATGAGTTCAGCAAAGTGGCAGGATACAAGATCAACATGCAAAAATCAGTAATGTTTTAGTACACTAATACTGAACAATCTGAGGAGGAAATCAGGGGGAAAATTCCATTTTCAATAGCAACAAAAATGCTCAAATACCTAGGAGTTAATTTAACCAAAGAAGTACAGGACCTATATGCAGAAAACTACAAAACAATGCTAAAAGAAATTAAAAATAACTAAACAAATGGAAAGACATTTTGTGTTCTTGGATTGGAAGAATAAATATCGTGAAGATGTCAATCTTGCCCAAACTGATTTATAGATTCAATGCAATACCAATCAAAAATCCCAACAGGTTACTTTACAGAATTAGAGAAGGCAATTACCAAATTCATCTGGACGGATAAGTGCACCCGAATAGCCAAAAGCATTCTAAAAAAGAAGAGCAATGTGGAAGGAATTTCACTGCCTGATCTTGACACATATTACAAAGCTACAGTGGTCAAAACAGCATGGTACTGGCATAAAGATAGACACATCGATCAGTGGAATAGAATTGAGAATCCAGAAATATACCCTCACCTATACAGTCAACTGGTTTTTGACAAACCTACCAAGCCCACACTAATGGGAAAAAAACATTCTCTTCGACAAATGGTGTTGGGAGAACTGGATAACTATAATCAAAAGAATGAAAGAGGACCCCTATCTCACCTCCTATACAAGAATCAACTCAAAATGGATCAAAGATCTAAATATAAAAGCCAGGACCATAAAACTGCTAGAAGAAAATGTAGGGAAACCTCTTCAAGACCTTGTAGTAGGTGGTGGTTTCTCGGACCTTACACCCAAAGCACGTGCAACAAAAGAAAAAGTAGATAAATGGGACCTCCTCAAAATTAAACACTTTTGCACCTCACAGGACTTTGTCAGAAGGGTGAAAAGGCAGCCAACTCGATGGGAAAAAATATTTGGAAATCACATATCTGATAAGGGTTTAATATCCAGGATATATAAAGAGGTGTTACAACTCAACAATAAAAAGACAAACGACCCAATTAAAAAATGGGCCAAAGACTTGAATAGACATTTCTCCGAAGAAGAAATACAAAGGCAAGAAAACACATGAAGAAATGCTCAACATCACTCATGATTAGGGAAATGCAAATCAAAACTACTATGAGATATCATTTCACACCTATCAGAATGGCCACTATTAAAAAGACAGAGAACTACAAGTGTTGGAGAGGATGTGGAGAGATAGGAACCCTTCCTCACTGTTGGTGGGAATGCAGGATGGTACAACCACTATGGAGGACTGTTTGGCAGTTCCTAAAGAAGCTGAATATAGACTTGCCACGTGACCCTGCAATACCACTATTGGATATAAACCCAGAAGAACTGAGAGCAGTGACACGAACAGACATCTGCACACCGATGTTCATAGGCACATTATTCACCATTGCCAAGAGTTGGAAACAACCCAGGTGTCCATCAACAGGTGAATGGATAAACAAACTGTGGTCTATTCACACGATGAAATATTATGCAGCTGTAAGAAGAAATGAAGTCATAAAGCATATGGCAACATGGATGAACCTGGAGGACATTGAGTAAAGCAAGCCAGACACAAAAGGACAAATACTGTGTGAATGCGTTACTAGGAACCAAATATATTGTGTAATATATTGTGTGATTCAAAAAAAAAATTATATGTATCCATTAGATTTAATTGAGAAATGTATATATTTATTCATCTGTGTTTACTTTTTAGTTTTTAATTGTTTATATTTTCACTTACTAAATGTACAAAATAAAATTAAAAAAAAAAAAAAGAATGCAGTAGCAATGTGTTGATAGGGAAGATCTCCAAGACTGTAAGTAAAAATCAGATGCAGGGGAGTATTTATAATATGATCCCATTTATTTAAAAAATAAAGATTACATATTTACTTATATATGCAGTGAATTTTTTCTGATAATTACATAAAAATCTGTTAATAGTTTTTATTTTTGGGGAATAGTAAATGCAAGGTAAGATGGAAGGAGAAATTTTCCTTTTATGATCTTCTATACAGTTTTGAATTTTTTGGCAGGTATACTTTTTAAAAATAAAAAACTGAGGAGAAAATCCTATTTAAAGATTTTGAACTGCTCTTATGAACAATTTTTTAAGATCTATTTGATTTTTTTCAAGTCACACTGGCTTGAGGTATCTGACTGTATTTGCAAATGTATTCTAGTAGTAGAGCCACGCTCATTTGACAGGTTTTTAATTAATTATTACTATATTTATTTTAAGATGACAAACCTTTATTTAAAGTGGGGTGGTTGATGGTTTAGTTTCTTGATTAAAGAATATGGCCATTGCAGAAAATCGGAAAAACATATTAAAGTAAGCAAAAAAAACCCTAAAATCACATAAAACCACTCTTCCCATTATTAATGTTTTGGTGTGTTTTCTTTTTCCTTTACATATATATTAATACATAGTAGTATCTATATAAAAAATGTGTTTACAAAGCTGAGATCATACTGTACCTATAATTCTTTATCCTGCTTTTTGTTCCCTCAACACATAATAGATACTCAAACATGTTAAAATTAAATTGTTGAATTAGTTTTGTACCATTTCTCTTCAACAAAAATTAATTATTTCTACAAAAGGCATTTGGATGGTTTCCAGTTCTTAAATAAGTAATGTTTAATGAATATGCTTAAACCTAAACTTCTTCTGCATTTTAGAGTACTCCATAGGAAAAAAAAGTATTGGATCAAAGAATATGAAATGTTGAAGGTATCTGACATATACTGTTTTTCAGAAAGACTGCTGTGCTCTGGTCTTCACTCCTACCAACAGCATGGCATATCTCACTGTTCCCTTATTAACACTATTACCATTTTTTTAAGTCACTGTTATTTCATAGGTGAAAAACAGAAAGCATCCTCTGAAAATTTCTTCCTTCATTACAAAATAAAGTCAGAGTCCTCCCAGATGAGTGATAGGTATCTTCCAATCTAAAAACAGAAAATTAAAAGGGGAACTATCAAGCTTACTCCTTTTGCAAACATCATTAGTTTTCTGATCTCCACCAACAAAAACATATAAGTAGCATATGAATAAGATTAAGAATCCCTTTAAAATTCTTAAAAATAACCTAATGAAGAAAAGGCGTATCTGTATTTTATATTCTTGCCTTACACCAGAGGTACTTTAAGTCCTTGAAGTATGTTTTTATTCAAAGGCAATATTTCAGTGTAAAGGTGAGAGAGAAATGGATTGTATGCTAGCAATTGTTTTGCCTATGATGAGAACAAAGACCATAACGTTATACAAACAAAATGATGCTTCACTGACTTAGGAGAGAGACAAACAAAGCATCAATGTGTGCCAGAAGACGTCTGTTTAGTGATATTTAGGGTGAAGTAGCCAGCTACTTTTCTGAGATCGCTGCATGGCAGTTCTGAACGAGGTGGGTAGGCAGGGTGGGGGAGAAATGAGGATATATGATTCAACAGAGCCCTGTGCAACAAAAAATACTAGGATAACAAATCTTAAAGCAAAAATAAGATCATTCTGATTTTTGGAAAAGATTTTTTTATTCAGTGTTTAAGATTAAAAACTACAAGAGTTTGCTTGCAGCTGATAAGCAAAAAGAAAAGTTAAACATAAATTATCATCTGACTGGCTAATTAAAATATTCTGACTCAGAGTCAAATTACTCAGGGACATTCCAGTTACTCCATGGGGGCTTAAGAGTTTTGGAGCAAAAGAGCTCAAAACAAAACGTCATCTGAGAGCACAGGGCTAATAGGTATATGAAATACTGAATAAGAAAGCTGATGAAGGGAGGTTGAGTCAGACCTTTTGATTATTTCAGGCTTTTAGCAGTTGGTTACCATATGCAAGGATCTAGGAGCCAATTATTTTATCGCTTGACTTTTTGAGTTAAACAATTTTAACCCACACCACTAAACAGGAATAAAGAGACACTTTATAGATCAGTCAGAAAACATAAAGCAGTCCTAAACTTCTCCAGTAGAATTTTAGTTGAATTAAATCATAAGAGAAACAATGATTATTGCACATATCACACTTGTCACACTACATCTGTTGAGTGGAATTTCCATTCCAAGTGTTGTTTTCATCTTCACCATCATCTTGAGTCCTTAATCTATATATTTTTCCTTCCTTTTTAAAGTCTTCTCCACGTTTCTCCAGCACTCTTTTTCTGGCTTGTTCCCTGATAAAATAGAGAAAAGGAAGAGTATATAAAATGAAAATAGAAATACAAAGCCTTTTCTTTTAAATTTCCATTAGTGTAGGCGACTGTGTTTTACTTTTAACTCCACCTAAGGTAATGAAAGTCCATGGGAGATAATTATACCTACTAATGCAATACTAGACTTTACTAGTCTTTGGCAGTTCTAACTTCATCTGTTCTCCAAGTCAATTGAACCAAATCACATTTTCCATTTCCATGTATTTCCTGACAATATACCAAGCTTTAGAAGAGTGCGACCATTTGCTAACTAATATTTTCTTTATAATTTATTCAAGTTGATATGCCTACTAAAACATTTATAGCTTACATAGCACCTTATAAACTACTCAAAGGTCTATTCATAGCCTAATTGACAGAAATAGTCAATTAGTCAATTTTTAATTCACTCAAAATCTGTAAGAATGACTTATTTATAAACAGTTAAGAACAAAGAGGACTGCCTCATCTGAAAATAGGAAGGAAACAGGGATAAAATTTAAGCTAACAGAATGCTTTAACACTAGAAGGGAGATGAAAATGTTGAAAAATAATAGTGGAATCAAAAGCTTCCTCCTCTTAGATTTATACATCTATTCATCCTTCGTTACAACTCCAGGCCTCTTCCCTTATTTGAAGAAAGTTCAAAGTCCACAGCAAGCTACCCTATATTAAAGCAATTCAAGATTAAATGCTTCCACCCATTGCTCAGTAAGAATTCTAAAATTCAGTGTTAACAGGGCTTAGTTTAAATGCTATTCTAAGACCAGAGATAAGAATTTCTCTTTATCCCCACTTGAGAAATGTACTAGGAATGTTTTCCTAATAGTTAAGAAATACAACAAGATAAAGGTTAAATTAGCCTAATAACATTACTTACATAAATCATAGTCTACTGAGTCAATCGGACACAAGGCTAGGGATCTCCTTACTGATGGCACACAGAGGCAAGGATTTTCATTACTTATCACACAGGATTCATGTAAGGATTTGCTATAAAGGCCTAACAGAGTATTTTACAGTAGTAGGTATAAATTATAATAAACAGTACTCCTATTTAACTATTACAAAAGGATATAATCTCACCTTCTAGGAAAATATTTCCTGATATATTTATGATACCTGTTTCAAATATGCACAATCTTAACAAATAGGTATGAGTTAAAATGGTCAGTGTGGCCTATATTGTTCTAGCCTTTGCCACCTGCAATAAAAATAGGACCTTTTGGTTAAGGGACTAGTCCAAAGTAATTCTCAGAAGGAGACACCATTTTCAAGAGAATATCCAGTTTCCTTACTTTTACTTTTCTCTGAATGATCTAGAGAAGACTGTCGGTGAGTAACCAGGATTAAAATGATCTAGAACACAATGATTCCTCAAAAGAAATGCAAGAAAACTGTAAGCAATTAATGGAATGAAATCTCTGTTTAGGTAAAACATGGCTAGTGAGAAAGAACTATATATATTGGGGGAATAATAAGCCTTTATAGTCATAGGATAAAAAATTTCAGAGAATAAAATAATAAACCCAAAAGAGGTGAAAGTTGCTTTCCATAGAATAGGTTTGAGAACGATAGCTGCAAAAACTCAGGTGATGAGCATCCCAATAGAGAAAATATGGTAACATTTCAGAACATTTGGTTTTCTTTCCTCCATTGAGGGGACTGGGGAGGGGATATATAGAAAGAAAATTACCCATAACAAAATTCTTCATTTCAAATTAAGGTATAATACAACCTTTTGCTATTAAGTATTACTAAAATATTATTGCAAAAGGGTAAAACACAGATACCTTTTTTCTGAGTTGCTAGATGATGCAGGGTTAGAGTATTCTGATGCTGCTGCTCTCACAGAAGTCTGTGCAGGAGGAGGATTACTAAATAAGAAATTGCTAATCAATCTCCAGATGGCAAGGAATGGGTAAAGTACTGTCCCCAACAATGTCCAAATGTCTCTGCTAGAAGAGGGTACCATAGATGTGGTTGGTCTTCCTGCCTAGAAATGAAGAAGGTCCTGTTGATTTTGGTTTACTACAACAAGGTAAAATTACCAACTTTGCTGTTTATCAAGTGTATATAAACTTCTGGGAACTCCTGGTGCTTTGGTTTTTTTAAGGATTAATCACAATTTATAAACCAGAAAGTAGTTCTTGGTGAAATGAACCAACTACAGTTGGCAAAATTGAACTTTTATAATGTAATTAACAACTTCAAGACAGAAAAATGTGTGCATTAGCCATTACTGGTCCATTTTCTGTATATAAGTAATACAAATATATATAAAGTACACAATATTGAAATAGACTGAGCTAACATTTTTTGATAATTTGAATTTTAATTACCCACAATACATCCTTGTCTTTCCTTTCCACTAATTTTAAGAAATTATCAAGAGTAGAACAAAGAGTAATATAAGAACAACAACAACAAATATATATATTATATACATACTGGCAATAGTACCACTGAAGCACTTGGGGCAAGTTCCAAATCCAATAATTTCTTTTTATAATCTTCTTTGGTAAATTCCCTCCTGGGAAACATGGTTGCTAATGAAAAATTACCATAAGTGCTGCCAACAGTCTGTAATATAACAATAAATTTCAAAGCCTTTATAAAGATGCTACATTACTCACATATATCCAAAGTGACTTCTTTTATTAAAACTGCCTTAATTTTAAAAGTTCATATAAATGTAAATTCAAAAAACATTTTAAAAAGTTATGCTTCAAAAAGTAGCTGAAAAGCTATCAAATATTTTTAAAAGTTCCTATTAACTGAAAAAAGGCCACAAAATAGCAAGAATATAGTTCCTTAAATCATATAAAGTAAATAAACTGAATAAAAAACAAGCATTTATTTATCTTTTTAAAGTATGAGAGCAGTTCAGACATTAGGGTTTTCACCATCCTTTGGCAAATGTAATATTAAGTTCAACATATACACATTTGGATTATAGGCACTACTTCTTAAAAATCCAGAATAGATCAGTTTTTCTTCATATATAGAACTTCCAGAGTTTTAGCCTCCTTCTAGTCTCAAGACACAAATGGTTCATAGTCAACCAATACCATACATGTAATCACAGATCCAAGAACCTACACTGTCTCCTTCCTTCCTTCCTTCCTTCCTTCCTTCCTTCCTTCCTTCCTTCCTT
>JAKSZT010053928.1:43577120-43638717 GCA_026826555.1 Tolypeutes matacus
TTTTTTTTTTTTTTTTTTTTTTTTTTTTTTACCGGGAGGTCCCGGGTATCGAACCCAGGTCCCTCCATATGGCAGACGGATGCCCAACCATTTGAGCCACATCCGCCCCCTTCCCATTCAGATTTTGAGTAAGACCACCTCTGGAACTAAATTCCTGAAGGAAATATTTGTTCCCAAAAAAGGATTACTGATCTTTAGGCTGGGACAACAGGTGGAAAGGTGGACAGCCTCAATGTGTTCTAAATAACCTGAGGAAATATGAAGAGAGGGGACCAAGAATTACATCATTTTATGGATGAGTGGGACAAGTGCCTCAGATCTGACCTTTGGGAAACTTGGTTTTCAGCCCTCCGAGTGAACTAATCAATAAGAAAAGCTTCCAGAGCCTATTGTACAATTGTACAATATCAGCAAATTTTCATTTCTGCACAAAGCAGATATGCTGTTCCCATATGGCACCAATATAGGACAGAAGCTCCAAAATATCCCAGAGGTTTCTTGTGAATCACTTCTGAGGATAAGTCACAATTTATTCACATTCTTCAGGTTCTGCTTGAAAATTTTTGCTTCCTACATTTCAATAGCCTATATATTTATCTTTCCCATAACTCAAGACATAATTTACCTGTGCAGCAAATTGCCTTGCTTCTTCTAAGGGAGCATCAGAAGGGAACTGATTTGTAAAGGAAGAGCCATCAGGAAGACGGAATTGAATTCTTGCAATAGTGCTATTAAAAAAGAAAAATTAACGTTAATACCAGCATCTCTATATATTCTCCAAAATATCAATAAAAGAGAAAATGGAAGTAAAAATGAACAATGAATAGAGTGTTCAATTTATATTAACATTTTTATATTGTGTAAAAAATTTATATTATTTTTAAAAACAGCTTTACGGATATAATTCACATAATATAAAATTCACCTGTATAAGTGTATAATTTAGTGATTTTTAGTATATTCACAGAGTTGTTCAACAATCACCAACCACTTTATAATTCCAGATTATTTTTTGTTTTTTTTTCAGGAGGTACCAGGGATAGAAACCAGATTCTGGTATGTGGGAAGCAGGCCCTCAAACACTGAGCCACATCTGCTCTCCAATGAGTGTTTTTCGCTTATTTTTCAGGAGATACCAGGGATTGAACCTGGGACTTTGTACATGGAAAGCAGGTGCTCAACCACTTGAGCTACATCCACTTCCCAATTCCAGAATATTTTTATCACCCCAAAAGGAAATCATGTGTCCATGAGCAGTCACGCCCCATTTCTCCATCTCCCCCAACCCCTGGCAAGCATTAATCTACTTTCTGTCTAGGGATTTGTCTATCTTGGACATTTCATATAAATGGAATATGATATGTGGCTGTTTGTAACTGGCTTTTTAAATTTAGCATAATGTTTTCAAGGCTCATCCATATTGTAGCATGTTTTATTAATACATTACTTTTTATTGCTAAGTAAAATTCCATTATATGGGATATACCACTATTTTGTTTATCCATTCATCAACTGATAGACATCTGGGTTGTAATCACTTTTTGGCTAATATAAAGAATGCTGCTATGAATATTTGTGTAAGGGTCTTTGTGTGGGCATATTTTTAAAATTCTTATGGCTATATAACTAAGGGTGGAAATTGCTGGGTTATATGATAACTCTAAGTTTCTAAGGAACTGCCAAACTGTTCCAAAGTGGCTATGCCATTTTATATTCCCATCAGCAATGCACTACAGTCCAATTTCTCCACATCTTTACCAACATATCTTATTTTCTGTTATTTTAAATAGCCATTCTAGTGGGTATGAAGTGGTATCTCATGGTAATTTTGACTTGGATTTCCCAAATGGCTGATGATGTACAATGATCTTTTCTTGTGCTTACTGGCCATTTGTATATCTTCTCTGAAAAAATGTCTATTCAAGTCCTTTCCCATTTTTTTAGTAGGCTGTTTTAGCTTTCTTTTTGTTGTTGAGTTGAAGGAGTTCTGTATATATTCTGGATATTAAACCCTTACAAAATATTTTTTCCTATTCTATAGATTGTCTTTTAACTTTATTGAGAAAGTACTTTGATGCATAAAAGTATTTTAATTTTTATGAAGTCCCATATATCTACTTTTTCTTGTTTCCTGTGCTTTTTTTAAATAAAAAAATGAACATTATTTTCTATTAAAATAAACATAAGGAGACTTGCATAAAAAAAATAGGTGATAGGCTATCAACTGAAATGAATTTCTTTCAAAGTGGAGATTTAAGTGCACTTATGTTCCATTTCTTGGAAAATGAACTTTAGATGCTCCCCAATTTCACCTATTCCAAAAAATACATGATACTCACTTAAAAGAATTTATTCATGTGGTAAACATTTAGGGTCCAAAAGAGGTTGAACTATGGTGTGCCTACAACACTGGTAGTGTGCCTTTCCAGGTGATCTGGAACTACTGTCAGTTGCTATGGGTGTCACATTCCTGCAGCACTTAGTTTAATGACATGTATACAACAGATGGTTAATAAGTTAAAATTAAACCAGTGATTATACTGTCAATGTACCAAAGAAAAGCTGGAGAAGGGATATGAAACCATGGGTGTGCATTGGGAATTCTTTTTAAATCATAACTTTAAATTATTTTTTATCATACAGGTATTTTTGTAGAACATGCCACGAAGAATGTGAAGTTTACAGAATAACTGGTATCTATGAAAAAATAAATTGGCATATAAAGTTGAATAAAATGTTTACTGCTGGAAAAATTATCCCAGAGTATTTATCAATGGCATGGTTGTTGATCCTCATGCTCATTTAGCTGCTTCTCTGACAATTCCTCTGAGGGGAGATCATCTTCAAAGCTACAGTCAGCTGTCTGGCTTCTCACCATTCTCCAACTTGTAATTTCCCAGGTAATTCACTTGCCCGTCACTGTAGTTGCCATCCACATGACAGCACAGGCCCTGAAGCTTCTGTTCCTGCACCGTGGTCAGGAAGCTGACAGTCATGTACTCCAGCACAGAGAGGAACATGAACACAAAGCTGACCCCAGGATGGATGTCCACAGCCTTAATGAAGAAGATACGAGGCATGGAGTTGTTCATGCCCGTGATGCTGGTGGATATGGTCAGCACCATGATGCTGGAGGACACAGCTCTGTGGTCGATCCAGAAGGCCACTCAGGACAGCATAGCTATAAGGGTAACAGGGAAATAAGCGTGGAGCAAGAAGGTGATGTAGCAATGCAGAGAGGAGTTAATATACAAACAGTTGTAACAGCCTGTGTTGCTGTGTGTAAAGTTAGTAAAGAGATGGTATCGAATTCTGGAATGAGGAACTGGGAGAGTGAGATCTGAACATATGTCTTTAAGGATAGTTGCCTTTTTTTCCACTACAGCATGGGGTCATCTTCTATATAGGCATAGCTTTCAATTTTGAGAGAGCATATTTGTGTGTCCAGGAGAAATCTGTGTATCGCAATCACTGTAGCCCTAAAGCTGTACAGTACTTTCCTGTTGGGCAAGACCTACAGCACAATATTGTCTGCAGTGATGTCATGGATGAAGGAGCACTTGCAGTGCACAAAAAAACTTGTTAAGGATCCAGATCTTCTTCACCAGACAGCCATCAAACGTCATGTTGCGGTTTTTTTATTTTTTTATTTTTTTACTGGGAGGTCCCGGGTATCGAACCCGGGTCCCTCCATATGGGAGACGGATGCCCAACCATTTGAGCCACATCCGTCCCCCATGTTGTGGTTTTGATGCTTGGGAAAGAGAGCCTCTCATCTTTCTGGTAGTGCCTCAGGTAAAGGGTCATCGTAAAGTCCATGTCAAGCTCAAGATGCTGCCCAAGCTCTCCACCTACACAACCACACCAATAGGAATGGCTGGGCCTCCAAAGCCAAGCCTTATGCTGAAATTACAGTCATCTAGCCTCAGAAGTTGCTCAGGTTTGTTAGTGGTAATTTGGTGGTATCAGGGCTTTATTTTATATATATATATATATATATATATATATATATATATTTGCTATTTTTTAAGTTTATTTCTGAGTTGCAAAGATTATTTCCCCTTCCCCATGTTTTCAGAATTTCCTGTATTCTCCCCATTCAATCTTGGCCGCTACAACCATACAGAGAGAAAGTGTGAGGACCTTCTTTTTCTTGCCATCTGTAGTGGAAGGGCTTTGTTTTATAATTGGGTTTCTGCCTTGTTTGTGGGTATCTTCGTGTGCTTCTTGTCTTTGTTGTCTGCTCTTGGTATCATATTTAAAAAACTGTTGCCGAATCCAAGGTCATGAAGATCTACTGACTACAGTTATTTTAGAACAATTTCATTACCTCCAAAAGAGTTCTTGTAACCTTTAGCTATCATCCATTAACTCTGATGAAATGTAATTTTTCCCTTTTCCACTTGTGCTCTTGCTATCATAGCTAAGAAACCACTGTGTACTTCAAGATCACAAAGATGTACTTCTGTGTTTTCTTCTAAGAGTTTATACTTTTAATTCTTACATTTTGGTATTTGATGCATTTTGAGTTAATTTTTTGCATATATCCTCTTTTATGTATATACTTTTCTTCTGTATATGCACTCTTTTGCATGTAGATTTCCAGTTGTCCAAGCACCTTTTTTGAAAATACTATTCTTTCCCCATTGAATACTCTTTAAAACCTTCGTCAAAAGCCAAGTGATCTGACTTCGAATTGACCAAAACAGCAGTGTGAGACATTCCAGGGTTGCATCCCCCCACAGGATCTTTGAACAATTAGCAAAAACTGGCAGAGCCATCTTCCAGAAGACAGTTAAAGGGTTTCAGTAACTTGACAAGCACTGAATCAAGAAAAAGGGATAGGGAAGCGGCTGTGGCTCAATCAGTAGGGCTCCTGTTTACCATATGGGAGGCCCCGGGTTCAGTTCCCGGGGCCTCCTGGTGAAGGCAAGCCCGCCCGCACGGCGTGGTTAGCTGACCCAGAGAGCATAAGCAGCAAGGGGGGGATTAATGAATAAATAAATAAAATCTTTAAAAAAAAAAAAAAAAAGAAAAAAAGAAAAAGGGATATGTGGATGGAATCCAATACTGAAGGAGAAAAGGTTCAAAAGGATATTATATGGGGGGACGGATGTGGCTCAATTGGTTGGGTGTCCGTCTCCCATCTGGAGGGACCTGGGTTCGATCCCTGGGACCTCCCGTTAAAAAAATAAAATAAATAAAATAAAATAAAATAAAAGCATTAAAAAAAAAAAAAAGATATTATATGGAGATATATGAAAAAATTACCATATAGACTGTAAGCGATCCATGTTAAACTTCTTAAACTTGATAACAATACTTAAGGTGGTATTTAAGTGACTATCCTTAATCTTAGGAAATGTATGTGGAAATATTATGTATTCAACATACATGGTGTGTGCAACCTGCTCTCAAATGTTCAGAAAATAAACAGCCAGAAAAATTGATAGATAGAATGATATGGCAAATGTGCCAAAACATTAAAATTGATAGATCTGGGTATCTGTCTGTGGGGGATGGTGGTATGCTAGAGTTCTCTGTATTGGGTTTGTATATTTGCAGCAGTCCTGTAGGTTAAAATTATTTCAAAATTAAAATTTTAAAGGTGAAAAAAAAGAGAGAAAAAGACAACATAAAATTGATAAGAAAACCTCTCGATGTCCTTACTGGCACCTCCCAGTCTCCCTGGCCCAGGCGTGTAGCCTGCCTGCTCTCTCGGTGAGGATCCCTGGTTCCATTCTGGAGGAAGGAGAGTAACCCCTATGCTTATCCTGGGATGCATGAATGTCTTTCCCCATTTATCTGGTAGCAGCATGAAGTACTGAACCAGAACATGTCTCCAGCTTGCAGGCCCAGAAGTTGACCTGCATGCAAAAGTATCTTACTGAGAGCTAAATCAGTCTAAACAACAAAACTGCAGCAGCCTGGGGCAAGAGATTACTGGCTTTAAGATGTACAGTAGATCACCTGGATGGTGGGAAGAAAAGGGGGCTTTTGATTCCTATAAATAGGGAAATTCCTAAGACCATGAGCACATGCCCAGGATATGACATGTGTCCAGAAAAGATCAAAGTGGACACTGTGCTTTCACATCAGGTTGATCTTCAAGTTTACTGTTAGGAAGGGAAATAACTGAAGGAGAGCACTAGCCAATGCAGAGCCAATTAGCAAAGACTGTGAAAGGTGATCTTTATGTTTGTTTTTGTTAGCTCTTGGCATTTAGGGAAATCACTGTCTTATTATTAGTTAGATCCAAATTTAAGGTACAACAGCTCTGGGACTAAATTCCACAGTTAACATATTAAAATATCAAAATATCTAGGTTGCAGCAAATGATTACAACATATACAATGGAACAGGAAAGGATGGCTCATCTAAAGGAGCAAAATAAAACATCAAAGATCAGACTTTGGACATACTACACAAAAACTTTTCAGAAATTGTCTTATATAGGCCCAAAGAACTGAAGGAAAACATAGATAAAGACCTAAAGGACGGGAAGCGGCTGTGGCTCAATCAGTGGGGCTCCCGTTTGCCATATGGGAGGCCCCGGGTTCGGTTCCCGGGGCCTCCTGGTGGGGGTGGGCCCGCCCGCACGGCGTGGTTGGCTGACCCGGCGGGCACGGGCAGCAAGGGGGGGATAAATGAATAAATAAATCTTAAAAAAAAAAAAAAAAAAAGACCTAAAGGATATCAGGAATATAACATATGAGTAAAATGAGAATTTCAATAAAGAGAAATTATAAAAAGGAATCAACAAAAATAGAGGACGTGAGGCTCACACTAATTGAAAAATACAAGATTCTTGAGAGGGGATCAAAAACAGATTGGAGCTGGCAGAAGAAATAATTGATGAACTTAAAGATAAGGCAACTGAAATGATTTGGGAAGAGGGAAAGAAAGAAAAAGTGAGTAGAACCTTAGAGACCTGTGGGACACTATCAAGCGTACGTATTATGGGAGGCCCAGAAGGAGAAGAGAGAGAGTAAAGGACAGAAGGAATATTTACAGAAACAATGGCAAAAGAAAATCCTAAATTTAACAAAAGACATGAATTTGCACAACGAATCCCAAAGAGGATAAACCAGGAGACAACCATGCCTAGACACATTATAATCAAAAAAAAAAAAAGAAAAAAAAAGAAAAATGACTTTATAAAAACTATTTTCCACAATGTATAAAATACCTAGGAATAAATTTAACAAAAGAAGTGTAAGATTTGCACACTGAAAACTACAAAACAATGCTGAAAGAAATTTAAGGAGGTCTAAATAAATGGAAAGATAGTTCATGTTTATAGATCAGAGGACTTAATATTGTTAAGATGGCAGTACCACCCAAACTGATGTACAGATTCATCACAATCCTTATCAAATTCCTGGCTAACTCTACTGCAGAATTTGGCAATCTGATCATAACATACATATGAAAATACAAAGGACCCAGATAACAAAAACAGTTTTGAGAAAGAACAAAATTGGAGGATTCACACTTGTCAGTTTAAAAGCTTACTACAAAACAGTGGGGTATTAGCATAGGATAGATGTATACATCTATGTAATAGAATTAAGTGTCCAGAAATAAGCACTTACATTTATGATCAGCTGATATACATACATATATATATATATATATATTTTTTTTTTTAAGATTTTATTTATTTATTCATTTATCCCCCCCTTGCCGCTTGTGCTCGCTGTGTCAGCTAACCACGCCGTGCGGGCGGGCTTGCCTTCACCAGGAGGCCCCGGGAACCGAACCCGGGGCCTCCCATATGGTAAATGGGAGCCCTACTGATTGAGCCACAGCCGCTTCCCATAAAGTCATTTTTCTGACTACAAAAATTAATACTTTTGGGGAGTGGTGTAGCTCAGTGGTTAAGCTCCTGCTTACCATGTATGAGGTCCCAGGTTCAATCCCCAGTACCTCCTTAAAAAAAAAAAAATAACTTTTAAATGTCCAATATGGAAAATGCTGAAAAGCAAAGAGAAGAAATAAACATTAACCATAATCCAATTAGCAGAATGTACTGGAAATCTGATTTTTTTGGGGGGGGTCTTTGCAACATATTTTTGTTTTGAGAATTGCCTCTCCTCTGCTACATGTCATTCTATTCAGATATGATTATCAATTACATTTCCATCATCTCCTTCATCATGGGGTAGGCATGTCACCTACCCAAACCAGAGCCTATACAAGTGGACCCAGCAATAGATCTGGCGGTGTCCACGTGACCCAAGCAGGGCTAATCAGAATTCTCCACAGTGCCTGATGTGGGCCTTGAGGGAAACAGGTTTAATCTTTCGCTCTGGGGTCATGATCGAAGGTGCCAGGAGGCCCTGAACTCTCCTGACACCATTTGTAACGTTTCTCTGAGAATGAGCTAAACAGAAGAAACCAAGAAACCAAGAGGCGGGATAAAAGAGAGAAATAAAGAAGTCCTAATAATATCCTTAAGATCCTTAGATCTAACTATACCTAACCAAATCCACCCTTGGATTTCACAATGGTAGAGCCAATTCATTTCCAATTTTGTTTATTTGAGTTGGGATTCTGACATTTACAACTACAGAATCCTAATAAACATGAAATAATTAGTGTAATTATTTTGAAATATGTGGTTCTTCTTTTGAAAAGAGATTTTTAGGCCTTCTTTTAAAGGTTATTTAGTACTATTATATTCAGCCCAATGAACTGAATTCATATTTAATGATAAATATGATTGGCATATGCCAAACTAGTCAGTATGTCCTGGTATTGATGATAGCATACATTAGTGTTAAAAAACAGCCCACCACAATCATTGTTCTTCTCAGCCCCCATGTACACAAAGACATTTCAGCATGAAATAAAATACCTTCTTTCTCTTGTATAAGACTCCCTCTTGATTTCCATTTCTGTCTGTC
This sequence comes from Tolypeutes matacus, assembly GCA_026826555.1. Classification (NCBI taxonomy): domain Eukaryota; kingdom Metazoa; phylum Chordata; class Mammalia; order Cingulata; family Chlamyphoridae; genus Tolypeutes; species Tolypeutes matacus. The sequence goes on from JAKSZT010053928.1 coordinate 43,586,030, forward strand.
TGGCCAGCAAGGCAGCAGATTTGGCAACATTTACTTCTTCCTTTGTTTTTGCAAAACGAGCAGCTCTCTCTGCACGATCCTTTAAAACAAGTGTAGACACCAATTGTTTTTCACCACTAGAATGACCTATTCACACATTTGCAAACACAAGTTAAGGAACAAACATAAATATGCATGAGATTCCTTAAAATAATCTGTGAACTATAAAATTCTGGATCTGGTATTTTTAGTTTTATCAACTATCAGGGACCTGAAATTTTTACTGAACATTCAAGGAATTGATTTGGCTCATTACTGTATCTCCAGGCCCTGGGAACAAGGCCTGGCATATATAGTAGATATTCAACAAATATTTGTTGATTCAACATAAGAAGAAACAATATTAAGGCAGGTATGGTGTTCATTTGCAATTGTTGCAAAACCATCCTAAGCCTCCATGATGTGCCTAAATCCTTTGAATGTCACACAAAAGTATGTTTGTATCTAAAGGATACTGATAGATAGCCAATTCTTAGCTTGTTTTCTAGAGAGTTGTTGAAAGCCACCTTCTAACTACTTTGATAAAATTTACAACATAACAAAACATGGAGAAAAATTACTTTAAAAAAATCATCTAAAGACTCAATTTTAACTCAATAAAATATACAATTTCTAATAAAATGAAGCTGAGAATAGGTAGTCTTTGAGTCAATTAAATCTACTATTTTTGTCTGTACTGTCTTATAGTAAACCAAAGCCATTGTGCATGGGAAACAATTTTACAAATGTCTTGGGATCAAGCACTAAAATTAATACTCACCAATGCAATCTGCTGTTTTATACGCTCTCGAGCTGCCCTATCTTCTGCCTTTTCTCTGTTTCTTTCCTCTAACATTCTTTTTGTTAATTCTTCTTCTTGCTTTCTTTTATAATCCAACATTTCTTTTCCAGTTTTCCTCCTCTCAATTTCCTTCTTAATCTCTTTCTGAATAAAAGAGAAACTAAGTCTTATGAGTTAAAAACATAATTTGATAGTCTGACACAGATATTATTTTGAATGCAGGGAAAACTGATTAGAGGGTTCAGCTAAAAGAATAAAACATCTTAAAATGTAAGGGTCTAGTAGAGTTTATTAACAGCATGGTAAATGGCCAAATGTATGAACTTATAAATTTTTGCAAATAGATCTGTTACGATTATGAGGTGGTCAGTGTAATTTGAAAGTAAGCAGAATTACAGATCTTTATTTAAGGTGAATATGCTACCCTCCAAAGGCAACAAGGCAATCATTTATTGGTCTGCAGAAATGACAATATTCCTAAATTAGAACCCCAAGGAGAATATGTACATGGTGAAGAAAAGGAATGGTGCACTAAAATCCAGCAATATGAGAAGAAAAATCCAGCAAACTTTCTATGTATTTGTTTTACACAAAAAGGAACTAAAAATTTGATCTTGTACTTCAAACCAAACAATTTAAGCTCAGCCCTTTATTCTTAGTGGAAAAGCATCACTGCAGAGGAAGAGGAGAGCGAATTTATTCCTAGCAATTAAAAAAAAAAAAAAACATAAAAAATATCCACCAAGATCCTACTATAGAAGACAGATAATTCCCCTTTCACAAAGCTGCAACAATGAACTATAATTAGGAAGGTATCTTTGGTCTGTCAAACTGAATAATCAAACCATCCTTTACGTAATGGAAGAGTAAAACAGTGCTACATGCATGAACTGTACCTGTTCTTCCTCTTTCCTTTTCTCTTCTCTCCTTTCTTCAAGTTTCTTGGTTAGTCTGTTTTTTTTTTTTTTTTTTAAAAAAAAAAGTGCATTAACTGAAACACATCATATTAATTATCAAATACATTTAGGAGATTCATTTAAGTAAAAGCAACTGGGAAAAATGTAGAAAACAATATGAAAATTCCCTGAAGGCGTAGCACAACTTACCTGACTCATCCCTGATCCGTAGATACCTATGAGTCAATGGGAGCTCATCAAAGGCCCAATTCCACCTCTAAGTACCTTAATTCCTACTTACCTTCACCCTCACTTTTTTTGGTCTGATTTATCTGATATTCATTTTAAATATATACAAATGGGTTTTCAAGATATACAACAATAACATGCTTTATTTCTTACATAAAAATAAATAGCAACATAGCACAGAATTGTCAAAAATAAAAGCAAAAATAAAAAACCAATTAATACCACCAAAACATACTAATCTGGTTCCCAATTGTAAGTTCAGCAATTAAAATCTAATGCTACAGAGACAGATAAACAGATCAGTGGAACAGAACTGAAAGTTCAGAAATAAACCCATACATTTATGGTCAATTGATCTTTGACAAGGGTACAAAGTACATGCAGTGGGGAAAGAACAGTCTCATTTTAAAAAATGCCACTGGGAAAACTAGATATCCACATGAAGAAGAATGAAGTTAGATCCCTACCTCACACCATGAAGAAAAATCAAATCAAATCAAAATGGATCAAGGACCTAAATATAAGCCCTTAGAAGATAACACAAGAGCAAATCTTTGTGACCTGAGATATGCCTATAGATTCTTAGATATAACACCAAATTGTGAGAAACAAAAGAAACAGATAAATTTGATTTCATCAAAATTAAAAACATTTGTGCATCAAAGGAAATTATCAAGAAAGTAAAAAGACAACCTATGAAATGGGAGAAAATAGTTTCAAACCATATATCTGATAAGGGTTTTAATATCCACAATATATAAAGAACTCCTACAACTCAACAAACAATCCAATTAAAAAATGGTCAAAGGACTTGAATAGACAGTTCTCCAAATAAGATATACAAATGGCCAATAAACACAAGAAAAGATGCTCAATATCATTAGCCATTAAGGAAATGCAAATTAAAACCACCCTGAGGGGAGCAGGTATAGCTCAGTGGTTGAGCACCTGCCTAGCATGTACAAGGCCCAAGGTTCAATCCTCCCTCAATGAAAAAATAAAAATACATTAAAAAAAAATAAGGGGAGAGTATAACCTTAGACCTAAGTATATATAAAAAAAATTATAACAAGAAAGAAGAAAAAGAAAAAAAAGAGAGATTAGCTAGAAGCCATGAAAAGACATGAAGGAACCTTAATGCATATTGCTAAGTAAAAGAACCCAGTCTGAAAAGACAACATGTTGTATGATTCCTACTATATTACATTCTGGAAAAGGCAAAACTATAGAGACAGTAAAAAGATCAGTGATTGCTAGGGGTTCGGGGAAGAGGGAAGAGGATGATGAATAGGTGGAGCAGGGGAATGTTCAGGGTAGTGAAACTTTTCTGTATGATACTGAAATAGTAGATACATAACATTGTACAAATGTCAAAACCCAGGGAACCGTATACACAGAGTTAACCCTAATGTAAACTATGGATTTTTGGTTGATAATAATGTATCAATATTGGTTCATTAATTCTAACAAATGTACCACACTAATGCAAGATGTTAATAAGGGAAACTGTGGAGGGGGAGAAGGAAAAAATGAAAATTCTATTTTCTGTGCAATTTTTCTGAAACCTAAGACTGCTCTAAAAAATAGTCTATTAAAAAACAAATTTCTGGGAGTGGGTGTAGCTCAGTGGTTGAGCGTCTACTTCCTATGTACAAGGTTCTGGGTTCAATCCCCAGTACCTTCTAAAAAAACAAACCAAAAAAACACAACTTTCTTCACTAAAGGCAGTTCAAGACTGAAAGACTATGTTCTTATTATGTACAAGATAGGAGGAATTCTGAGCTAAATAACATCGATTTAATTAGCTCACCTTTTCCCCTAACAAAATTAATTTCCCTTAAAACTAGATGAGAGGGAAATGGCTGTGGCTCAATCAGTGGGGCTCCCGTTTGCCATGTGGGGGGCCCCGGGTTCGGTTTCCGGGGCCTCCTGGTGGGGGCGGGCCTGCCCGCGCAGCGTGGTTGGCTGACCCAGCGAGCACAAGCAGCAGGGGGGGGATAAATGAATAAATAAATAAATAAATCTTTAAAAAAATAAAATAAAATAAAATAAAATAAGTTGAACCAAAAATCAAAGAAGAGCTATGTGGGGAAAAAAAAACTAGGCAAGAGAGAGAAACTGACCATAAGAATAAATTCACCAACATAGTCAGATGCCTAGACTTCAGCAAAAACTTACAAGCCATACTAGAAAACAGGAAGAGAAGGCCCAGCCAAAGGAACAAATCAACTATTCTGAAGACATTCGGGATTTTAAAAATAACTAATCAATGATAATCACACAAATCTCCTAAATCAACTCAAAGAACTGAAGGAAAATATGACTAAAGAGGAAAAGGATATTAAGAAGACATTGAGGGGAAGTGGGTGTGGCTCAAGCGACTGGGCTCCTGCCTATACCACATGGGAGGTTCTGGGTTCAGTTCCCGGTGCCTCCTAAAGAAGACAGACAAACAAACGAGCAGAGAACCAGCAAAGCAAAACCACCAGCAGAAAAAAAAAAAGCAGGGAGTGGATGTGGCTCTAGCAGTTGAGTGCCCGCCTCCCACATAGGAGGTCTTGGGTTTGGTTCCTGGTGCCTCCTAAAGATAAAACAGACAACAAGAAGACAATGAGCAAAAAAACAACAAGCAGACAAGCGCAAACAGATGAGGGAGCCATCTCAGAAGAGGGGAAAAATAAAGGACACTAGGTGACCATAAAGAACAATTTGAAAGCCTGAAAGGAAACAGAGCTTATGCGAATGAAAGACACAATGGATGAGATGAAAAATACATTAGAGGGAAGCAGATGCGGCTCAAGCAATTGGGCTCCTGTCTACCGTATAAGGTCGAGGGTTCGATTCCTGGGGCCTCCTGGTAAAGGCTAGCTGGCCCAAGCAGAGAGCTGACCCATGCAGAGTGCTGGTGCAGCAAGATGACGCAATAAAAAGAGACACAGAGGAGAGACAATAAAAGATGCAGCAGGCCAGAGAGCTGAGGTGGTACAAGAGAGTGAGCGCCCCTCCCCCACTCCAGAAGGTCCCAGGATCGGTTCCCAGTGCTGCGTAAAGAGAAGACAAGCAGAAACAGAAGAACACACAGCGAATGGACACAGATTGCAGACAGCAAGTGCAAAAACAACAGGGGGAGGGGGGAAGAAATAAATCTTAAAAAAAAAAAATACATTAGAGGGAAGCAGATGTGGCTCAAACGGTTGGGTGCCTGCCTCCACATGGGAGATCCCAGGTTCGGTTCCTGGTGCCTCCTAAAGAAGACAAGCAAGACAGCAGTCTGACATGAAGGGCTGGTGAGGCGAGCTGATACAATGAGATGATGCAGTGAGAAGATGCAACTAAGAAACAATAAGAGACACAACAAGTAGAGAGTGGAGCTGGCTCAAGTGATTGGGTACATCCCTCCCACATGGGACGTCTTGGGTTTGGTTCCTGGAACCTCCTAAAAAAAAAAAAAAAAAAAAAAAAAAAAAGACAACGAACAGAGTGCGAACAATGGGGCAGGACTGGGGGAATAAATAAATAAAATAAATCTAAAAAAAAAAAAAAGATACATTAGAGGGAAACAGATATAGCTTAACTGGTTGAGCACCTGCTTCCCATGTACAAGGTCCCGGGTTCAATCCCCAGGACCTCCTGTATTCGTCAGCCAAAGGGGTGTTGATGTAAAATACCAGAAATCGGTTGGTTTTTATAAAGGGTATTTATTTGGGGTAGAAGCTTACAGTTACCAGGCCATAAAGCACAAATTACCTCCCTCAACAAAGTTTATTGCCATGTGTTGGAGCAAGAGGGCTGCTGACATCTGTTAAGGGTTCAGGCTTCCCAGGTTCCTCTCTTCCTGGGGCTTGCCTCTCTCCAGGCTCAGCTGCTGTGTTATCTCCACAAGGCCAGCTGTAGACTATTAGGTGAATGGCTTGTTTCTCTTTCCAGGGCCTTCTCTCTCCTCACGACCAAGATCTTCTGTGTACTTACTTCCTGGGGCTCCAGCTCAAGACTCAGCATCAAAACTCCACTCTGTCCTTTGCCACATCTTTTATCTGTGAGTCCCCACCCAATGCCCTACTGACATGGCCCAATCAAGGCCCTAATCATAATTTAATCATGCCCAGAGGAAGAGACCAGTTTACAAGCATAATTCAATATCTATTTTTGTGATTCATAAATAATGCCAAATTGCTACACCTCCTAAAAAAATACATTAGATAAAAGCAGAAATAGTGATTTCGAGGACAGAACATCTGACCTGGAAAAGATAGGAGAACAGAAAGAGAAAAGAATGGAAAAAATGGAACAGGGTCCCAGGGAACTGAATGACAACATGAAATGCACAAACATGTGTGTTATCAAAGTCCCAGAAGGAGAAGAGAATGGAAAAAGGGCGGAAAGAATATTTGAGAAAATAATGACTGAAAACTTCCCAACCCTTATGAAAGACGTATAGATCAATATCCAAGAAGGACAATGTACCCCAAACAGAATAAATTCAAATAGACCTACTCCAAGATACCTACTGTGCAGAATGACAAATATCAGAGATAGAGGATTTTGAAAACAGCAAGAGAAAAGCAAAACATCACATACAAGGGAACCTCGATAAGATTAAGTGCCAACCTCTCATCAGACCACGGCAGTGAGAAGAAAGTGACTGATATGATGTATGTAAGGCATTAAAAGAGAAAAACTGCCAGCAAAGAATTTTGTATCCAGCAAAACTTTCCTTCAAAAACGAGGGTGAGTTTAAAGTCTTCACAAACAAATAAAAACTGAGAGTGTATGTTACCAAAAGACCAGAATTAGGAAAGCGGATGTGGCTCAAGTGATTGAGCTCCTACCTACCACACGGGAGTACCCTGGTTCAGTTCCCAGTGCCTCCTAAAGAAGACAGTAAGATGGCGTGGCGAGCAGACGGCCCGCGCGGCGTGGTGAGCTGACAGCCCGCACGGCGCAGTGAGCTGGCACAGAAAGATGATGCAACAAGAGACAAGCAGAGAAAAATGCACAGCAAAATGGACACAGCGCGCACAAGCAACAATAGGGGGATAAATAAATAAATAAAATAAATCTTTAAAAAAAAAAGACTAAAGCAAGCTGGAGCGACAGGCAGGCGTGGCACAACAAGATACACGAGAAGAAAAGCATAATAAGAGATGCAACAGAAGATGGCGGACAGGTAAGACACAGGAATCTCTTCTCCAGAAAAATAGCTAGAGGACAGGCTGAAACAGCCCCGAAAAAGATCTTCAAGGGTTTAGGTCAGCAGGTGAAGGCTGCACACCACCCAGAGGAGAGAGGGACAGAAGAGGGAAATCGCGACTACAGAAGTGTGAGTTGCAAGTAGCAGCTTCTGCTACTGCCGGCACCCTCACCTGCGAATTCTCGGGCCCCTGGCCCTGCGACCACAGACAAAGGCGGTTTCAGGGATCTACCACTCCCGGAAAGGGGAGAGAGAGGGACCAGCCTTAGGCTGACTCAGGTTCGGACCTGAAATTTGGGCTGCAGAGCCCCACGGGCCCTTCCACTCGGCAGTTTGTCCTGGGAGCCTGGAAAGGACTGGAGAAATCCGATCCTTGCAACCTCCCTCTCTTCTAGTCTGGACTAATTGTTGAGGACACCACGGGAGAGGGGAGAGAGAGCCTGGGGCTGACCCTGCTTTTGACTCCCAGGTTTGGTCTGCCCTGTCCTGAGAGCCCCTCCAAGCTGGGTGGGGCTGCGCCATTGTTTGCATTGGAGCCTGCAAGGGGCTAAAGATATACAAACCTCCCAATCTCATCCTCTACTAACAGGGACTGATTATTGAGGATTCAGAAGGGAGTGGAAATATTTCCTAGCTGGGAAAAGGGGGGCGCTACGAGAGAAGTCTGGAGAACTGTCTCAGAAAGTTTGAATCACAGGGCTCCTAGCCCCCAGACAGGAAGCTCTATCACATTGATCTGGTCTGTGTCACAACAAATACGCTCCGACCAGGCATTGAATTGAGAGCAGCCAACAAGCGCCATCTCCTGGCAGACCAAGGAAGTACACATAAGAAAATTAATAAGAGAGTCTTTTCCTGGCCTCTATAGCCTCCCTGCCCAAGGCCCTAGGAAACGACTCTACAACCAATTACTGGGTCCAGTGCCCAGTTTTGAGCAACCAGCAGAACAATCCTAACAATCAAGGTTGAGCCAAAAATCAAAGAGCGGTGGTAACTCACAGCCTCCTGCCACTAAAACCCCATAAAAGAGAAAGAGATAGAGCATCTAAGTAAAATACAAACTAACCAGATGCCTAAGCACCAACAAAAAATTACGGGCCATACTAAGAAAATAGAAGACATGGCCCAAGAAAAGGAATACAGCAAAGTCCCAGAAGAGATGCAGAATTTGAGAGAACTAATCAGTGAGATGAGCACACATTTCCAAAATCAAATAATGAGATAAAAGAGAATATAGTTAAAGAGATCAATGACATCAAGAAGTCATTGAGCGAACGTAAAGAAGAATTTGAAATCCTGAACAGAAAAGTAACAGAGTTCATGGGAATGAAAGACACAATAGGTGAAGTAAAAAATACATCTGAAGCATGCAACAGCAGACTCGAAATGATAGAAGAAAGAATAAGTGATACTGAAGACAGAGCAGCTAAAATTGAAGAGAGAAAAGAACAGAGAGAGAAAAGAATGGAAAAAATTGAGCAGGGGCTCAGAGAGTTGAATGACAACACAAAACGCAAGAACATATGTGTCATGGGAGTTCCAGAAGGAGAAGAGAAAGGAAAAGGGGCGGAAAGAGTGTTTGAGGAAATAATAGCTGAAAATTTCCCAACTCTCACGAAAGAAATGAACCTACATGTCCAAGAAGCACACCGTACCCCAATAAGAATAAATCCAAATAGACCGACGCCAAGATACATATTATTCAGAATGTCAAATGTAAAAGATAAAGAGAAAATTCTCAGAGCAGCAAGAGAGAAGCAAACGATCACGTACAAAGGACATCCAGTAAGACTTAGTGCAGATTTCTCTTCAGAAACCATGGAGGCAAGAAGACAGTGGTATGATACAATTAGGAAACTGAAAGAGAAAAACTGCCAGCCGAGAATTCTTTACCCAGCAAAACTGTCCTTCAAATATGAAGGTGAATATAAAGTATTCACAAACAAACAGAAACTAAGAGAGTTTGCAAAAAAGAATCCACCTTTGCAGGAAATATTAAAGGAAGCCTTAGAACCTGAAAGAAAAAGACAGGAGAGAGAGGCTTGGAGGAGAGTATAGAAGAAAGAAAAGCAGAAAGGATAACCAAAAGGGTAAAAAGAGAGACAAAAATAACATGACATATGAAAACTAAAGAATAAAATGGAGGAAATAAATAGTGCATTTTCAGTAATATCATTGAATGTGAATGGATTAAATTCCCCAATCAAAAGATACAGGCTGACAGAATGGATAAAAAAACACGAGCCATCCATATGCTGCTTACAAGAAACTCATCTCAGACACAAGGATACAAGCCGGCTGAAAGTAAAAGGTTGGAAAAAGATACTCCACGTGAATAGTAAACAGAAAAGAGCAGGGGTAGCGATACTAATATCAGACAAAACAGACTTCAAATGCAAAAAAGTGATAAGAGATGCAGAAGGCCATTATATACTAATAAAAGGGACGATCCTCCAGGAGGATATAACAGTCATAAATATCTACACACCTAACCAGGGTGCCCCAAAATATATGAGACAAACTCTGGCAAAACTGGAGGGAGAAATAGACATTTCTACAATAATCGTCAGAGACTTCAAACCCCTCTCACATCATTAAATAGAACAACTAGACAGAATATCAACAAGGAAACAGAGAACTTGAACAATATGATAAACAAGTTAGACCTAACAGACATATACAGAACACTGCATCCAAACTCAGCGGGTTATACATTCTTCTCAAGTGCCCATGGATCTTTCTCCAGGATAGACCACATGTTAGGTCACAATACAGCTCTCAATAAATATAAAAAGATTGAAATTATAAAAAGCACCTTCTCAGATCATAATGGAATGAAACTAGAAATCAATAACAGACAGGAAAAAAGTAAATTTGCAAATGTGTGGAGACTGAACAACACACTCCTAAATATTCAGTGAGTCAAAGAAGAAATTGCAAGAGAAATCAGTAAATATATTGAGACAAATGAAAATGAGAACACAACATATCAAAACTTATGGGATACAGCAAAGGCAGTCTTGAGAGGGAAATTTATAGCCCTAAATGCCTGTATTAAGAAACAAGAAAGAGCTAAACTCAAAGATTTAACTGAACAACTTGAGAAACTAGAAAAAGAACAGCAAGCCAATCCCAAAGTAAAAATAAAGATTAGAGCGGAAATAAATGAAAATGAGAACAGAAAAGCAATAGAGAAAATCAACAAAACCAAAAGCTGGTTCTTTGAGAAGATCAATAAAATTGACAAACCCCTCGCTAGACTAACAAAGAAAAAATGAGAGAAGATGCAAATAAATACAATCAGAAATGAAAGGGGGGAAATTATAAATGACCTCACAGAAATAAAAAGAATCATAAGAGGATATTATGAGAAACTATATGCCAACAAACTAGACAACCTGGAAGAAATGGACAAATTTCTACACTGACACAACAAGAAATAAAAGAACTTAACAAACCAATCACAATTAAGGAGATTGTATCCGTCATCAAAAATCTCCTAGCAATGAAAAGTCCAGGACCAGATGGCTTCACAGGTGAGTTCTACCAAGCATTTCTTAAAGAATTAACACCAATCCTGTTTAAACTCTTCCAAAAAATTGAAGAGGAGGGAAAATTACCCAACACATTTTATGAAGCCAACATCACCCTAATACCAAAGCCAGATAAAGATTCCACAAGAGGGAAGCGGCTGTGGTTCAATCAGTAGGGCTCCCGTTTACCATATGGGGGGCTCCGGGTTCGGTTCCCGGGGCCTCCTGGTGAAGGCAAGCCCGCCCGCACGGCGTGGTTAGCTGACCCAGCGAGCACAAGCAGCAAGGGGGGGATAAATGAATAAAATAAACAAAATCTTTAAAAAGATTCCACAAGAAAAGAAAATTACAGACCAATCTCTCTCATGAACGTAGATGCAAAAATTCTCAACAAAATACTTGCAAATCGAATCCAACAGCATATCAAAAGACTTATACATCACGACCAAGTGGGATTTATTCCTGGTATGCAAGGCTGGTTCAACATAAGAAAATCAATCAATGTAATACACCACATTAACAAGTTGAAGGAAAAAAACCACATGATCACCTCAATAGATGCAGAAAAGGCATTCGACAAAATCTAACATCATTTTTTGATAAAAATACTTCAAAAGATAGGAATAAAAGGAAAATTCCTCAATATGATAAAAGGCATATATGAAAAACCCACAGCCAACATCATACTCAATGGGGAAAGGTTGAAAACTTTCCCCCTAAGATCAGGAACAAGACAAGGATGCCCACTGTCACCACTGTTATTCAACATTGTACTAGAAGTTCTAGCTAGGGCAATTAGACAAGATAAAAAAATTAAAGGCGTCTAAATAGGAAAAGAGGAAGTAAAACTCTCACTGTTTGCGGATGACATAATCCTGTATTTAGAAAATCCTCAAGTATCCACAAGAAAGCTACTTGAACTAATAAATGAGTTCAGCAAAGTGGCAGGATATAAGATCAACACGCAAAAATCAGTAATGTTTTTGTACACTCGTACTGAACAATCTGAGGAGGAAATCAGGAGGAAAATTCCATTTTCAATAGCAACAAAAAGACTCAAATACCTAGGAGTTAATTTAACCAAGGAAGTACAGGACCTATATGCAGAAAACCACAAAACAATGCTAAAAGAAATTTAAAAAGACCTAAACAAATGGAAAGACATTCCGTGTTCATGGATTGGAAGAATAAATATCGTGAAGATGCCAATCTTGCCCAAACTGATTTATAGATTCAATGCAATACCAATCAAAATCCCAACAGCTTAATTTACAGAATTAGAGAAGGCAATTACCAAATTCATCTGGAAGGGTAAGTGCACCTGAATAGCCAAAAGTATTCTAAAAAAGAAGAGCAATGTGGGATGAATTTCACTGCCTGACCTTGAAACATATTACAAAGCTACAGTGGTCAAAACAGCATGGTACTGGCATAAAGATAGACATATCGATCAGTGGAATAGAATTGAGAAACCAGAAATAAACCCTCACCTATACAGTCAACTGGTTTTTGACAAACCTACCAAGCCCACGCTGATGGGAAAAAACAGTCTCTTCAACAAATGGTGTTGGGAGAACTGGATATCTATAACGAAAAGAATGAAAGAGGACCCCTATCTCACCCCCTATACAAGAAATAACTCAAAATGGATCAAAGATCTAAATATAAAAGCCAGGACCATAAAACTAGTAGAAGAAAATGTAGGGAAACATCTTCAAGACCTTGTAGTAGGTGGTGGTTTCTTGGACTTCACACCCAAAGCACGTGCAACAAAAGAAAAAGTAGATAAATGGGACCTCCTCAAAATTAAACACTTTTGCACCTCACAGGACTTTGTCAGAAGGGTGAAAAGGCAGCCAACTCGATGGGAAAAAATATTTGGATATCACATATCTGATAAGGGTTTAATATCCAGGATATATAAAGAGATGTTACAGCTCAACAATAAAAAAGACAAATGACCCAATTAAAAAATGGGCCAAGGGAAGCGGCTGTGGCTCAATCAGTAGGGCTCCCGTTTACCATGTGGGAGGCCCTGGGTTCGGTTCCCGGGGCCTCCTGGTGAAGGCAAGCCCGCCTGCACGGCTGGCCTCCTGGTGAAGGCAAGCCCGCCTGCACGGCGTGGTTAGCTGACCCAGCGAGCACAAGCAGCAAGGGGGAGATAAATGAATAAATAAATAAAATCTTTAAAAAAAAAAAAAAAAAAATGGGCCAAAGACTTGAATAGACATTTCTCCGAAGAAGAAATACAAATGGCAAAAAAACACATGAAGAAATGCTCAACATCACTCATGATTAGGGAAATGCAAATCAAAACTACAATGAGATATCATTTCACACCTATCAGAATGGCCACTATGAAAGAGACAGAGAACTACAAGTGTTGGAGAGGATGTGGGGATGTGGAGAGATAGGAACACTTCTTCACTGTTGGTGGGAATGCAGGATGGTACAACCACTATGGAGGACTGTTTGGCAGTTCCTAAAGAAGTTGAATATAGACTTGCCACGTGACCCTGCACTACCACTACTGGGTATATACCCAGAAGAACTGAGATCAGTGACACGAACAGACATCTGCACACCAATGTTCATAGCCACATTATTCATCATTGCAAAAAGTTGGAAACAACCCAGGTGTCCATCAACAGATGAATGGATAAACAAACTGTGGTCTATCCACACGATGGAATATTATGCAGCAGTAAGAAGAAATGAAGTCATAAAGCATATGGCAACATGGATGAATCTGGAGGACATTATGTTGAGTGAAGCAAGCCAGACACAAAAGGTCAAATACTGTATGAATGCATTACTATGAACAAAATATATTGTGTAATATATTGTTTGACTCACACACAAAAAAAACAAAAAAACAAACAAAAAACAAAACAAAAAAATTTAATGTATCCATTACATTTAATTTAGAAATGTATATATTTATTCATCTGTGTTTACTTTTTAGTTTAGTTTTTTATTGCTTATGTTTTCAATTATTAAATGTACAAAATAAAGTTAAAAAAAAAAAAAAAAAAAAAGAGATGCACAGAGGAGAGGCACACAGAAGAGGAAGAGGCAGTGTGACAAAGGAGGCAGAGATTAGAGTGATACAGCCACAAACCAAGCAATGCCGACAGTCACCAGAAGCTGGAAAGCAAGTAACAGCTTGTTCCCAGAGCCTTCCTGACACTCCTTGATTTCAGAGTTTCAAAAGATTTGAAAGACACTCTGCAAAAAGGAAATTCAAATGGCTAATACAAATATAAAAAGTGTTCAATGTAATTAAATAAAGAAATGCAAGTAATCTAAGCACCTCTTAAAATATATGTATATATATATAAACATTTTTGTAAGCAAATACACATATATGCATATATATTTATATATCATTTTGCAAATGTTTGTATGTATTGTGAGAATTTTGATTTTTACCCATAATAAAAAAATAAAAAAATAAAAAAATAAAAAAAAAAGAAATGCAAATTACACCACAATGAAAGGCCACCACAGACCCACCACATGGGCAAAAATTTAAAAGTCTGATAATACAAAGTGTTGGTGAGGAAGTGGAAAAAAGGAACTCTCTAACACTGTTCTTGGGAATTAAAATTGATACAACTAAAAAAAAAAAAAGAAAAAAAAAAAGAGATACAACAAAGCAAGGAACAGAGGTGGCTCAAGTCGTTAGGTACCTCCCACATCAGAGGTCCCGGGTTTGGTTCCCGGTGCCTTCTAGAGAAACAAGGAAGACAAATAGACACAGCAATCACAAACAAGGGGATGGGGAGAAGTAAATAAATAAAACAAATCTTAAAAAAAAAAAAAAAAAACAGAACTACAAGAGATACTAAAGTGAGTGCTGCAGCCTAAAAGGAAAAAAAGAAGGGTGAGAGACTTAGAGAAGAGTGTAGAAATGAAGATTATTAGGAAGGGTAAATTAAAGGGTAAAAAGACAGACAATACTAAGATATGATAACAGAAAGCCAAAGGACAAAATGAAGTATGTAATGCCTTGACAGTAATAATATTGATTGTTAACGGCTTGAACTCCCCAATCAAAAGACAAAGACTGATAGAGTGTATAAAAAAATATAAGCCACCTATAGGCTGTCTACAAGAGACTCACCTCAGACATAAGGAAACAACCAGGTTGAAAGTATAAGGATGGAAAAATATATTCCATGCAAATAGTAACTAAAAAAATCTGGAGTAGCCATACTAATATTGGACAAAATAGATTTCAAATACCAGCTGTCAGTGGCAGCATCTTGGGCTCAGGGGCCAAGAAGATGCCAGTGTCTCTGGGGGGCGGGGATGAGGCCACCAACAGAGAGCTGCAGTGTTCTGTCACCTCACAAGCATGGTGAGGGGCTTGCCAATCTCCTCCCCCCGCCCCAGTAGCCCCACCACACAGGGGTGATGGAGAGCTTGGTCAGGATCATGACCCCATGGATGGCAGTAGCTACCTCCTTGGAACACTTAACACCCAGAATGATATGGCCATTGTCCCTGATAGAAACAATGGCTTTGCACCTGTTCTGCTGGCCAGTGCAGGCCTGCTTTTGCACTGGAATAATCTTCAAATCCCCGTCCTTGAGGGACATCCCCAGGAAAAAGTCAATGAGCTCAGATTCCGTGATGGGTAGGGAAAAAGAGATAGATCTCTAGGGACTTGATCTTCCTGTCTTTGACCAGGCAACCCAAGTGGGCAACAAGGAGCCATTCCTTGTCCTCCTCCTTGCCTATGTGAGTCCTCCACGCTCAGCCCAGACCATGGTCATGGCCATGACCTCGACCCCAGGTCCCATTGCCAAAGCCTCCACCTAAGTCACTGTGGTCTCCCATTCCAGGGCCCTGGGGACCTCCAGAGCCTCATGCAGCACTTGGTGTTTATTCAAAGAAGTAGAGGGGCACAGATGTGGCTCAAACAGTTGGGTGTCCATCTCCCATATGGAGGGACCTGGGTTCGATCCCTGGGACCTCACGGTTTAAAAAAAAAAAAAAAAAATCAAAGAAGTAGATCGAAGAGAGCTTTAAAATCTTTTTTGGTTTAAGGAATCTTTAAAAAGTATAAACTCATCCTGCTCTGACATACTAATTATAAGAATAATAGTACTCAGCAAAGACAAATTATAAAAGTAATAATGCATAATGAAGAAAATTTGGCAACCTCAGAACAGAGCAAAAGAAAACAAAATCCACAATTCCTTTTTAGTACACACATTTTGATGAATGTTTCAAAGTCTTTAATTGACTCATTAAACTACACTCAGTGTGTGTATGTATAAAAACGGTTAATTAATTTAAAATGGTATATATGTATTTGTAGAACTATACAGGCTGAAATTCCAGCTGAAATTCCCTTATATAAGAATAGAAGCTATGAAGAAAGAAACAAAGCCACAGAAACACCCTGCTCCCACTGTAAATAAATAGTACCTGATACTGCCCCATACAATAAAACTACTACCTGGTGTTTCTTCCCTCCTCCCCCACAAACACTTTTCCAGATTTTTCATTTTTACTTTACTCCAGGGTGGTACAAGTAAGACTGGGCAGCAGTGCCTTGGGTGTTAGCAAAACAGAAAAAAAAAAAAAAAAAAGAGGATTCACCCCTGAGAACCTTGTTTCCCTGCTGGTGTTCTTCCAAGCTTAGGCCATTTTCTCTCAATGTGAGAGGATCTATCCTGTTTTCACCTCAAAAATCCTGGCCCTCCCCAAAACAATCAGAATCTAGCTTTTGCTGAAATGAAGCTGATATTTCTTGAGTCATGGGTGACCTCAAAGACCCAATGTCATCAATCATTTTGAAGCTTATTTTCCCATAGCAGTTATATGATCCAGAAAATATCCACTCTTAAGAAATTTTTTAACTTCCATATAACACTAAGTAGTTTAAGTCAGAATTTAAAACATTCCTGATTACCCATTAACCATTCACAGCTCACATAACATTTAAGAAACACAGCTTAAAAGACTATGATTTGGAAAGTACTGTATCATTAAAAATACTAAATTAGGGAGACGGCTGTGGCTCAATCAGTGGGGCTCCCGTTTACCATATGGGAGGCCCCGGGTTCGGTTCCCGGGGCCTCCTGGTGGGGGCAGGCCCGCCCGCGCGGCGTGGTTGGCTGACCCAGCGAGCACGGGCAGCGGGGGGGGGATGGATGAATAAATGGATGGAATCTTTAAAAAAAAAAAAAAAATACTAAATTAGAAATAACATAGCTGTTGGGAAGCGGCTGTGGCTCAATCAGTAGGGCTCCCGTTTACCATATGGGAGGCCCCGGGTTCGGTTCCCGGGGCCTCCTGGTGAAGGCAAGCCCGCCCGCATGGCGTGGTTAGCTGACCCAGCGAGCACAAGCAGCAAGGGGGGGGACAAATTAATAAATAAATAAAATCTTTAAAAAAAAAAAAAAAGAAATAACAGTAAGTCCGAAATTTGTATCTGATTAGACTAAATAATTTTTAAAAATGATACTTAGTACACACCCAGGCTCAGCAGTCATAAAATTATCTGAAGTTCTTACCATTTGAAGCCTATTATCCTAGGATATAGACAGATAAAAGCAGAAGTGACAGATGGAAACATATGTACCAAAACATAGAATGACCAGACCTGTAGCTGACTGATGACTTCATTCACAGATACACAAAAGCCTAACTTTCAAGATTGTTATCTTTATGGGTACAAATTAGTTGGTCAGGAGGTCAAAAATTTCAGACCAGAATTCTAAAACTTCATTTGTATACTTTCAGCTTTCATGCAAATTAACAAAGTAACTGAAAACAACTGGCTTTTTAACAAAATGCTATTTGAAAAAATAAGAGCAAACCTTTCCACTCTGATGGTGAGGTCCTCTGCAGGTCTCTGATTTGAACATCCACTAGGATCCTGAGAAGGAGTAGTATGGCCTGAACTTTCTCCTCCTTAATTATTAAATAACAAGAAATAAGAGAATACCATAATTAATGTTAATTTTTAAAAGGAATAAATCTTTTGGGCTAAAACATTTATTAATAATCTTGTTTTTTAAACATTACATATTTTCCCTAAGAATGGAACAGGAGGTAAGAAATGAGCTATTATTAAACCTGAAGTTTGGATCCGGATTAATTTCATTAATTTTAATTTAAATAGCCACATGTAGCTGTGGCTATAGTATTGAACAATGCAGCTCTGGAAGACAAGCTTAATCCTGGGTATGGTTCTAGATTTAGGTTGGCCCAAAGGATCTGCTTAAGCAAACCAGAGTGACTCCTTTGAGAGGCTCTAAGCCACAGAGTAGTCTTTTTAAGGATTTCCTGAACGATAGAATTTTGTCTAGGAGACAGCTATGGTCTAGTGTTTCCTTGATGTATGCCTAGAACCTGTCATTTCCTTCCTTACATTCATCATTAATTTGATTCTTCTTTACATTTATAATCTTTGGAAGAACATGTACTATGGAACCACAAATCCAGGGTTCAAGTCCTGGTTCTATCACTTTGTAAGTTACTTAACCTCTCTGTGCCTCTGTAAAACGGGAACAGTAATCGCATAGGGTTGTTGTGAGAATTATAAGAGGTAAAGTAAAGCACTTATAACTTTACAAAGACTGGCACATAGTAAGTGCTTTAGTTACTATAGTACTAGAACAGATAAGAATTATTAACAAATAATTATTATAATTTTGTTATTCCTAATTATCCCTTATTATGTTTAGGGAATTTTAGATGCATCATTTAAAAAATATTTTAAAAACTGTAAAAATGCTTAAAACACTTTAAAGAGTCAGAAAGAATGAGTGTGAAAAAAGGTAAGAAGAACCAAAAAGGGTTCATTAAATCTAAAATAAGATGATGAACAAAGTATAAGTATGTCCACTTCTTAGGAAAATGCTACAATATCCAAGGTGACAGAATTATTCCACATCTATTTGGGTTCTACCTTCTTCATTGACTTTAAAACGTCAAAGAGCAGAAAACAAATAAATAAGATGATATTAAACACCAAAACGGCAGAGAGGTGATAACACCTGACAGTCTTAAACTCAAGCTCTAAGCCTATATAAACGGCTGTCTATACTGTATCATGAAAGTACCTGAGGTTTATAGAACTTGATGTCTTTGAGAAATCACAAATTATAAGAAATAGGCAGATATTTCTCAAAATATTGAGATAAATAATAATAAAACTATAGAACAAATTAAATAAGTGAAATGCTATCATAGTGCACTGATACCATCACACAGGAATTGAAGGTACACATCCATACCCAACTCTGCGTTCAGTGGTGTTATCTAAATGGTTTGAAATCAACCATAGTGAGAATATTTGTATCTTGGGAATTAGCAAACACTACAAAAAAGGTTTTCCTTTTTTTTCAGAAAGCTTGGCAAACATTTATCAGCGCACCAACTAATGCAACCATGGATAAGAACTGGTGACCACTGGCAGTCAGTGTAAGTTCAGTAAGAAATTAACCACCTTTCTTAAAAAAATAAAATGGGGAGCAGATGTGGCTGCAGCAGTTGAGAGCCTGCTTCCCACATGAGAGGTCCCAGGTTCAGTTCCTGGTGCCTCCTAAAAACAAACAGAAAAAACACAAGCAAACAAATGAAATAACCAGCTCAGGGAACCGATGTGGCTCAGTGGTTGAGTGCTGGCTTCCCACATATGAGGTCCCAGGCTCAATCCCTGGCCTTAGTACCTCAAAAATTAATTAATTAAATAAAATGAAGGAAAATAGGGACCATCTTGAGACCAATGAAAATGAAAACATGAAATCCAATCTCATGGGATGCAGCAAAGGCAGTAATCAGAGGTAAATGTATAGGTTTAAATGCTTACAATAAAAAAGAAGAAAAATCTGAAATCAGAGACCTAACCTTACCCGAGAGGAACAAGAAAAAAGAAGAGCAAATGAAACCCAAAGGCAGCAGAAGGAAGGAAATAATAAAGATTAGAGTGAAGATCAATGATATACAAAAACAGTAATACTGGGAGAATTAACAAAACCAAAAGCTGGTTCTTTGAAAAGATCAATAAAATTGACAAACCTGGCAAAAAAAAAAAAAAGGGGGGGGGGAGAATGCAAATAACTAAAATAGGAAATGAAAGGGGGACATTACTACATGGCCATCGAAATAAAAAGAAAGATACTAGAGCTAATAAATGAATTCCGCCAAGTAGAGGGATACAAGATCAACATGCAAAAATGAGTGGTGTCTCTATACACCAGCAATGAATAATCTGAAAAGGAAAACAAGAAAACAATTCCATTTACAATAGCAACTAAAATAAAATATCTAGGAATTAATTTAACCAAGAATGTAAAGGAATGGTACATGGAAAACTACAAAACATTGCTGAAAGAAATTTAAAAAGACTTGAATACATGGAAGGACATTCCCTGTTCATGGATTGGAAAATAAATATTATAAAAATGTCAATGGGGGGGGGCGCGGATGTAGCTCAAATGGTTGGGCGTCCATCTCCCATATGGAGGGACCTGGGTTCGATTCCCAGGACGTCTGGTAAAAATAAAGAAAAATATAGAAGGTGCACAGGCTTCCAGGCCCCGCAAGCGGGTGCGCCATCAGACGCCACCGAGCCACGCAGTAAGATGATGACGTAACAGGAGAGTTACACAGGGGAGAGCCAAGATGAGACACGCCAAAAAACCAGAAACTAAGGTGGCGCAGGTGGTAGGACACCTCTCTCCCACATTGGAAGTTCCCAGGATTGAATCCCGGTGATGACAGGTAGAGAAGGATGAGAAGAGGGCAGGAGGCAGACACAGAGAGTTGCCCAGTGAATGGACACAGGAGCAGCGAAAATGGGGTGGGGTGGGGGTATAGAAATGGATAAAAGTAAATAAATGAATAAATCTTTAAAAAAAAAAAAAGTCAATAGGAGTGGATGTGGTTTGAGTGGTTGAGTGCCTGCTTCTCACATGGGAAGTCCCAGAGTTGGTCCCTGGTGCCTCCTAAAAAAATAAAAAACAACAAACAAACAAAAAACCAACTCAGGGGAGCCGATGTGGCTCAGTGGTTGAACACCAGCTTCCCACAATTGAGGTCCCAGGTTCAATCCCTGGCCCCGGTACCTCAAAAAAAAAAAAAGAAGATATATAAATGGCTAATAAGCACATGAAAAAATGTTCAACATCATCATCCATTTGGGAAATGCAATCAAAACCACAATAAAATAACACTTCACATCCACTAGCATGGCTATTATTGAAGGAAAAAAAAAAGGGAAAATAAGTGTTGGTGAGAATGCAGAGAAATAAGAACCCTTGTGCAGTGTTCATGGGAATGTAAAATGGTACAGCCACTGGAAAAGTCTGGTGGTTCCTCAGAAAGTTAAATATAAGAGTTACCATGTGACTGGGCAACCCTACTTCTAGTAAATACCCAAAAGAATGGAAAGAAGGGCATGAACAGATACTTGTACACTAATGTTCACAGCAGCATTGTTCATGATAGCCAAAACGTGGAAGCAAACCAACTGTGCTTCAATGGTGACTGGATAAACAAAATGTGGTATATACATACAATAGAATATTATCCAGCCCTAAAAAGGAATGAGGTTCTGATATAAGCTGTAACATGATGAACCCTGAAGACATCATGTTGAGTAAAATAAGTCAGACGCAAAAAGACAAATATTGTATGATCTCACATATGAAGTAACTAGAATACACAAATTCATAAAGATAGAAAGTAGATTACAGGTTACCAGAGACAGAGGTGGGAGGAGTGGAAATGGGAATTTTTGCTTAACAGGTACAAAATTTCTGTTTGGGGTGATGGAAGTTTTCTAACAGATGGAGGTAATGGAAACACAACACTGTGGATGTAATTCATAACAGTGAATTGTATGCTTCAAAGTAGTTAAAATGGGAAAAAGTATGTTGTATATATGGACAAGTAGTCGGTCCTGTACTTGTAAAGGCTTTGTCAGCACTGCCCTCACCCGACTTGTGCCCACAAATAAACTAATTCCTGGTTGTCTTTAAAAAAAAGAAGAAAAAAAAAAAAAAAAAAAAGGAAATTAAAAAAACAAACGAAACAACCCCCAAACCTGTACAACACAAAGAGGGAATCTTATTGTAAAGTATGGAGTTTAGTTAATAATATAATTCTAATAATAGTGGTTTACCAACTATAACAAGTGTATCACACTAATGCAAAATGTTAATAATAAGGAAAACTGTGCATGTATAGGGTAGTATATGGGAACTCTGTGTAATATTTCTGTGTACCTACAGCTGCTTGAAAAAAATAAAATCTGTTAAATTAAAAAAAAAAAAAAAAACCTGAGGGGGGCGGATGTGGCTCAAATGGTTGGGCGTCCGTCTGCCATATGGAGGGACCTGGGTTCGATCCTCGGGACTTCCCAGTAAAATAAAATATATATACAGAAGGCGTATGGGCTGCCAGGCCCCGGGAGCCATGCAGAAAGATGATGATGTAACAGGAGAGAGACGCAGGGGAGAGACAAGACGGGATGCTCCGAAAGTTCCGAAAACCAGGAACCAAGGTGGCACAGGTGGCAGGACACCTCTCTCCTACATCAGAGGTCTCCAGGATCGAATCCTGGTGAAGACTGGAGGATGAGGATGAGAAGAGATGAATTGCCCAGTGAATGGACACAAAACAGCAAAATGGGGAAGGGAGGGTTTAAAATGGATAAAGTAAATAAATAAACTTAAAACAACAACAACAACAACAACAAAAAAACCCTGAGTGGGGGTAGTTCCCAACTTTAGCGATAAACAAAGAAATAAATAAAAAGAAGGCCAAGAACATAATGCATCTTCATTTTGGCAACAAATTTAACAAAACTTTTGAAGATAATTTGTAGACAAGCCAAAAAAAAAAAGTGCTATTTACAGTTGGGTGGATAGATAATAATATAATTAAAGAGAAATTATAAAAAGAATAATTATAAAGAGAAATATAATTAAATATAATTAAAGAGAAATTGCTAGATGTCATCTAGAAGAATTCAAATGGTATGCCATAAAGTTCTCTATGTTTGGCATTTGATAAATGACTTGAAGGTACAGAATATATATTTATAACTTTGTGGGTAGCTCAATACTGGGTGAAATAGCTTATTAGAAGTCATATTTAATTGCTAATTCCTGAATAGAAGTTCCAGATTGAAAAAAACTCAATAAGCTGAAAAATAACCAACATAATAAACGCAAATTTATTAGGGGAAGTTCTGCCTATAGGTTTAAAATGTTAACAGGATTATCAGGTATCATGTACCTCCTGATAGAAATATACACCATCACTTATAAAGTAGACTTGCCAAAAAAGAGTAATAATGAACCTGAATCTGATCAAGCCTGTATCTCTACCTACCAATTTACAGAAAATAATACGGACAAAAGAGCATTTATACAATACCATGGGATGCAGCAAAATCCAGAAGGTACAGGAAAAACCACTAGTGAGAGTGGGAATCCATATATTAAATGATAATAAAAAAAACTCACCAACCCATAGCAATATTGGACTCTAATTCAAACAAAAAAAGTTAGAGTAATATAAATATTGGCTAGTTAACTGATGACAAAAAGGAATTCTGTTATATTTTCTAGATGTGATATGGATAACAGTATTTTTTTTTAAGTTCTTATCTTTTAGATAGTTACATTTTTACAGATTAAATGACATGATGCCTGCGATGTGTTTTAAAATAATCTGGGAGGGATGGTGGTATTGGGAAGCAGATGACAAAAACTGACCAAATATTGACAATTATTGAAACTGCATTGGGTTCTTATTCTATTCTACTTTTGTATGTGATTGCAATTTTCTATAATAAATTTTTTTTTATTTTTTAAAGGCAACTTGATCTGTTTTAAAGAATCCCTCCTTATACTTTAGAGCTACATATCAAACTATTCATGAGATAAACTATTTAAATTTGCCTCTAAATAGTACATGGCAAGAAAAGGGGATACGTGGTAGAAGTGGGAGCATAGATGAAACAATACTGATATTGACCATGAGTTAATAAAAGCTGAAGATAGGCAATGTTTTTTGTTGTTTTTTTGATAAAGCAAAAATTTTATTTTTGAATAAGCATGAAACCACAATGTGATAAATTACAGGCAATCTGCCTAACAGTACAAGGATAGAATGAAATCTAATCCATTTATATAGCCAAGCAGATACAGCCCAAGATGCATTTAAGAGGACTTTGACACCATTTGTCACATAATTCATGTTGAATTCACCTGGTAATCTGGGTGGGCCTTTGTTAATTGCCTCTATCCAAAGGATTAATAAAACTATAGGAAAGTTAAAATTTGGAGACTGACCCCCAAGGAAATGAGAGAAGGGTACTATCTTCCTTCATGTTTATATTCCAGAAATGTCTCACAGGTCCGTCAGACATTCCTGGGTTGTAAATGTGGCAAAAAGGTTATATACCTTTAAAATTTTTTATATACATCTCAAAGGGAGAAATTTACAATAAGCTCTGTATAAAAATATGCTCTAAGGCAGGAGGTGGGACCTTCTCCCTTTTTGCAACTGGAAAAGTTTATATTTACATTTATGCTTGCAAGGCATCAATGTGTTTATTATTTCCTGTAAATATGGGTCTCAAATGTATTGGATAATGGATTTTAACAGGGAGAAGTGCTTAATGCCTGATATATGGATAAATTAAATGGCAAAACTGAACATATTTCTTGCTATGTTCTCAGGTCATACAAGGAAAATAGCCTGAATAAAATGATCCATAGGGTACCGGCAGCACTTCATGTGAAGAAACCTTACTTAGATATCTGCTACTGATCAGGCACATCTGTTGCTTCTTTAAGTCAAGACAAAAAAACAATGGAGTGAGAGGGCTTACTACCCCAGAATCCATTTATCTACATAGTGATCAGTTTCTAACAGTCCAAACCATACAGCTTGAGACTAGCCCTTCCTGCTGGAGAACTAAGTAACCAACATGTGATGGAACGTTAGCTCTGCTGGGGATGACCTGGAACTTATGGCAGGTATGGTTGAGTATAAGGGCTTGAGGGCCCATAACAGAGAATGTAAAAAGTCTAGATTATAGTCAATCAACTGGGAATAAATTTGCCTCCCAGAAGCTATCTTGCAATATCCTGAGATGCTACTGACATCAAGTGGGTAGAGGCCAGAGATGCTCTTAAACATCTTAAAATATATAGGAAAGTCCCAGGCTTATCCAACCAAAAATGGCCATTGTGCTGAGGCTGACAAAACTGTGCCTAAGCAATTGGGCATACTATACAAATACCCCTTTAAAACCCGACCAACAACCCTTGCTCAAGGGATAAAGACATTTTTACTATAATTGTATCCCCTCACTGGGATTGGGGTCAAACCATGGTCCACTGTAAGCTGACCAATAACCTAGGTGTGCCTTCAACTTCACTTTGGAAATCTGTACCAGGAAACTAAGCCCAATGACTAGTGGGGAATTAAGTTCCCAGGATCACCATGAGGTAGCTCTAAGCATGACACACTGAGGTCATGAACTGGTGCAAAGGAAAGCCAAAGGAAATTCTGAGAATGAAAGTGGACAAGAGAAAGCAGCTGACTTCATCTCCATCCACAGACCTGTTGCTCCTAAGAGCATCAATGAATGCCCTATCAACACATAACTGACCCTTGAAATCCCAAGTGTTAATAATTGAGCCCCTCAAAGATTTGGTTACCTGGATTCTAGTAACCTTTGCACAACTGCTTTTGTAAGGTCTTTGAGAACTTTTTAGAGGTAAGGGGTCTGGGGTAAACTAGTTATAAGGGAGGTCAGAGGGAAGTCAAAGAAGTATCCGGTTACAACAATAAGGGTTAGAGTCTGGCTTCAAGGCAACGGATTCTTAAACAGTTCTCTATACATCTGTATGTGTTTGAAAAGTTCCAGGCAATATGTTTATTTTTAAAGCTATTAAATCTATGACCTATATTTTAAATGAAGTGAAGGAATATTTCTATTGCACCCAAAAGAGTGCATTCAAAATTTACCTGTTGCAGTATCTAACTTTGTATCAGGAGAAGTGGGTGGTCTCTCACACAGCTCTATATTTCTGGACTGAGAGTTTTCACAAGTGTTGTTAGATTCCAATGAGGTGGATAGAGTAGAGACTGAACTTTCTGACTGGTTCCCATTTGCAACTGATAATTCACCTTTTAAGGAGTGCATCTAGGGAGAAAACAAATTGGAATTTAACAGAGAAGAATCTAAATTTGCCATGGCAGAATAAGACCAAAATATGACTTAAACCAATGTATACTCTACAGGAGGGAGAAAAGTAAACTCTCCAAGTAGATGAATAAAAAATATATCTTATTCCATAATATCACATTATAGAATTAACCTATAAGCTGGTGAGAGCACAAAAAAAATTCTTAAAGCACACTGTTGATTTTCCTTCAAATTAGAATTCAAAGAAAAAAGTTGCAAGTTATATTAGTAATTTGCCCATTCAGAGCCACTTCTTTTCATCAGAAGTCAAGAAGATGTAAATGAGAAATTACTAAGTACAGGGTCCTTAAAATATGTCAAGCAAGACACTATTAAGGTGACAGCAATTCTCCCATGCAACAAAGTAATGATGATGTACATTATGTGCTTGGGGGTAAGGGAAAACGAGAAGAATAAGTTATGGGAAGCGGCTGTGGCTCAATCAGTAGGGCTCCCGTTTACCATATGGGAGGCCCCGGGTTTGGTTCCCGGGGCCTCCTGGTGGGGGCGGGCCCGCCTGCGCAGCGTGGTTGGCTGACCCAGCGAGCACAGGCAGCAAGGGGGGGGATATATGAATAAATAAATAAAATCTTAAAAAAAAAAAAAAAAAAAAAAGAATAAGTTATCACTTAGTATTAAATACAGGCATCTCCAACTTCATAATGCTGTTTGCAAAACCAATCCAGGAAGACAGTATTTATTACCTTAAAAGTTTAATGGCAGGTTCCTGTATATACAAAAGGGCTCCAAATATATTCTAATACCAAATTCATGACATATCATTTTTACCATGTTTATGCAAAGAACAATTCTGTTCCTTCTCACCTGTTGGACTTTGTGAATTCTGGTAATAAGTTCATCTGCAGAAACACTTCCTGCTATTACTTCCAAGGGAATTCCACTGTCTCCAATAAAGAAACTGGATGGAACACACACTACAGGATCTGTACAGTTTAATTAAGTCTAACATTTCATATGAAGTAAGGGGGCAATTTTATAAAACACTTACTGATAACAAAGCAAAACAGATTTTGTGAACTTCATTTTTAAGAAATAATTTCAGTAAGATACTTAAGTATAGAATTATATGACCCAACAAGGACTTGAAGAGATAACTATACACCAATGTTCACTGCAGTATTATTCTTGACAGCCAAAAGGTGGAAGCAAACCAAGTGTCCATCAATGGATGAATATGGCATATACATAAATGGAATATTCCATTGAAAGGAATGCAATTCTGACACATGCTACAACATGAATCTTGAAGACATCATGTTGAGTGAAGAAGGCCTGAAACAAAAGGACAAATATTACATGATTTCACTTATATGAAATAACTAGAATATGCAAGTTCAAAGAGACAGAAAGTAGATTACAAGTTATGACAGGGTGAGATTGGGAATTAATCCTCAATGAGTAGAGTTTCTGTTTGAGGTGATGGGAAAGTTTTTGTAATGGATGATGGGGATGGTAGCACAAATTGTGAATGTAATTAATACCATTACATTATAGACTTAAAAATGGTTAAAATGGAAAATATTATGTGGTCTATACATTACCATAATTTTTTAAGGGGTGAAAAAGGAGAAAAAATTCCAACTATCATTTCATTTTGACTATGTGAAATAATTTATCATTTGTACACTGTACCATATTTGAGTGAAGAACATCTTTTACATTTCTTCTACATGCCTCTTGCTACCAGCTGCCTCTTGCCAGCTACTTTTAACAATCCAAACTGCTCATACTGCTTTTCAGATATTCACAATAAACAACTCTGTGTTCCTATTTGCTATAATGTATTATCTCAAAGGACATTCAGTAACATATTTTCCATAACAAGAATACATGATTTCCTAAATAAAAATGAATAATATCTAAATTTCATGAATTAACCAAAAGGAAGGCAAATCCTCTAGCTGAATACATATAAAACTGGTTCTTCATTGAAAGGATACAGATCTGTGAAAATTGTAGGCAGGCTTCACTGTAAAAGAAAAACAGTTGATGAATGTAACTGTTTCCCAAATGCCAAGTTGTTTTTATAAAAAGTTATTGCACCAATCAAAAGTATTTTTCCTCAGAAACCATGAGTTCCTTTCATAGCCTTGAGAAAAACATAATTCTTATTTTATAAGACTGTTCATAGTTTGTTCATTTTATAATTTTCAGATTAAAGAACCACTGGCTCTTGCAACCCAAAAACTGGTGGCAGGATCTGGTTACTAAATTTCCAGAATATTGTCTGCCATGTTATTTCCCCAGAAGCAAATAAGTATACCAGAATGCAATATATTTACCTATAACAAGACAGTATTAATTCCTATGACTTACTTGTGCATATGATAACATAACACTTTGTAACAAAGGTTTTGAAACAATCTAAATATTCCCCAATAAAAAATAATTTTGCAACCATGGAAAAGGAACAGAAACGTGTTGAAATGTTACCATTTTTGAAAAAATGGGCAGGAAAACAAATATAAATATGTTTTTGTGATTATTGGAAGAAATATCTCAGGAAGAAGGATACATAAGAAATTGGTGACACTGGTTGCCTCTAGTGAGGGGAACTGAGTGGTTAGAGATAACAATAGGGGAGAGACTTTATACCATAACACAAGATATTCATCAACATGGATGCATAATTCTAAGAATCAAATTAAGACTTCCTAGAACTAGAATTTTTTCAGTATTTTTTTCTGAATGATTATTGCAAGAACATTTGAAAATACAGCATAGTATAAAGAAAAAAATTACCTAGAATTCTACCTTCAGAAATAACTACCATAATCTTTTCATACATTTCCTATCAATTTATTTTCAATGCATGCTGTCTCCATATATTTTGTTAAACAAATATTTGTTTAATATTTTATTAAACAAATAAAATATTCCCAGAACATTAAATAATTTTGTTATTATATAAGTAAAATTTTATTTTCATAATTTAAAAGACACATTAGATTCTATTAAGAGGAAGTCCATAATGAAGCAAACATCAGCCATCATTATATACAAGTATCCATGTACCTGATAATGGAAAGTTTGTTTTAAAATGTTAAATAAATAGGTCTGTATATAATCTCAAAAATTCTGAAATTCTCATTTCTTCCACATTGCCAGTAAACGCATATACTCCTCCTGCCATTCCTAACCCTTAAAGATGTTTCTGGAAAACAATGGGCAATATAAATAAAATATGCTATACATTAAAATGATAGATTCCTTTTAATAAAACACTATTATAGGGAAGCGGATGTGGCTCAACCAGTTGGGTGCCCACCTACCACATGGGAGGTCTCGGGTTCAGGTCCTGGTGCCTACTAAAGAAGACGAGCAGACACCACACCCACTGCAAAGAGCTAGATGCTGCACCCACCACAATGAGCAGATGCCTAAATAAGCAGAAGCCACAAGCCAGCAGACACTGTAGCCCACAGGGAACAGATGTGGCTCAGGCTGTTGGGCAATCGTCTCCCATGTGGGAGGTCCCGGGGTTCGTTCCTAGGGCCTCCTGGAGAAGGCAAGCAAACAATGATCAGACAAATGAGAGCACCGTTTGGGGGAGGGTAAAAAAAAAAAAAAAAAAAAAAATAAAAAAAATATAAATATATATATATTTTTTAAAAAAAAAAAACTATTATAGCTCAATAAATGTGAAATTCTGTAACTAAATATTGTTATGAGGCAGGCTGAGCTATCTTATTTGCTTTGTTATGATTTTTTTGTTAATATGGAAAATTTTTAATGAAAAAAATGTACAAACCTATAGATAAATTTCTGAATATTTTAATCTTGAGAGTAATTTTCAAACACACTATTCATTCTGGTATTATCAATTTCAAAAAGGATAGAGATATTATTTTGCATTTGTTAATGAATTAATGTCTCTAGGCACTGATCACTGATGGCTGCTAACATCATAAAAGAGACAAGAAGACATTCTGTGACTTCTAACGAAGACACTACCACGACCAGTGAAGCGGTCTTGAGAAAAAAATTAAACCTGAATATGATCATGTCTCAAGATCTATCAATTTATAGGAAACAGAGGACAGAGGAGCAAATTAAATGACACAAACAGGGATGTAATCAACAAAATCCAGACATGGAAACTACAGAACAAATGACCTGATTTCTTAAAAAAAAATATGTTACAAGGGAAAAAGAGAAAGAAAGGCGGAGAGGGATTGATGAAAAGAAGAGAATCCTACAGACTAAAAAAGACTTGAGAGATCATATCAGGACCTTGTTGGATCTTGAACCTAGGAAACTATAATAAATTATATACATAAATAAAATTATGACTTATGAGACTACTAAAAATTTGAACAGTAACTAGATATTTGATGATATTAAGGAAATATTAATTTGCTTTTGAAGTATTATAGTTCCATTAAAAATTAAGACTTTATGCTTCAGAGACATACTGAAGTACATATAGATGAAACGATATGATGTCTGGGATTTGTTTCAAAATTATATGCGATGAGTGGAACTGGATGGGGGTTTAGATAAAACAAAGACTGGCCATGAGTTGATAATTGTTGCAACTAGCTGAAAGAATACAGGGTTCCATTACACTAGGGGTTCTTAACCTTTTTTGTTCCACGGACCCCTCTGCCAGTCAGGTGAAAACCACGGACCCCTTCTCAGAATGTAGCAGCAGATAGTTTTATGTCCCTCAGCATCGGCATGACTTTAAATTAAATTTTAGGATCATTCAAAATTACATTTTAGAACTTTCCCACAATTTCAATACCTGAAACCTAACATAGTTCAACATCTCTTCAAATGGTCATTTTTGGCAAATGGCATCATAAAACCATCTCCGCCATCCTTACCAACGTTTTTGCAGGCTGTTATCCACTGCACTCACAACACACTACATCAAAATAAAAATCATACTAATTCCACACTACACTGAATATTATTTAATAAATATATCACACCCACACCAACATGTCCCCACAAAAATAATGTTGTTTTTTTTTTAATTTTCAATTCAAGCTCACAGACCCTCTGAAATCTGGGGATCCGTGGAACTCTGGTTAAGAACCCCTGCATTACACTATTCAATTGCTTTTGTAAATGTTTGAAACTCTCCCTAATGAAGTTTAAAAAAGAAGGGGGAAGAATGGGAAAACAAAACAGACCTGAGGATATGAAGTACTACAAGGAACCTATAAATATCCTTATTCCCAAAAATAAAATCTCAAAGAGTGAGTGGTGGAACTTTTCAAAGATATTCAATATATAATTTATAGCTACTTTCAAGTTCTTGGGAGCTGGAGATCACAGTTCTTGCATCCTGGTACATGTTACATAGCTACTTGGTGGACTGGCAGAATTTGACATTTTATAATAATGAATTTGGAAAATGGCAGTAAGAATTTAAGTACCTAATATGTCGTAGATATCCAAAAACATAACATTTACATTCTTATAGTCCATGGGTATCACCATAAATCACAATATAAGGAGATGATTAAAAAATTCATGAAATATTAAAACATAAGCAAACCTTTTGGTATCAATTCTAATAGCAACAAAACTGTTTGCAGATGCTTCTGTCACTTTCTCATCTTCCCAACTTGCAGCCATCTGTGTAGACTGCTCATCATCACCTGTAAAACATTTCAAAAATCCTTATAACATAAAGTATCTGCAGATTACAAATTTTATTCCCTGGAAATCTGGAACTTCAGATAACATATAATCCCACAAATAACATTTTCCACCAATTTTGAAAACTGATTTTTTTCTATAAAATGAAAAGTGAGTGCACACACTGTGGACATAAGAGCAATGAAAAATGAAATGCTGCTATTTTGATTAATCAAGGTATTTTCTGTAAGACTTCAAATTATGATGCAAATAGCATCACAAAAATAAGAAGTAATGGGTCCTGCAGCTCTAAGAAGAAATTAAGTCGTAAAGCATATGACAACATGGATGAACCTGGAGGACATTATGTTGAGCGAAGCAAGCCAAACACAAAAGTACAAATACTTTATGAATGCGTTACTATAAATCAAATATATTGTGTAACATATTGTTTGATTCAAAAAAATGTTTATATGTATCCAGTACATTTAATTGAGAAATGTATATATTTATTCATCTGTGTTTACTTTTTAGTTTTTAATTGTTTATATTTTCAATTATTAAATGTTCAAAATAAAGTAAAAAAAAAAAAAAAAGAAGTAATGGGTCCAAGAAATAGATGGTACCTCTTTTGGCTTTTAAACAAAATATGATTTTAGAGAATAAAAGTACAATACCCTTTCTTTAAATATAGCAACTTTTTGTTGAGGATTTCAGTGTCCTCCACATTACAGCACTTACTCCCCAGAATTCTCCCACAATATAGAGAAGCTAGTATAATTCTGCTAGCTGTTTTGAACTTGCCTTTTATTATAGATACACTAATTATCATTTAAAATAGTTATGATGATCCCAAACCAATGTATAGTGACAAAACTCAGCATAGTGGCTGCCTTGGTGGTAATGGGGAGGAGCCTTTATTAGGAAAGAACATGAAGGAGCATTCTGGGGTGCTGGAACTGTTCTACATCTTGATATGGGTGATAGTTACACCGACGTATTCATATGCAAAAATTCATTGAGCTGTTTGTTCACTTTATAATACATATGTGCACTTTACTGTATGTCATATTTCAATAAAAAATGTTTTAAAACCTCTATAAGGAGATTGTTTCTAGGAAGCAGCTGTAGCTCAAGCAATTGAGCTCCGGTTTACCATATGGAGGACCCGGGATTGATCCCTAAGACCTCCTGGTAAAAAAAAGAAAAAAGGTATCCTAGAACTGCACAGAGAGGCCTGCGGCGTGGAGAGGTGCAGGCTCCCGTGTGGCGAAATGAGGCACCAAAAGGACGATGACACAACCAGATAGGAAAAAAAAAAAAAAAAAAAGAGATTGTTCCCAAGTTTAGATATATGATGTCTAGACTATGGCATAACCACTTATTTGTGGGCAAAAGGAAACTTACCTGAATCACTGAAAAATATGTCTGAAGTTAGCACAGTTAAGTGCTTTCTCAAAGGTAAGCAACCTTTTCCAATTCATGGATTAAAAAAATGTTTTAAGGCCACATTTTTAGTTTAACAAAGAGATCATTTCTGCTCTTTTGTAAGCTGCTTTCTCCATGTATCCCCAATCTACCCTTAGCCCCCCATCTCAGTTTATGATAACTCCATCTTTTCAATTTGAGGTCAAAAACCTTAGGTAAATCGTGTCTCCAAATGACTTACCTTCAAAACATACCCAGAATAAAACTATACCTCACTGCTTCCACAGCTACCATCCTAATCCAAGCAACTACCAAATCCTGCCTACGTGACTCCAATAGCCTCCTAACTGGTTTCCCTGCTTTGTCTATGCTTAACACAGCAACTCTCTTTAAAAAGAAAGTGAGAACACATCACACTTCTGCTCAAATTCTAAAATCATTCCACATTTTTCTCAGAATAAAAGCCAAAGTCCTGGGAAGCGGATGCGGCTCAAGTGATTGAGCTCCAGTCTACCATATAGGAGGTCCAGGGTTCAATTCCCGGGGCCTCCAGGTAAAGGCAAGCTGGCCTACGCAGGAGTGCTGGTCCGAGTGGAGTGCCTGCCTGCGCAGAAAGCTGGCACAGCAAGATGACGCAACAGAAAGAGACACAGAGCAGAGACAATATGAGATGCAGCAGACCAGGGAGTTGAGGTGGGACAAAAGATTGAGCACCTCTCCCCCACTCTGGAAGGTCCCAGGATCGATTCCTGGTGCCGTCTAAAGAGAAGACAAGCAGACACAGAAGAACACACAGCAAAATGGACACAGAGAGCAGAAAGCAGGCCCGGGTGCGATAAATAAATAAATCTTAAAAGAAGAAAAAAAGAAGGCATGCCTTGATTGGATTTATCTTGACAGTCATCCCAGTTAACCAAGGTGTGTCTTTTTTTTAAAAAAAAAAAGCCCAAGTCTTTACAATGGCTCACAAAGCACTACTTATCAGGCCTCTAGTTAGCTCTCTGAGCTCATTTCCTTTTACCTTCTCCCTCACTCTGCTTCAGCCACACTGGCTTCCTTGGTATTCCTCAAATATCAAAGACACACTCCTGATAACAGGCTTCTGCCTGCAAAGTTCTTCCTCCAGATATCTACATGGCTAACACTAAACTTCCTTAAGTCTTTGTTCAAGTATCACATTCTGTTACGGATTGTATTATGACCATCACAAAGACATGTTCAAGTCCTAACCTCTAGTACTATGGATGTGAACTCAGTTGTAAATAGGATCTTTAAAGATCCTATTAAAATAAGGCCAACTGCATCAGGGTGGGCCTTAATCCAATATGACTGGAGTCCATATAAGCAGAGGAAATGTGCATCCAGTACATAGGAGTGAAAAGGAGACAGGAGACAGATGGCCATATGATAGAGGTAAAGACTGAGTTATGGATTGCTGGTAAGCCACCACTAGACCACTATAGACTTCAGAGAAAGCATGATTCTGCCAAGACATTGATTTTTAACTTCCAAGACTGAGAGACAATAAATTCCTATCATTTAAGCCAACCAGTATGTGATATTTGTAATAGCAGAGCTAGCAAACTAAGACATCTTCTCAACAGGGCTTTCCCTCATCACCCACTTTAAAATTATACCCTTCCAACATGCCCAAAGCTTCCTATCTCCTGCTCTTTTTTTCCTGTAATACTTACCATCTTTTAAAATGCTATGTGCAATTCTGCTCATTATCCATGATTGTTTTGTAAGCTCATAACTTCTCTAATAAAAAAAATGAAAAAAAAAATGCTATGTACTTTACTTATTATGTTTATTATCTCTCTCCCCCATCTAGAATAAAGGCTCCATTAAGATAAGGATTTTTAATATTTTATTTACTGATGTAACTCAAATGCCTAAAGAAGAACTTGGTATGCCACAGGTACCTGGCATATAGTAAATACTCAATAATTATTTTGTGAAATGAACAGCTAAATTTCTGCTATCATAGACAATGGTATAGTAAGTATCTTGACATATCTATAATACTAGACTCAAATGCTACATATTTGAAAATATTTTGCATGAGATAAGACCCAGGAAGGCCAGGAATAGAGGCTGGAGAAATTTGGCCATGGAAAAGTAAACAGGGAGAAAAACCAGCAAGAACTGGCAGAAACATCTTTCTCAAAGCTCCAGAAATGTTCTGCAGTAAAAAATTAAAAAAAATAAATAAATAAAATAAAATAAAAAGGACTCCAGTAACAGGGCAAGTGTCATAAAGGCCAAATAAAAGCAGGAGAATGTTGGGGCTCCCTAGCTGGCCTTTCCCCCATCCCCTCATCAGTTCGGCACAGAGCAGGCCCGTGCCCCCAGTGTAGATCCCTGGTCCCAGTTCCAGGCAGAGTAGAGTAACCCTTGTCCACATGCTTGGAGCCTATATGTCTGGCCCCACCTGTCTGGTGGTGGCTTGAGGGACTTGCTGTAGAAGGTAGAAGGCAGCTCACTCAGCTCTCCTACAGAACACTGTGGTAGAGCAGTCAAGTCATGTTGCCTAGGGCAAGGATTTCTGGCTGTAAGACTTACAGTGCAGTTTCCAAGACCATGAGAAAACTGTTTCATGGGGAAGAGTGGACATTCACATCCAATTCCATAGGGAATTCCTAGGGTCCCACACCCATGTCCAGGACTAAGGCATGCATAGAAAGAAAAAGGGAGACCCCTATACTTTGGCCGGGATCTATTCTCTAAACTCATTGTATTGGGAAGCGGCTGTGGCTCAATCGGTGGGGCTCCCGTTTGCCATATGGGGGGCCCCGGGTTCGGTTCCCGGGGCCTCCTGGTGGGGGCGGGCCCGCCCGCACGGCGTGGTTGGCTGACCCGGCGGGCGCGGGCAGCAAGGGGGGGATAGATGAATAAATAAATAAATAAATAAATCTTAAAAAAATAATAATAATAAAATAAAATAAACTCATTGTATGGATCCTAAAATAACATTGGTCAGTCTTCAAAGATTAAGAAAGGTGTTTGTTTGTTTTTGTTGTTTTTTTTTTTTTTTTTTTTTTTTGGTTAGCTCCAGGCATTCAAGGAAAGCTAGATCACAATACTTGCTGTGGAACAGAAGCCTCAGACTATAAATTCCAGTGATAACACTCTAAAATATCAAAATATCCAGATTTTAACAAAGGATTACAAAACATACAAAGAAACAGGAACTGATGGTTCAGGCAAAGAAGAAAATTAAAGCATTAGAAACCATCAATGTAAGGGTTTAATAACCAGGATATATAAAGAGATGTTACAACTCAACAATAAAAAGACAAATGACCCAATTAAAAAATGGGCCAAAGACTTGAATAGACATTTCTCCAAAGAAGAAATACAAATGGCAAGAAAACACATGAAGAAATGCTCAACATCACTCATGATTAGGGAAATGCAAATCAAAACTACAATGAGATATCATTTCACACCTATCAGAATGGCCACTATGAAAGAGACAGAGAACTACAAGTGTTGGAGAGGATGTGGAGAGATAGGAACACTTCTTCACTGTTGGTGGGAATGCAGGATGGTACAACCACTATGGAGGACTGTTTGGCAGTTCCTAAAGAAGTTGAATATAGACTTGCCACGTGACCCTGCACTACCACTACTGGGTATATACCCAGAAGAACTGAGATCAGTGACACGAACAGACATCTGCACACCAATGTTCATAGCCACATTATTCATCATTGCAAAAAGTTGGAAACAACCCAGGTGTCCATCAACAGATGAATGGATAAACAAACTGTGTCTGTTCACACGATGGAATATTATGCAGCTGTAAGAAGAAATGAAGTCATAAAGCATATGGCAACATGGATGAACCTGGAGGACATTATGTTTAGTGAAGCAAGCCAGACACAAAAGGACAAATACTGTATGAATGCATTACTATGAACCAAATATATTGTGTAATATATTGTTTGATTAAAAAAAAAAAAATTTACATGTATCCATTACATTTAATTGAGAAATGTATATATTTATTCATCTGTGTTTACTTTTTAGTTTTTAATTGTTTATGTTTTCAATTATTAAATGTACAAAATAAAGTTAAAAAAAAAAAAAAAAAAAAGAAACCATCAATGAGAAGCATCAGACCTGCGACAGTCCAAACAAAGACTTTAAGACAATGGTCCTAAGTGTGCTCAAAGAGCTAAAGGAAAATATGGAAAGAGAACCAAAGGAAATAAGGAAAACAATATATGAACTCAAAGAGAATATCAATAGGGTAATGAAAATTATAAGAAGGAACCAAATAAAGAAGGAACCACAGTTTGACAGAAATTAAAAATTCTCTAGAGGGGTTCAACAGCAGATTGACGCTGTCAGAAGATAGAATCAATGACCCTGAAGCTAAAACTATTGAAATTATCCAATCTGAGGAGGAAAAAAAGTAAATTGAGGCTGAGGAACCTGTGGGACACCATCAATACCCAAGCATACCAAAATATGCATTATGGGAGACTCTGAAGGAAAAGAAAGGGGCAGAGAGAATATTCAAAGAAATAATGGCTGAAAACTTCCTAAATTAAACAGAAGACACGAGTATATATATCCAAGATGCTCAAAAACCCTACATTGGAAAACACCAAATAGATCCACACTGTGCCATGTAATAATCAAACCGCTGAATGCCAAAAATAGAATTCTTAAAGCCACAAGAGAGAAGCAATGTGTCACATACAAGGGAGCCTCAATAAGATTAAATGCTTATTTCTCATCAGAAATTATGGAGGAAAGAAGGCAGTGGGAAGACTTATCTAAAGTGCTGAAAGCTAGGAAGCAGAGGTGGCTCAAGCGATGGGGCTCCTGCCTACCACACGGAAGGTCTGTGGTTCGGTTCCTGGTGCATCCTAAAGACGACAGTGAGCGGGCGTCAGTGGGCAGGAATGGCAAGCTGACACAAGATGACGAACAAGAGTCACAAGAAGAAAAACATAATGAGAGACACAACAAAGCAGGGAGCAGAGGTTCCCGGTGGCCCGTAAAGAGGATAAGTAGGATGGCGAGCTGCCGTGATGGGCAGGCACAGCGAGCTGACAACAAGATGAGGCAACAAGAGACACAAGGAAAAACATAACGAGAGACACAACAAAGCAGGGAACGGAGGTGGCTTAAGTGATTAGGCTTAAGTGATCAGAGGTCCCAGGTTCAGTTCCAGGTGCCTCCTAAAGAAACAAAGACGAGGAACAGACACAGCAAGTGCAAATGAGGGGGTGAGGAGAGAAATAAATAAAATAAATCTTTATTAAAATAATTAAATAAAGTGCTGAAAGCAAAAAAAAAAAAAAAAAAAAAATGCCAACCACCCAAGATTCTATATCCAGCAAAACTGTTTCAAAAAAAAAAGGGAGCTATTAAGACATGCCCAGATAAACAAAAGCTGAGAGACTTCATCACCATTAGACCAGCACAGAAAAGATGCTACAAAGAGTTCTGAAGGTTGAAAGGAAAGGACAATAGACAATAGATCGAAGCCACATGACTTTCAGTGAGGGTAACGACCTGGGTAAATATAAATGCCAGTACTATTGGCTTGTAACTCTAGTCTTCCTAGAGGAGCTATACAAATGCATAAAATGTGATGAGAAATCAGTGATTTGGGGCTTATAATGTATTAATATGGAACTTGTGACAAGAACTACATAAAGGTGGAGAAGCAAAGGGTATAAGAACAGTTTACAAATGCTATTGAAATTGATAAGTTGGTATTAAAGAAAAGAGACTGTTATAGATTTAGGATGTTAAATTTAAGCTTCATGATAACCACAAAGAAAATCAGAGACTGTATGCTCATAGAGACAGAATGTAGAGTACAGACACAGGTTACAGGGGGTGGGAGGAGAGTAACTGGGGAGTTAATGCAAAATGGGTATGGGGTTTCTGTTTGGGTGAAGGAAAAGTTATAGTACTGGGTGAGGTGGTGAGGGTACTGCAACAATGTGAATGGTATGCTTGGGAAAGGTTGGGATGCGAATATTTAAGTTGTACATGTTTCCACAATTCAAAAAAAAAGAGAGAAAGAAACTGAAAAGATAATGACACCTAAAGGCAACACATGATACTGGATGAGATCTAAGAATGGAGGAGAAAAGACTCAAAAAGATATTTTGGGGACATAAGAAAAAAACTGCAATATAGAATGTAAACTTTATATCAACATTAAATTTCTTGAACTTGATAACTACACTTAAAGTGATTACATAAGTGAATATCCTTGTTCATAGGAAATGTACATGGCAGTATATGTATTTAAGGAGTATGTTGTGTGCAACCTATTTTCAAATGTTCAGAAAATAGATAAAATGATAAGGCAAAGGTAGCAAAATGTTAAAATTGGTGTCTGGGGTGTGGGGGTATGTTGGAGTTCTCAAATGGGGTTTGTATTATTTTTGCAACTGTCCTGTAAATTTGAAATTTTTTTTTTTTTAAAAAGTAAACAGGAACTACAATGCATCTATATACCATGACCAAAAAGAATGCCCCATTAGCAGACTCCTAAATGGTGAAGAAGTGCCGTGAGGGAAAATTACCATTAGCAGTAAAATCATTATGAATGTGTTTTCAGAGTCTACGGATGAGAAGTATTAAAATTAAATTTTATATAAATGACTCACTGTCAAACAATAAAGTTCTTACTAAAACACTTCTCAGAGAAGGCTATGGGAACTGCAGGATGCTTTTCATTCATTCTTTCTTTCATACATTCTCTATTTCTGAAGTATGCATTATGTGCCAGATACTGGGCTATATACTGAATATAAAACAAGACAGGGTCTCCCCTCAACAGAGCTTAAAATCTAATGATAGATGATAGCAATTGAGCGCCTGCCTCCCAC
Source organism: Tolypeutes matacus (assembly GCA_026826555.1). Classification (NCBI taxonomy): domain Eukaryota; kingdom Metazoa; phylum Chordata; class Mammalia; order Cingulata; family Chlamyphoridae; genus Tolypeutes; species Tolypeutes matacus. The sequence goes on from JAKSZT010053928.1 coordinate 43,625,864, forward strand.
ATGGGAGGTCCTGGGTTCGGTTCCCAGTGCTCCTAAAGAAGACAAACAACAAGCAGACATCTACCAAAAAAGACAATGAGCAAAAACAAACTAGCAGGGAACGGTTTGTGTTTCAAGCAGTTGAGCGTCTGCCTCCCACATGGGAGGTCCCTGGTTCAGTTCTCAGTGCCTCCTGAAAAAACAAAAACAAACAAGAAAAACAAATGAAAAACCAATTCAGGGGAGCCGATGTGGTTCAGTGGCTGTGCACCGGCTTCACACTTCAAGGTTCCGGGTTCAATCCCTGGCCCCCATTACCTCAGGGGAAAAAAAAAAATCTAATGGAAGGGGGAAAAAAACAACATTAAACAAGTATTCAAACATAAATAATTACAATAATAAATGCTGTGTATAAAAAGAATTATGAGAGAAAATAATGAGACTTCTTTTCACCACGGAAGTTTTGAGCTGACATTTAAGGAAAGATGAAAGGACTGAGCCACACAAAGAGCCAAAATAGTTCACCACCAAGCAAAAGGAATAGGTGTGTAAAGGCCAAGAGGCAAGAACACACTTAGGACTTTTAGGGGAAGGCTTGTATGACTGGCAATGTCATAATAAGATGCAGAAAATGAGACTGAAGACTTAAACAGGGGCCAAAATCATGCAGAATGTAGTACATTATGACCTAAAATGGCTGGATTGTTTCTCTGTTGGTTTTTTTTTTTTTTTAACAAATCAATTTTATTGACACATATTAATAAAGCATAAATCCATTCAATGTGTACAGTCAATGGTTTTCGGTGCAATCACACATTTGTGCATTTATCACTTCAATTATCCTTAGAGCACTTTCATTATTGGCTGGATTGTTCTTGTTGTTTTCTAAGTATAAAGAAAATAAGCAAGGAAGTGATAAAGTTTATTTTTTTAATTTTTTAATTTTTAAGTTTAGCTTGGCAACTAGATTATAAAGGGGGTAAGAATGGAATTATGGAGGCCAGTCTGGAGGGAACTTCAACGATTCAGGTGAGATATGACTGTAACCTGGAATAGCATGGTTGCTACAAATAAAAATGGATAAATTCAGGATATATTTTTATACTTCGCAGGCAAATCATCAGGACTTAGGATGGAACAGGGAAGGACTTAAGTGAAACTAAGAAAAGAGTCAATGACTCTTACTACTTATGATTTATATAATGGGATGTACGGTGCTGCCATTTACTGAGATGTAGAAGATTGGAAGAGAAAAACAGGCTTAGACAGTAACTTCACTTTTAGGTTTGAGAATCCAGTGAGGTACTCAAATAGGGATGTCAAGTAGATAAACAGAAGCACAGATCTGCTCTTTGGGGGATTGGTGCTTCTCACTCTCTTACCTATTCTGTACCATTCAGGATCACAAACGTCATATCCCCTTTGGCAGTCGTTGTCCATGACTCAACCTAGTGGTGGCATCAGTGGCTTCACTAGCAGGGGGACAACAGGGCTGAATGGAATCACTCAACTCAATGTGAGCATTCTTAATACTGCTACTAAGTGAGTGGGATCATTAACTACTAACTTCAGTGTCTTTTGTTTTAATTTTCATCAAATTATGAATTATGCTATGGAATTAGATGGGCTCAAGATTTTTTGAAGGAAACATATTCTTGGTGGTATGAAAAATATCCAAAGTGAAAGCACCTAAATAGAACAATGCAGAACTCAGAAGCAGGGTTGCAGGTGTTAGTACTAGTACAGCGACTTCTTCCAACTCATATAACCCCAACTGCTCAAAATGTGAAGGCTTTCATGGTCTATTTTAACCAAAAAAGGCAGTAAATGGTATCTGTCATTTAAAAATCTTAGCCCAGAAGCAAAACTAGTCAGCAGAAAACAGACATTTATTGCTTCAAGCTCCTTAGTATACCTTCCCAGGAATAAAATCAAAATCTCTTTTTCAGTTTTACTTCTTTCAACTTACATGGCTATAACACTTTGAAAATCGTTAATTTGCTGGCTGAACCAGTAATAATCTTTCCAGTCTCTTAACATCAGTTCTCAGATATTCCTTAATTTATCCACAAAAATTCCACTAAATATAAACAGCTTGCCTAAAATGTTTACCAAATGAATAGTTATATGAACCAAAGTGCACCCTTGATACCACTCCTTCCAGCTATAACGATACCTTTTTAATTTTTCTATTGAGTAGATATGTCATTCCCATCTTATTGTTAAGGTCTCAGACCTAAGAAAAACTTGAGTTCTGGCTGTATTCTTCAGAGTCATGAACAAAGCTCTAGGCAATTTGTAAGTGTTGCAGTTTCATGAGTTCATTATCTACTTACTCCTGGAGTGACCCTAATGCTATTTAGTCTTGGGGATTAATTTGCTAAAACTGTAGAAGAGCCAAGAGAATTCTGAAACAGGCCAATGGATAGACTCCTTTGTCAGGTTGCTAAAAGTCCTCCTGCAAACATTCAAGAGTCATCAAGATTCTAAATGCATATAACATATGCTTATCAGTAAAAAGTTAAAGAACATATATGTACACACAGCCCCAAAGTACAAGACTTAAACACTTATTTTAGTCTTTTAATAATTTGCACGAATTTCCAAATGAGTTTCCAAGTATGTTAATTAAATCTAGTATTTCTTGTTCAAATTAACTGATTACCACAAGAATGATTTCTAGAAATGTTTGCACAACAAAAATCATGATTTTTATTTAAACACCTATCAAAAGCCTAGATATCCTGATTTCTACACCAACTGTGGTAGTCTACGACTGTATACACCCCCAGAAAAGATCATGTCCTTAGAGCTAACACATTCCTGTGGGTGTAAACCTATTGTAGGTGGGACCTTTTGATTAAATTACTTCAGTTAAGGGCCTTTTATCTGATTGCTTCAGTAATTCCTGACCCAAGGTGGGTTTTAAACTTCTTATTGGCATCCTTTATAAACAGGATAAATATGGAGACACACAGAGAGAAAAAAAGCCACAGGAGCTTCAGGCAGGAACCCACAGAAGCTAAGAGAGGAAGTCACAGATGGAGCAGTCAGAAGCTGAAAGCAACGGAGCTGGAGAAGACAGAGACCAGCAGACTATGAAAGAGGAGTCCAGGATCACCCACAGCCAGTCTTCTGAGAGAGTGTGTCGCCTGATGATACCTTTTCTCAGCCTAAGGACTGTAAACTTGCAACTCAATAAACTGCCATTGTAAAAGCCAACCCATATCTGTTAGGTTGCTTTCAGCAGCTTTTAGCAAACTAAAACACCAACTTAATAACTATATAACAGTCTACAACTGTTCAGCTTTTTCCTCAAGTAAAAAAAAGCAAGTCTTTTTTTTTGAAACTGCTGAAAAATGTGACTGTTAAGACAGAAGATATAAATCCTTTTCATGACACAGATGCATATCAACTAACAACTATGGACCTAAGTTTCCTCATCTATAAAATGGAGATAATAAAATCTGTTCTACTTAACAAAAGGATCATTTGAGATTTTACGTGAAAAATACTGCCAGCTTAAAACATCAAAAAACTACTATTGTACTGTTTTAATAAGTATCCATGACTGACATTTAAGTTTCCTTTTTTAACCCATTTTTTTTCTTATGCAATCTCAGCAGTTATTTAATGTAAAGAATACCTATAACTCCAAAACATCAGCTTAAAAGAATCTAAACTATTCAAACTTCCAATTAACAGCACTGGCATAAAAATTTAGTATAATTTAAAATAATTATAAACTTCAAATTTAATGTTAACTGAAATTCCTGTTTCAGCAACTTGTTCTTCACCGCACTGCATAAAGTTATAGAACAATTACCTAGTTTCCCAAGAGGAGTGAATTATGAGTAAACGGTTATTAAACACAAATCAATTGAAGAAATAATACACCTCAAATTAATAGCAGTCACAAACATAGACTGGGTTCATGTAATAACAATCAGTAAAACCACAGAGGTTTAAAGTTTACAGTAAATCTAGAAGATCTTAGTAAAAAAAATAAGGGAATGTGGAGCAAAATAATCCAGAGCAACATATGGTAAATGAGTTAGCAGACACTTTCCAAACTGGCTAGATTTTAGAGTAGGAAGACAGTAAGGGAAGAACTAAGGCCTGAAAGCCTTCTTCTTTTAAAGAAATGGTTAAAATAAAAATCAAGTTGCAACAAAGTAATTATTCCACATTAGATTTCCCCAACACTGTCAAAAAAAAAAAAATCAAGCCTACATAAAGCTCAAAAGTTTGCGATTCGTAATATACTAATACCAGTAACCATGAGCACCAGCATCAGGTGGTTTCTCTTTGTTGTTTACCGATGACACAGCTTTCTTCCTGACAGTTCACAACTAATTACAAACCCAACTTCTTGACTGAACCTGTCTTCGTCCCTACTCTACATAAACTCTGGGAACTAAACAGACGTTAAAGTATCCCGAAGTGGGCCCCCCGAGGACAGAGATCTCTCTCGACAGTGCAGGGGAGGGATCTGTGAGGGTCTCGGCGGGGACGAGTGGGGCCGGGCAGCTAGGGCCTGCCCGCCGCCTCCCTTGCCTACCGCAAGGAGTTGGCGGCTTGGCGCGCTTTGGAGATGAGGCCTGAAAGGTGCCGGGAGAAGTCGGCGGTGGGGGCCAGGCCGGGTGTGTCCCAAACGGACGGGGGTTGGGGAAGGTGGGCGTTGGCAAGCCAGGGGCGGTAGCCCGGGCCTCTTGGTGCACAGAGAGAGGCTGGGGACGCCTGGGGCCTGAAGGAGTCGGGGATGGGGTTCTGCACTGCCTCCGTGGGGAACGCGGTGGGGTTGGGGCAGTCCGGGGTCGCGGGGTCGAAGGCGCAGCCCCGGCTCTGTGAGGTTAGAGGTGCCCGCGCCTCGGGCAGGGCGGACGGGCGGCTGAGGTAGAGAAAAAATGGAGGTAGGCCGGAGGGGGTTGTCTCGGCCGCATCTCAGGTCCCAGGCCCCTTCACCTGCCACGAACACCACGAAGACCGAGCCGCTCCTCTTAGCCAACGAGATGGCGGCCGAAACGGAGCCCTGGAACCACAGCATGGCTCTCCTCGGGCCCAGGCGCTCGCCAGGTGTGTCGTAGCCGCGGTCCTAGAGCTGGCCCCGCCCTCCCCCCTTCGTCGGGCCTGGCGGCCCCAGCAACCCCGGCTGGTTCGGCCCCCGCCTCAGGCTCCGCACACGCGCGCACGCCCAACAGCGGATCCCTGGGATGCGCGCAACGTGCGGGCGCGGCGCGTGACGTCACACGTCGCCATTGGCGCACGACCCCGGCGCCTTGTCACGTTGGCAAGTCAGTGCGTGCGCACGCCCGCTAGCTCCTCAAAGCCCGCAATCCAGGAAGTGGAAGCAGGTAGTGGGAAGGCTGGCTTTACCGCTGTGGAGTAACAAGGGGCTTGCCGAGAAGTACGACGCGAATTGTAGTCTTCTTAAGCTTGTTCTCTCCAGTGTGGAAAATGTGACTGTGGCTTCCGGGGCACAGCCAACGGGGACAGTAGTGAGAGTCACGAAACAATCATAAAGGAGAGGGGAAGAAGTGGTCCTCACCAACAGGGAGATGTTATTATCCTCGGCCTCACTGAGACCTTGAACGTGGAGGAAGTTGTCCCCGACCCCAGTCGGATCCTGCCTAATGAAGATGTCTCTATTATAATCAGTGGCCATTGTGTGAGATAGCATAGGTGTTTCTGCGCATTGAATTAAATGGGCTTTGCAGGGATTAACTCCAAGGCTTTGATTTCTGTTGACCTTAGTTTATCAGGCCAATCTTTAAAAAGGGTAGGATGGGATAAGAAACACAACAGTCACTTTCTGTAATACTATACAGCCCATAAACCATATGTATTGGTAGAGTGTAGGCCTTCAGTTTTCCTAGGCATTAGCTAGAGATGGTTACAAAACTTAAAAGCACTAGCTATACTTTTTTTTTTCCTTATTTATTTATCCCTCCCTTGCTGCTTGTGCTCGCTGTGCCCATCTGCTGTGCGTTTTTCTGTGTCTGCTTGTCTCCTTTTGTTGCGTCATCTTGTTGCACCGGCTCACCGCACCACATGGGCTGGCTTGCCTTTACCAGGAGGCCCTGGGTTCGATTTCCAGGCTCCCATATGGTAAACAGGAGCCCAACCAATTGAGCCACAGCCGCTTCCCACTAGCTATACTTTTGCAACAGCTGCTTTCTAAAGTAACACATTGATTTGTTTTCCGGATATATTCTATGGTAATACAAAAGCAGAGAATAGATAATTTGGTTCTCAATTTTACGTGATTTTATGTGAGAATGTCCTATAATCAAAATACGGGGGGAACCAATGTGGCTCAGTGGTTAAAGTGTTGGCTTCCCACATACGAGGTCCCAGGTTCAATACCTGGCCCCGGTACCTAAAAAGCAAACAAACAAAAAAACAAAATACGGCACTTTGTGGTTAGTTGCCATTAAAATGAAAAGTGATTCATATTTAATACTTTCATAATACCTTGTAGTCTTTCATAGAAAGTAGCTAAGAGCTTGTATGATTTATTTAAAGTTGCATACACTATTATGCATTCTACATCAATTAAATATCTTGTAACAGTGAAACCATTTGACAATCTTTGCGTGAATATGGAAGTGAAAATATCCCTTTCCCACATATAGTTTACCTAAAAATAGGTAACAGAACCACAGTGAATTTTTATTTACATTTTTCCTAATCAGGCATCTCATAAAGCATAATTTTAAACAAATATAATGCTGATTACAGACAATTGTTACTTATATGGAACACCATTCTTTAGGAAGTATTAGGATTGATCTTTCACATCAACTTTAAGTGGACTTATTTAAATTCAATCTAAATTCTTCCAGTAGAGGTAAGTCTAATACTCATTCCTAGCCTTCCATTCATTCATCAGATGTTTATTACTCATCTACTATAAGCTAGGCATTATACCTCTCACTGATAAGGAGGTGATCCAGACAGACAAGGCCCCTGTGGACTGTACAGTCTTGTGAGGAAGGAAGACATTGAACAGGTAATTGTGAGTAATGAAGAGTGCCACAAGAGGAGAAATGCAGAAGACCAAATGTTGACTAGTAGGATCAGAAAAGGCCTCTTGAGGAAATGACATGTTAAGAGAACTCTAGCTAGGTGGAAGAGGAAAAAAAGATTATTCCAGGCAAAGGAAACATTGTGAAGACTTTGAAGCAAGAAAGCACAGGGCACTTAAACTGACATCCATTGTAGGTAGAACATAGGGGAATGTGGTAAAAATGAGACTGGAATGATAAGCAAAGATTAGATCATACAGGGATTTGGCAATCATTTAAGGATTTCAGACAATTTTCTAAAGATTGTAGAAAACCACTGAAGAATTTTAGATAGATGGGTAACCTATAAAATTTGCATTTTCAATTGTAGCCATATTGGCTGTGTGAATTGGAAGAAGGAATGGGTGAGTGTGAAGTCAGGTTAAGAGGCTATTACTGGGGAGTGGATGTGGCTTATGCAGTTGAGCACCTGCTTCCCACATGGGAGTTCCTGGGTTTGGTTCCTGGTGCTTCCTAAAAACAAAAAAACCCAAGGAAACAAATGAAAAAACCAACTCAGCGGAGCTGATGTGGCTCAATGGGTGAGCGCCAGCTTCCCACATACAAGGTCCCAGGTTCAATCCCTGGTACCTCAAAAAAAATAAAGGCTATTATCCATGTACAAAAGAGATGGAGAAGTGGATGCTTTTGTTACATTTTGGAAGTAGACCAACAATTTGTTTTTCTTTTAAAGATTTATTTTTATTTTTCCCCACCCCCTCATTGTTTGCACTTGCTATGTCTGTTCATTTTCCTTTTTTCTTTAGGAAACACCAGAAACCAAACCCAGGACCTCAGATGTGAGAGGGAGGTGCCTAATCACTTGAGCCACCTCTGTTCCCTGCTTTGTTGTGACTCTCATTGTATTTTTCTTCTTGTGTCTCTTGTTGCATCATCTTGTTGTGTCAGCTTGTTGCATCATCTTCTTGTGGCAACTTGCTACACCAACTTGTTGTGCCAGCTTGCTGTCTTCTTTAGGAGGCACCAGGAACTGAACCAGGGACCTCCCATGTGGTAGGCAAGAGCTCAGTCGCTTAAGCCAGATCTGCTTCCCGCAACAAATTTTGCTGATTGATTAGATATGAAGGTTGAGGAAGGAGTTAAGGGATCTTGGGTCTCTTGTATTGTGAAATTGTATAAAAGGTGGTACTGAAATAGAAATTGTGGGTAAGAAAAACAAGTTAGTGGGAGAGGCACATGAAGATTTTCAGTTCAATAATAGACATAGTTTGGAGTGCTGGAGCAACAGCCAAGTGGAGACGTTTAAGTAGGCAGATAGATAATAGGTTTGAAACTTAGAAAACAGTTAACTACAGATAGGAATCTGAGATTCCTCTACATACAGGGCATAATTGAGGCTCTGGAGGATGCTATTATTTGAGAAGATTGTATAGAGTGAAACGAGAAAAGGGTATACGATTAATGTCTTAAGGCTCTCAAAATTTATAGAGTTGTATACAAAAGTATAAACCAGTAAATGATACTCAGGAGAAAAATGGGGGGGGGGGTAGGTAGAGTTGGAGGAACATGTTACAGTGTGATACCGAAGAAGCCAAAGATAGACTTTTGAGAAGTGAGTGATAAGAATCTATATTAAATGCTGCTTTTGGGTTAAGACCCTAAAAAAATGTCTTTAGCAATATAGAGATTAGTAAGATTACCAATAATGGTTTGGGTGGGTTCTTCTGTGTGGAAGCCAAATGACAGACGGTTGAAGAGTAAGGGAAGGGAAGGAAGGAGAGTCAGTAAGTTTGAAAAGAAGGAGAAAGGATGGACATTATTTGGACAGGGATTTGGATGGAAAAGAGCCTTTTTAAAGATTGGAGAGGGAAGCGGCTGTGGCTCAATCAGTAGGGCTCCCGTTTACCATATGGGAGGCCCGGGTTCGGTTCCTGGGGCCTCCTGGTGAAGGCGGGCCCGCCCGCACGGCGTGGTTGGCTGACCCAGCGAGTACGAGCAGCAAGGGGGGGATAAATGAATAAATAAAATCTTTAAAAAAAAAAAAAAAAAAAAAAGATTGGAGAGACTTGTACAAGATTAAATGCCAATGAAAAGAAGCTAGTCTTGGAAAGACTAAATGCACAGGAGAGAGGGAGGCCCCTATGAAGGTGGGAGGGGACATGGAATAAGTGGCTAATACTGTTGATAGCCCACCCAATGATCATTCTTCCATAACAATTCCTATTATTCTTTGCTGGCAGAGTCTACTTTCTACTGAGAGGCAAAATCTGCCAGATACTTGCTTTTTCAATTTCCACTTGCAGCCAGTGGGACATTTTGGGAAGGGCTGGGGGGACAGGGCACAGGTAGGAAAAGTTTTCCTAATAAAAAGAGACATGTGGAAGAAAGTACAACTGTTCTTTGTGGTTGTGTGTGTATGGTACCTGATACTGCTGTAGCCATATTATGGCCTTAGGCATTGTCAACACTCTGAGAATGGTAGAATGGAATATGAAAAGAACTTGCATCAACCATGACATCATAGAGCTCTGGAACCAACCCTAGAACCATCCAGTCTCCACACTTCCTGTTTTTCTGAGATAACAAGTGTTCTTATTGTTTAGGCCATTGTAAGTTGACTATTGCTTCTTGTAATCATCACCATTCTAAACAAACTGGGATGGGATTCAGAGCACAGATAGATAGAAGAAACACTTTCCTTTTTATCAGGAAGAGGAAAGGAAAAATAAGTTTGGATGCAAATATGCTTATAAATTTCAGGCCAAAATTGAAGACGTTTTCATCTGAAGGGTTAACTTTTCCCTATGAAGGAGAGATCATTTGCTGAGAGTGAAGGGGGAGGTAAGGAAATTGGCTACTAGTGGATAGTGGGGAAGGTTTGAAACAATGTTGTTGAGTGTTGGAGGCCAAGTGAATGAGGGAAAAATGGTGCACCAGGCAGTGGTGAGGTCTCAGTGAAATTGATAACCCTGAATTTGTCCAATTGTGTGATTTTTCTCCAATGGTCACTCAATCTCTGAGTGTCTGGGGTTCAGACACTAAGAAAGTGAATACTTGGCTTTATCCAGGGTTTTGTTTGCTAGGCAGTGCATGAAAGAACAAAGGAACAAGAGAATTTAAGAGATTAGCAAAAGACTGAGTAATGTGATGGAACCTGTCGTCTAAATTAGATGGAGATTACACTCCGGCGGTGGTGAAATGTCGGTTCCAGGACATACCAGGCCGCCGCCCGGCTTTCCTTCACGTCAACCGCGCCACCGTCCTACAAAGAGAAGGTGGCTGTTACTTTCCCACGCCTCCAGCGCCCATGCGGGGGCTGACCGAGGGGCTGGTGTCAGGCCCGATGGGAAAGGCATGCAGCCTCTCCCCCCCACCCCCCCGCCCCCTCATACTACACCCAGCCGGTGCCCCTCCCCAACGCCCACGCCAACGCCAACGCAGCGCAGACCGTGTTTGTGCAGCAGCCGGTCTCCTTCGACCGCCCAGTCCAGATGTGCTGGCTTCCTGTGGCAAGATGATCGTGACCCAGCTCTCCTACACAGCCGGCGCCCTCACCTGGCTGTCCTGCAGGAGCCTGTGCCTACTGGGGTGTAGGGGGCTGCTGCTTCATCCCCTTCTGCGTGGACGCCGCCCACTACTGTCCAAACTGCAAAGTTCTCTTGGGCACCTATAAGCGTTTATAGGATTTGGCTTTCCAACTGTCACCCAGCTCCATGCCGGTGGAGGTTCTGCCTTGGTGGTCTCAAGGGTTCCATCATCATCTTTTATTGGGGGAAGTATCTGGCAAAAGTAACTAACCTCCAAACGACAGAAATTGCTGCTTGGAGACATGCACAGGACATGCAGAGACATTCACTTTGAGAGCTGGTTCAAGGGTTTCCTACTCGTCATCCATGACTTAGGTCATGCCATCTAACTGTTGCTCTGTCTGGTGATTTGGCATTGGCTGGCTCCTTTTCCTGCGTCAGTGGGCAACTTCTGGTGGTGGTCTCAAACTGAGAAGCCACAGGTTTCCTTATTTTTGAGACTGTTCTGGCCCGAATTAGGCTACATCAGTCTTTAGTGCCTACCATATTATCCGTCCTGTCACACCCCAATGACAAATCTTGCTTTATAGACATTAAGGGCTTGGCTCTCATATTCTATCATTTGCAGACTTTTCCATTAGCACACAAACACACTTTAATTTTTTCTTTTTTTTAAGTACCAGGAGGGACTTTTATTACCCACCTGACACATATCCATGAGATCTTGAATATATGTTAGAAAAAGAGGTCTGGATTTTATCTATGGCCTGCCTTTCTTTGGTTCTACGTATCAGAGCCTCCATGCCACTGTACATGAAGAGCTTTTTTTTTTTTTCTTGTACAAGAATTGTGTGTATTAACAGTTCTTATGACCTCATTTGGTCTTAAACATTCTTTGAACATAATTTTGAAAGGAGGGATTTATAGAACTATTTTCTGTAACCATGTGACTGATACTATTTTTGCCTTTGCCAATGCATTCTCACTTCTTATATTTGAACAACAACAAAAAGAAATATCTACTGGCAAAATAAAATAAAATAAATTATATGGAGAGCTGGAGTAGCTCAATGGTTAGGTGCCTGTTTCACATTTATGAGGTCTGGAGTTCAATCCTCTGTACCTCCTAAAAACTGTTTTTAGGGGGTACGGCGGATTGAACCCAGGACCTCGTGCATGGGAAGCAGGTGCTCAACAACTTGAGCTACATGTGCCCCCCCTCCTCCTAAAAACAAACAACAGAAAACTAGATTGACAGGGAAATAAATGTAGAAGGGAGACAATGGATTAAACAAAAAAAAAGGTGGGTGGGGGGCAATGGCCTGGAGCTCAGGGCAGGCAGATCTTGGTCAGCAATAAACGATTTTAAAAAGTTAAATTTTCTGTGGTAGGAACAGTGTGGAAAAGATTCTTGAATGTTGAAGTCTGAAATTGTCAAACTCAATAATCAGAACATTTCCCTTCTCAAATCAACTTGCCTTTTTCTTTCAAATTTTCCTGTTGCATAGTGTGAAACCAGTCTACTGTTGACCCTGTCACCAACCAGTTAGCCATCTTTCAATTCTTTTGTGCTATATTAAATCCTGTTAGTTTCTTCTTCCTCCCTGTACTGGATGCCATGGTGCCCTGCCTAGAGCCTCTCTTCAGCATCAGGTACTCACTCCCTGAGCTGCTAGGGGGGTCAGTTGCTGAAGGTTCAATGCTGTGCCCTTCTTCAGAAGTTGATCCTAGGTGAGGGCACAAAGGCCTGGGCCCCTTGTCTCATTTTGGCCTCTGAAGAGCTATCCTGTCTCCAGCTTTCCCCATGGGATCATCTGAGGTCTCTATCACAACTGCATCTTACCAATGTTTTTCATGAGTTCAATCCCCAATCCTGCACTTAAATATGGAGTACCCATTATTTGAGTGGGTTGTTCAAATAATGAGCTACTATGTGGCTATTCAAATGATGTTATGGAAGCATATTTACATGAAGAGTATTGTCAATATATTGTTGACTAAAATACGGTTACAAAAAGCTTTCAGAATGACCCTAGCTTTATAAAAGTAAACTTGTGAACAGGATAAAAAAAGTTGAAGACTATACCAAAATGTTGATTCTCAATGGTTATTTCTGGAAGGGATTATAGTTAAGGTTTTGTTTTTTTCCTTGTTAAGAATAGATTTAGGGGAAGCGGCTGTGGCTCAATCAGTAGGGCTCCCGTTTACCATATGGGAGGCCCTGGGTTCGGTTCCCGGGGCCTCCTGGTGAGGGCAGGCCCGCCCGCATGGCGTGGTTGGCTGACCCAGCGAGCACAGGCAGCAAGGGGGGGATAAATGA
>JAKSZT010053928.1:43639117-43680706 GCA_026826555.1 Tolypeutes matacus
GCTCCCCTGAGTTGGTTCTTTCATTTGTTTGTTGTTTTTGTTTTTAGGAGGCACCTGGGACCGAACCTGGGACCTCCCATGTGGGAAGCAGGCACTAACCACTTGAGCCTCATATTTCAACCCTACCCCCTAGATGCCTCCCTTGCCTGTTTGTTGAGGCACTGGGAACCGAACCCGGGACCTCCCACATGGGAAGCGGGTGCCCAACTGCTTAAGCCACAACTGCTCCCTGCTTGTTGTGTCTGCTTGTCTTCTTTAGGAGGCACCGGGAACTGAACCTGGTAACTCCCACATGGGAGACAGGCACCCAACTGTCTGAGCCACATCCACTCCCTCATATTTCATCTTGAAGTGGAAATTTCTCCACTGTAAGCTTGTGAGAGGAAGGTAATATGGTCAGATGTGTGTTTTTGAAAGAAACGTCTTGTGGTGTGTGGAGGATGAATAAGAATGGCATAGGGAGGTGGCTGTGGCTCAATCAGTGGGGCTCCCGTTTGCCATATGGGAGGCCCCGGGTTCGGTTCCCGGGGCCTCCTGGTGGGGGCGGGCCCGCCCGCACGGCGTGGTTGGCTGGCCCGGCGGGCGCGGGCAGCAAGGGGGGGATGAATGAATAAATAAATAAAATCTTGGAAAAAAAAAAAAAAAGAATGGCATAGATTGGCCCTTTCTGCCTCCGCTGCCGCCATGGCGCCTGTGAAAAAGCTTGTGGTGAAGGGGGGCAAAAAAAAGAAGCAGGTTCTGAAGTTCACTCTTGACTGCACCCACCCTGTAGAAGATGGAATCATGTATGCTGCCAATTTTGAGCAGTTTCTACAAGAAAGAATCAAAGTTAATGGAAAAGCTGGTAATCTCGGTGGAGGGGTCGTAACCATTGAAAGGAGCAAGAGCAAGATTACTGTAACCTCAGAGTTGCCCTTTTCCAAAAGGTATTTGAAATATCTCACCAAAAAGTATCTGAAGAAGAATAATCTACGTGATTGGTTGCGTGTAGTTGCTAACAGCAAAGAAAGCTATGAATTACGTTACTTCCAGATTAACCAGGACGAAGAAGAGGAGGAAGAGGAGGATTAAAACTCACTTGTGCTGTAATATTTTGTATGAGTCGTTGAATAAAACTTGGGAACCCCCCCCCAAAAAAAAAAAAAAAAAGAATGGCATAGATCTGATGGCGGGACAGGGCTAATAAAAGGTGAGAATGGGCAGTTCCAGAAGGCATAGAAAGGAGGGGACAGATACAAATGACACTTGAGGAAGAATAAAAAAGACCTGGGGACTTACTGCCTAGAGGGGGTGGCAATGGGAAAAGGAGGAATTTAAAGATGACTCAGGCTTCCAGCTTTTGTATTGGGAAGATAGTCGGACCAATAATATCCTAGTAGAGGATATAGTAAAGTTACATAATTTTGGGCAAGAATATTTTATAAGTAATGTGCACTTCATAATGCATCCCATCAAGAGGCACATTATTTCAGGTTGTCCAACTAATTGCAATGCCAAGTTTGATAACTTGGTTAAGTGGGTGAAGACAGAACTCTTCCTTATAAAAGTACACTGTTTTTAGTCTGGGTGATCCTTGTTTGAATAGGTATTTCATTACAAAATGTGCTATTCTAATTCCATCCTTCCTTCTATATTTATTGCCTGACATTCTTTTATAAATAATTTTTCCTTTTCAATGGGGGCTATTTGCTCTCTGTATCCATTTGCTGTGTGTTCTCTGTGTCTGCTCATCTTTAGTAGGCACCGGGAACTGAACCTGGGACCTTCCGTGTGGGAGAGTGACACTCAATCACTTGAGCCACCTCAGCTCCCTAGTTTGTTGTATCTCTCAATGCCTTTCCTCTTTGTCTCTTTGTTGTGTAATCTTGATGTGTCAGCTCACTGTGCCTGCTGGTCGCACCAGCTTGCCTTTTCCAGGAGGCATCAGGAACCGAACCCGGCACCTCTCATGTGGTAGGCTGGAACCCATTTGAGCCACATTCTGCTTCCGAGATGTTTGTTCTTTTTTTTTTTTAAAAAAAGATCTATTTATTTACTTTATCCACTTTAACCACCCCCTTCCCCATTTGTTGTTTTGTATCCATTCGCTGAGCAATTCTCTGTTTCCTGCAATCTCTTCTCATCCTTCTCCTCCAGTCTTCACCAGGATTCGATCCTGAAGACCTCCGATGTAGGAAAGAGGTATTCTGCCACCTGCGCCACCTCAGTTCCCGGTTTTTGGAGCTTTCGGAGCATCTCGTCTTCACTCTCCCCTGCGTCTCTCTCCTGTTATGTCATCATCTTGCTGCATGGCTCCTGGGGCCTGGCGGCTCACCGGCACACAGAGCCTGGCAGCCCATGAGTCTTCTATATATAATTTTTTTTTTTTTTAATTTTACCGGGAGGTCCCAGGGATTGAACCCAGGTCGCTCCATATGGCAGACGGACACCCAACCATTTGAGCCACATCTGCCCCCCAAGATGTTTGTTCTTAATGTTAGTGGGAAAGTACCTGGTGTTTTCCTCTTTGGCATAATGCTGCTTTTAGTTTAAAATAGATTTATTTTTATCATGTTAAGAAAAAGTCCATGTTGTCGCATGTATCAGGACTTGGTTCCTTTTCACAGCTGAATATTCCATTGTATGATAAATCACATTTTGTTTATCTATTCATCGGTTGATGGGCACTTGGGCTGCTTTCATCTTTTGCAAATTGTGAATAATGCCACTATGACATTGGAGTACAAATATCTGAGTTCCTGCTTTCAATTCTTGTAGTTCCGGTCTAGTGGTGGTGAAATTCCTCAGCTTTTATTTGGGAATGGCTTAATTTCTCCCTCACTTTTTTTTTTTTTTTTTTTTTCAAATTCCTTCTTTTCTAAGAGTTTTTGCTGGATATAGAATTCTTTTTAAAAAATTTTGTACACTAATATTCATAGCGGATTATTCATAATTGCCAAAAGATGGAAGCAACCCAAGTGTCCAGCAACCAATGAATTGATTTTTTAAAATGTGATATATACATATAATGGGACATTATTCAGCCGTAAAAAGGAATGAAGTCTCAATACATGTGACATCATGGATGAACCTTGAAGAATCATGTTGAGTCAGACACAAAAGGAGAAATATTTCATGATCTCACTGATATGAAGCAATTAGATTAAACAAATTTATGGAGTTAAAATCTAGAACATAGGTTAGAAGGGGCTGGGCTAGGGTAGGAAATAAGGACTTAAGGCTTAAATGTACAGAATTTCCATTAGTAATGATGGAAATGTTTTTGTAATGGATGGTGGTGATGGTGGCACAACATCGTGAATGTAATTAACAGCTCTGAATGTATTTGGATGTAATTTTAGGTGGTATATATGTTACTAGAATTAAAAACTAAAATCCATGGAACTTGCACAACTGCACAGAAACCTAAATCATAACATGGATTTTAATTAATAGTATAATTTAAAAAGTGTGCTATCATCAATTGTAACAAATATGCCACACCGATGCAAGGTGCTAATGATAGGGTGGTATATGGGAATCCTATATTTTATGCATTAAAAAACACATCAGGGGAAACGGATGTGGCTCAAGAAGTTCGGCGTCCGTCTACCATATGGAGAGACCGGGGTTCGATCCCCGGGACCTCCTGGTAAAAAAAAAATAAATAAATAAATAAATAAAATAAAAAACACATCAGCAATAATCCAAACAAAACCTATAATCATTCTTTTTCAGTGCATTCAGTCCTAGATAATTAATCTTTGTTCCACTTGACCTTGTGTTTGCAATCTCATGAAATCATTGGCTTCTTCACTTTAATTCTGGAGATTGTGACCCAAATCAGTGGTATGGTCTCAAAGTTGTTTAGCCTTATGCCCAGATTACCTGGCATAGTTACTTTTGAGATAGTTCTTTTTGTTGAAGATGAAGTGCTTTGGCCTGTAGCTGACTGAAGTGTTTTCAAGGCAGCATCAGAATCAAAACTATAGTTCTGAGGCCGTGAAACGTACAAATCAAAGCACCATCAGAGATGCTTTCTCACCAAAGTCAGTTACTGGTGATCCTGGTGTCCTGCCACATGGCAATCAGGTATATGGCAGGGCAGCCTAGAGCTGCTCCTAGGGCCCGGCCCCTTGGGGGCCTCTTTCTGTTCCTCTGTGCTCTGCTAATTACAGACTCTAGAACCTCCCTCAGCCTCTTGGGGCTTCTCTGCTTTTCTGCAGCTATAGATGAACCTGGAGCCTCTCTCTCACATGGCCGGTCAAAACAGCACAGCTCCCTTTTTCTGTGTTGGATATAGAATTCTTGGTTGGCTTTTTTGTTTTGTTTTATTTTCAGAACTTTAAATATGTCTTCCCACTGCCTTCTTGCCTCCATGGTTTCCAATGAGAAATCACTATTTAATCTTATTGAGGGGGAAGCGGCTGTGGCTCAATCAGTAGGGCTCCCGTTTACCATATGGGAGGCCACGGATTCGGTTCCCGGGGCCTCCTGGTGAAGGCAAGCCCGCCCGCACGGCGTGGTTAGCTGACCCAGCGAGCACGGGCAGCAAGGGGGGTATAAATGAATAAATAAATAAAATCTTAAAAAAAAAAAAAAAAATCTTACTGAGGCTCCTTTGTATGTGACACATTGCTTCTCTCTTGAGGCTTTCAGAATTATCTCTTATCTTTGGCATTCGACAGTTTGATTTAAATATGGTATCTATTTGTATTTATCCTATTTGGAGTTCATTGAGAATCTTGGATGTGTATATTCATGCCTTTCATTATATTTGGGAAGCTTTAAGCCATTATTTCTCTGAATATTCTCTTTGCTCCTTTCTCTTTCTTCTCCCTCTGGGCCTCCTGCAAGTCATATACTGGTACGCTTGATGGTGTCTCACAAGTTCCTCAGACTTCACTTTTCTTCATTCTCTCTTCTTTCTGTTCCTCAGATTGGATGAAATAGACTTATGCCCAAGTTCACTGATTCTTTCTTCTGCCAGCTCCAAATTGCTATTGAACCTCTCCAGGGAATTTAAAATTTCTGTTACTATGCTCTTCAGCTCTGTTTGGTTCCATTTCATAGTTTCCAGCTCCTTATTGATACTCTCTTTGCGTTCATCTATTGTTTTCCTGATTTCCTTTAGTTCTTTGTCCATGTTTT
This sequence comes from Tolypeutes matacus, assembly GCA_026826555.1. Taxonomy (NCBI): domain Eukaryota; kingdom Metazoa; phylum Chordata; class Mammalia; order Cingulata; family Chlamyphoridae; genus Tolypeutes; species Tolypeutes matacus. The sequence continues at coordinate 43,644,248 of JAKSZT010053928.1, forward strand.
CCTTTCACTCATTGAGAATATTCAGGACCATTTTTAAGAAAGTCTTTGTCTGGAATGTACCAGGTCTGATTCTCCTTATTGATGGTTTTTAATGTTTAATCTTCTTCTTTGCCTGGGCCATCAGGCAAAACATTGTATGTTTTGTGATCTTTTGTTGAAACCTGAGAATTTTGAAATTTAATGTGCTATTGCTGGAATTTAGACTCTAAGGCAACTATTTTTTTTTTTTTAAGATTTACTTATTTTATCCATTTTAACCGCCCCCCCCTTTCCCATTTGCTGTTTTGTGTCCATTCGCTGGGGAATTCTCTGTTTCCTGCCATCTCTTCTCATCCTTCTCCTCCAGTCTTCACCAGGATTCGATCCTGGAGATCTCTGATGTAGGAGAGAGGAGTTCTGCCACCTGCGCCACCTTGGTTCTTGGTTTCGGAGCTTTCCGGAGCATCTCCCTCCTGTTATGTCATCATCTTGCTGCATGGCTCCTGGGGCCTGGCGGCTCACCAGCACACAGAGCCTGGCAGCCCATGAGCCTTCTATATATATATGTATATTTTATTTTACTGGGAGGTCCTGGGGATCGAACCCAGGTCCCTCCATATGGCGGATGGATGCCCAACCATTTGAGCCACATCCGCCCCCCAACTATTTCGTAAGCTTGTATCCAGCTAGTGTTATGACAGAGCTTTCCTTGAATGCCAGGAGCTTGGGGAAAAAAAAAGGTTAAAAAAAAAGGAAAAAGAAAAGAAAAAAAAAAAAAACATCTTTTCCAGTCTTTGCAGATTGACCTCTCCTTCAGGGCTTATCCATACAATGAAGTTAGAGAATAGTTGAATAGCTCCAGGCCAAAGTATGAGGGCATCTAGACGCTTTTGGCTTATGCTTCTTATTTTGGCATGCTGTGTGGATCTACGAATTTCCTTGTGGAATTGGATGCAAATGTCCCATCTTCCTTATGAAAGCATTTTTCATGGTCTGGGGCACTGCACTCTATGTCCTACTGCCAGCAATCTCTTGCCCCAGGTAGCATAATTTGACTGCTCTCCCACAGCATTCTGTAGAAGAGCTCAGTGAGCTGCCTTCTACATGCAGGGCAAGTTCTGGGATAATATGTCTCTCAGGCCACCACCAAACAGATGGGACCAGACATACATGCTCCCAGTATATGCACGAGGGTTACTCTGCTCCTCTGGGACCCTCAATGGGATTGCAGGCTAGCACTGTGCCAAAACAGTGAGGGGAGGAGAAAGGGCCAGCCAGGGTGCCAGGAAATCCTACTGTTTTGAAGTGCCCTTTTTCTTGATTCAGAACTTGCCCTGATATGTTTTAACTGTTTTCTGGAGCTTTTAGAAAGATGTTTCTGCCAGTTCTTGCTGGTTTATCAAAGCTTCTGTGGGGATGGAATCCTGATGCATCTCACTGCACCATCTTGATAGAGGTGGGCTCCCCCCTTTATTCTTGGAAGCCCAGCTGCTATGTAATGAAATCCTGAATATGCCCCCGGAGAGAGGCCACATTGACAGAGAGCCTCCTTGGAGGAAGAGACACTTACTGGAAGGAATGTCCATGAGGAGAAGAACTTGGTACTGTAGCTGACAGCCAGCCCTAAGATCCTCAGATCTCAGACATGTAAGGCTATTCTGAACCTTCCAGCCTAGCTCCAGCTCTCTTCTTCTTCTTTTCCTGGAGTATGTTAGCTAATGGTTTATCTATTTCAATGCTCCCTGCCCCCCTGCCCAAAGGACCAACCTCTGAGTTTTATCATTTTTCTGTTTTCTGATTCAGAAGTTCATGTTACCAGATTTTGTCTAGGTTCTTGACTATGCTGCAGAAATGAATGTCAAGGCCATATCAGATTAGTTAGGCCAGTAATTTATTAAGGATTGGTGAGAAGAGAAATGGGAGATCATGGGTCCCAGGTAGAGAGGAAGGGGCTGAAGAGTGATAAAGAAGGCTGATTTACAGACTACAATTTCCCATTATAGATTATAAATCCTCAGGTTTTATTTGCGTGTTGATCCATGTGCAGGGAGGGGCATGGTGAGAGCAGGGCACAGGTGAGAGAGAGCGGGAGGGAGAGGGAGGTTTGGCCTTTGCACTTGCTTTTTGAACCATTAATTAGTCTGACCGTTTGTTAATGGTACAGGAGTCGTCCCAGGAGTTTGCTGTTTCGATTACCCCACCCATCAATGCCCCAGGAGAGCCCAACGATAATGTCCTTGGAGAATATCTGGGGCTTCTCCTGGCTTCCAGAGGAAATCTTGTTCCAGATGGGATTCTCTTGAGGGTATTCCAGCAGCCATCTTGAGGGTATCAATATCCATGTGGACTTTTTGCCAGGTTCCAGATCTATTGATTCCCTATTTTACTAGCCTGCTTCATTCCCCCCTCAGAGAGTTTACACCTTTATTTTTAAAGGGGTGCTGAAGGGAGATGGTCATTCTTCTGTAATTACTTCCTGCTGGTTAGGGGCAGTAGGCCCTATCTAACAAGGCTGTTCTATCTTGCTTGGAGGAAGAAAGATCTGGCATCCTGGGTGAAGCTGGATGAAGTCCCCATATGGCTAACAAGATGTTGATTCTTGAAGAAATAAATTTGATTAGAATTTTAAGAATATATGGCCCCACTAAGATGATACTGGACCACAAAAGTAGAAAAGGACAGGTGCCTGTAAAGGCTGCATTTTCCCAAAGTTGATGGGAAACAGTATTCTCCTTTCAGTTATTTTATGCTGTTGGTTAATTCTAGGGAGAGATAGCAATAGACAATGGGGTTAGGTATAAATTGCCAATCCCAGTTCCTATGGTAGAGATGAATGAGAAGAGGCATTGCCCTTTTAGTTATAATATAGGGAGAAATTACAGGAAGTGAAAACAGACAAGGTTTCTTAAAGGGATGTCTGGTTTGCCCCCCCACTCCCCACCCAAGCAATAGGTGTTTGGGCTAGAGTTAGAGGGAACAACTGTATTTGATACAGACACTACTTAGCTTTGTCTCTTGAAGAGGTATTTCAGGCCATTCAATGACTGACACTTGTGTGTTCCATCAGATGCTTCTGGTGAGCTACCACTTTCCTGGGCAGTTGGCTTCACTTGGATTAGTGCACTAAGCTGGGAATTTCTTTAACTTTAATAGCTGTGGGAGTGAAGAGAACTACAGAGTAAAATTCCTTCCATTTTGGCTCTAATTGAGAGAGAGGCTTATTTTCTTGCCAAGTTTTGATCGGAACCAACTTTCCAGGAAAGGTTGGCCATGGACCATCTCAAAGTGGTTAAGCTGAACTGGGTCTTAGCCACCTTATTTGCTATTTCTGTTCTGGTGGGAAATGCTTAGCCCTAGCAGGATGGTATATAGGTCTGCCAGTCCTCCCCAGGGTATGAGTGGGACAGGTTCTGGAACAAGGGCTAAGAGGTATACCTGGGCCAAGCATGCTCATTAACTACTTAGAAAATGAAGTTTACTGGGACTTCTAACATGTTCAATGTCCCTCTGCATATGATCTAGAAAAGAGGCTGCTGCCGGCTATACTGTGGCCATGTAGACCAGCAGTAGGCAGAATTTCCTGATCTCTGAGAAGACACTCCTATGGGGACTATGCCATTGTTCTAGGAAGAATGAAGAAGTGATTTTTAGTTGACTGACCTGGTGTTCTACAGTCCAAGTCTGACTAAAACGTTCACCTTGGAGCTGATGCACTGGTCTCAGCATCCTGAGAATTTAATCCAGAGCCCTGTGAAAAAGTGTCCCTGTGGCCAACCTAGGTCTTGGGAGATGCCTGAAACCCTGAAGTTCAAACCAAAGCTACCAAGTCGAATTAGTGGTGTTGCGGCCAGCAGAAAGTAACCCAAATGGCACTCTTGGGAATACGGATGAACAAAGTTTTATTACGCGTGGGCCCAGAGCAGAGTCAAGTCTCCAAAAAAATCTGAGCACTGTTTTCCGATTTTCATAAATTTATATAGGTACACTAAGCGGGCACATTCTTGTCACAGAGCTGTCATGGGTTAGGGGGGTTATTGTTCCATGGGACAGGTACAGGGAAGATGGTTAGACTGGAGGAAGTGCAAAGCCAGGAGGAGCCAGCTATGGCGGGTTGAGATTCATTTAGGAATTGGTGGAAATTTCGAACCTGGTTCAAAAGAACGTTGCAGGGGGCTGTTCTAACTTTGGCTTTTAATGTCTGGGTGGCTTTACTGACATTTTTCATCAGGGTTTTCTCTGGGGGTTAGGTTACCGGGATCAGTTGGACCAGTATGAGGTCCCCTGGGTCTGGCCCCGATGGGCCGTATAATCTGATTCCTAGTTTTAGTCCTGTTTGGCCCTTTAAAAAATTTTCTGATCCGGTGGTTATGTTTAATAAGGTGAGTTTTATGGGGTCACAGATTTCTATGCCACACCCTGCTGGGCTGGGGATTTTCTGTAGGAGATACGGAGAAGTCGGTGGGACCCCCTTCCAGGGAGTGGTGGCACCTATCAGCAAGCTCCAAGAGCGGCAGAATCCTCCGCCGTTTTGGGGGTCTCGGCAGAGGTATTTGTCATAACTCCCATAACTGTGACCCCTACACCCTCTCCTGGGGGCAGGTATGGGGGCATGGGGGTATGGTGCAGCCAGCAAGGTGTAAGGAGTGTGATCTTGGATTGCCCTGCAAGCGTCAAATATTGCAGAGGCTGAAGTTGCACCTGCCGAGAATGGGACTGAAGCGTTCAGCATGGATTGTTTGTCCCAGCTTTGACTAGTTTGCAGCTGCCACAGATTTTGGGGGCGGGTAACGGCTCCTAGGGAGGGGGCAAGGAAGTAAAGGACAAGCAAGTTAAGGCACAGAAACATCCTATTATACATCAGTAAACAATTGCAATTAGGGCTCTATTCACAACAGTCCAGTCTGCAGGGGCCACAGCAGCAAGGCTAACTCCAAATACCAAAGCGAGCAGGCCATATATGCACAGGACCCACCAGGAGCAGGGGTCCATTCAGCAGGTGTTTGACAAGGTTGGTGCTTGAGGATCCCGGGAGGATCCCGGGTGACTCACACTCTCAAGGGGCGGCTGGGTACGGGTTGGGCTGTCCAGCTGTCCTGCTCTTTATTGAGATGTGCCTTCTTGACCCTGGAATGATGGATCCAAGGGATGATGCCTGCAACTTTAAGAGCAGTAGGAGTTACAAGAATCACAGTATGTGGACCTGTCCAGGAAGGCTGAAGGGTTTTTTTTTCCAGTCTTTGACCCAGACTAGGTCCCCTGGCCGGTGGGGGCGCGCCAGGTGTCCCAGGTGGATGAGATTCCAGGACAAGACAGTTTTATGTATTTTGGCTAGAGTTTTCCCCAGCTGCTGGAGAATGGAATCTTGGCTAGTCTTCCCTAGAAGTTTGAGATTTCCTCTGAAGGCCCGGATAATTGGGGGTGGCCGCCCAAATAGAATTTCAAAGGGTGAATAGCCTGTGGGTTGGGTCCTGGGGTGTACCTAACTTGGAGAAGGGTCAAGGGAATAAGTCTACCCAGGGGAGACCAGTTTCCTGGCAGAATTTGGGTAGGGTGGCTTTGAGGGTTCGAGTCATGCGTTCAATTTCACCTGAGCTCTGGGGCCTGTAAGCAGTATGGAGTTTCTACTTGATTCCTAACATTTTTTTTTTTTAAAGATTTTATTTATTCATTCATTTATCCCCCCCTTGCTGCTTGTGCTCGCTGGGTCAGCTAACCACGCCGTGCGGGTGGGCTTGCCTTCACCAGGCGGCCCCGGGAACCGAACCCAGGGCCTCCCATATGGTAAACGGGAGCCCCACTGATTGAGCCACAGCCGCTTCCCAATTCCTAACATTTTTGCTAGCTCTTGGACAACGGCAGCCACAAAGGCCGGGCCATTGTCACTTCAATTGACAGTGGCAGCCCGTGTCATGGAATGATTTCTCTAAGTAAAGCCTTAGTCACTTCTCTTGCCTTTTCAGTGTGAGTGGGGAAAGCTATGACCCAACCTGAAAAGGTGCATAACATCACCAACAGATATTTGAAGTTTACTGTGATATCTTCAAAGGGGGGCGTTCCTGTGTGCTGGACACCTGCTGGAGTATGGGGGCCCTGCAAGGGGTTGTTTTTGGCACAAACTTGGCACTGGCTGCTGATGGTGGCACAGGAAGAAGTTAGCCTGGCTATGTAGTAGTATCTCCTGAGCAAGACTTCTAGTGCAGTTTTTCCTAGGTGGGTGAGTTGGTAGTATTGCTGGATGAGGGCAAATACCGGTACAAAAATCCGGTCATCTGGAAGCAGCCAAGTTCCTTCGGGGGTTTGGCTTCCCCCTTCTTTTTTATCCCACAGGTATAGCTTAGTTGATCAGTCTCTTGTCCTAAGAGGGACATTTGTGGTATTAATTCCGGGACTCGTATTCCGTGGGTTCCTTCAGCTGCTTGTCGAGCTGCTTTGTTGGATAGCCTGTTTCCTTGAGCAACCATATCCATTCCTTTCTGATGTCCCCGGCAGTGGATGATGGCGACTTTGTCTGGTTTCCAGATTGCTTGTAACAGTTGGAGGATTTCTTTATTTTTGATTTTCTTTCCCCCTGCGGTTAGGAGACCTCTTTATAAATTGCCCCGTGGATATGAATGGTAGCAAATACGTACTTAGAGTCAGTGTAAATGTTTACTGCTTGCCCGGCGGCTAGCTGCAGGGCTCGGACCAGCGCCCAGAGTTCTGCCCGTTGCGCAGACCATCCCCGCGGTACAGACACTGCTTCCATCACCCGTTCGGTAGTGGTGACTGTATACCCAGCAAGCTTGTCCCCGTTTTTAACAAGACTGCTCCCATCTGTAAATAGTGTCTGATGTGGGGAAGGGAGCAGTTTGTCTTGGAGGTCGGGGCAACTGGCGTAAACTTCTTCCGTCACTTCAACACAGTCATGTTCAGGAACCCCTTCTTCATCTGGCAAAAAGGTGGCAGGGTTTAGACTGTGCACTGTTTCTATTGTCACTCTGGGGTCTTCACAGAATAAACCTTGGTAATGTGCGAGTCGAGGATTCGATATCCACTGATGCCCGTTTGAGTTCATTAGGGTAGTGACTGCATGTGGCACCATAACATGAACTGCCTGTCTGAGAGTTAATATGTCAGCTTTTTTGACAAGGGTCATAGTTGCTGCCAAGGCTTTTAGGTAGGGCGGCCACTCTGTAGCCACGGAGTCCAGCTGCTTGGAGAGGTAAGCAATAGGTCTTTTCCAGGGGCTGACTGTTTGTGTAAGGACCCCCCAATGCTACTTTGTTCTTTTCATGCACGAACAGGTTAAAGTTTCGAGTTACTCCGGGAGCCCCAAGGCAGGGGCTCGGCCGAGTTATCTTTTGATATTTTGAAAAGCCCCCTGTTGAGTTTCTCCCCAGGCAAGAGGCTCTTTTTCTGGACTGGACCCACCAAAACTTCATAAAGGGGCTTGGCCATGGCTGCAAACCTGGGAATCCAGATGCGGCAGAACCCTGCAGCCCGGAGGAACTTGTGAAGCTATCTTTTTGTGGTGGGGGTAGGGATGGTGCATATCACTTTCTTTCATTCGGATCCGAGTGTCTGGTGCCCTTGTGTGATGCTGAACCCCAGGTACTTGACCTGCTGTTTACAGATCTGGGCCCTTCTCCAAGACACTTTGTACCCAGTCTATGTTAGAAGTTGTAGGAGAGTCTGGGTCCCTCTCCAGCAGTCCTCTTCCGTTTCACTGGCAAGTAAGAGGTCATCTACATATTGGAAGAGAGCACACCTGCAGTCTTCCTGGGGTTAGGTGGCCAAATCTCCTACCAAGGCTCCCCTGAAAAGGGTAGGGGAGTTTTTGAAGCCCTGCAGGAGCTGGGTCCAGGTTAGCTGAGTTTTCTGCTGGGTTTTGGGATCTTCCCATTCAAAGGCAAACAGAGGCTGGCTCAGGGGGTGGGTGGGTGGGTGGGGAAGCTGAAGGCAGAAGAAGGCATTTTTCAGGTCCAGGCAAGTGAACCAGGTGGCTTCAGGCAGCAGCTGTCCTAACAAAGTGTATGGGGTTGTTAGATGTAAGGTGAGAGTGGCGTTATTAATGGCTTGTAAATCCCACACTGGTGGATATCCGGTTCCATCTGGCTTTTTTACTGGCAATAACGGGGTGTTCCAAGGTGACTGGCATTCGATTAGAATCCCCTCTCTTCAAGCAATCTATATGTTCAGCTATGCCCAACTGTGCTTCGCGGGGGATCGGTTACTGCCTCTGCTGGACTGGGATCGCTCCAGGCTTCAGGTCGATGATGATGGGTGCATGGTTCCGTGCCATTCCCGGTGGGTTTTTTTCTGCCCAAACCTGGGGAAAAAGTTCCAGCAGTTTTTCTGGATTCTGACCTGAACTTTCTTCCGCATGAAGTCTCCATTCTTCGCTTCGGGGCACAGTGACAAGGAGAGTGAGGCCGGTCCTGAGGTTTAACCTTGATGGCCCTTCAGGTTTGAAGGTAATCTGGGCTCCCAGTTTGGTTAAGAGGTCCCTACCGAGCAGGGGAACTGGACATTCAGGCAGGTACAGAAATTCATGAGTCACTTCGTGGCCATTAAGCTGGCAAGTTCTTGCTTGGCAAAAAGACCACTGGCTTGACTGGACCCCAACTTGTATTTTGACCATGGGCTTGTGGGGGCCAAGTTCTAGTGGGCCTGATCACCCCTATTCAGGGTTGAGTCCTGCCAGCCTGAGCAGATGGTCTGGGGGCTCAGGTCAGTATTTCCCTTTAGGGATGTTCCCTCTATGTACCTGAGTCTTTTGGGGGCACTCATTTTTCCAGTGTCTACTTTCTTTGTAGTAAGCACATTGGTCTCTGGCCAGAGGCACCCTTCTGGTGCTTGTCCCCCCTTTTCGAGGTGGTCCTTCTCTTCTGGTGTGGTCAGGATTTCCTAAGGCTGCTGCCAGTAGGGAGGCTTGATGTTTTATTCGCTTCTTGGCTTCTCGTTCGGTGGCTTCGTCTTGACTAATACTTTGTTGGTGACTTCCAGTAGTTGAGATGTTCATGCCCATGAACCCTTCTAATTTTTGGAGCTTTCTTTTAATGTCCATTGCTGCTTGTGCAACAAAGGTGGCATTCACCATCCTCTGGTTTTCTGGAGCTTATGGGTCAAAAGGAGTGTAGATTCTGAAGGCCTCGCAAAGCTGTGTTCATAGAAATCTCCTGGAGATTCATCAGGCTTTTGAGTAACTAAAGTCATCTTTGTCATGTTTGTGGGTCGTTTTGCTCCCTCTAAGACCCCTCGGAGGAGTGCTTCCTGATATTGCTGGAGTGCAGCCAGTCCCTGTTCAGTGTTGAAGTCCCAGTTCGGTTGGGCTTCTGGTGCCGCTTCTCATGCCCGATCTTCTGGGTTTAAGACGCCAGTAGGGGCCTGCTCTTGCAGCCACTTTCGTTTTCGTCAGAATATTCGTCGTCTCTCCTCCGTATTAAACAAAGTCAGGAGGAGCTGGCAGCAATCATTCCAAGTAGGACGATGGGTTTGGAAAATGGATTCCATGAGATCAATAAGGGCCTGGGGTTTTTCCAAGTAGGAGGGGATGTGGTGCTTCCAGTTTAAGAGTCTGTAGTTGTGAAGGGCTGGCAGTATAATACAGGCTTCCCAGGTTGGATGGTCCCATTCTCGCCGATCTGGGCTGAACCCTGTGTTTCACGGAGGGGCATCTGTAACATGGGTTGTGCCGACCGGAGTCTCCTTGCTAGTGGAGTTGCAGAGCTTTCCTCAGAGGGGGTCAATGTCCCTGGAGAGACCAAAGGTGGAGGTGTTGCTGGGAGATCTGCCTGCACTCCCGGGCTAGGAGAAGAGGCTAGAGTAGCCGAAGCGTATGGCAGTGGTGGCGGTGGTGGGTCCTCCTCTGAGGACCCTTGATGAATGACTGGCTTCTGGAGCCCCATTCCCTGTGCAACCAAGACCTTGCTCTGTCCCTTTTTGTCAACACACAATCGAACCCAAGGGGGCAGAGTCTGGGCTATCTCCAACCAAGAGTCGATGTAGGGAAACTGATCGGGGTGGCCAGGAGTTCCTGTGATCACCAGCCACACTGCACGGACCCTGGTTATATCCAGGGTCCCTTCCAAGGGCCAGTCAACATTAAAAGTGGGCCACTCTACTTCACATAAGGTTCTGAGGGTGCCGGGGTTCATCTGGATGCCATAATCTCCGGAAAAACCCTTCTTGAAATTCTTGAGCATGCAGTTTAAGACAGTAGGTTTTGACTGTGATGAGCCCATACCCTGCATCGTTGGCGCAAGACAGACAAGAGAAGGGGTTGCCTCTTTCAAGGCCACTCAGATGCCCACCTGTCTGCGTCTCTCGCGAGAACTAAGGCTCATCTTAGCTAAGGCGCCTGGGTAAATTTCGGGGTGGCCGTTATGCCATATGACTTTGAAGACTACAGATACCGCATCCTATTATCTGTCAATGTGGGATTCTGGCCCTGTCATAAGGCCCTGTGGCTGGCCTCTGCCGCCTTTGTACTTGCATTTTTTTCTGTTGTTGACTAGGACATGTGGAGTGTCCAATCCCAGCTGCTTCCCAAGGTAGCTGGCTTGCCTCCTCCCACTCAGGAACTGTTGGTTCTACTAAAGACCAGTGTGGAAACCATTCACAGGTCACAGGTCCTTATCTGGTGGGATAAAGAAAACATTTTCTTGACTTAGGAAGAGGGTTCAGATCTCTATTTTGTTATTAGCTCAGATGGCAAGCTAATAATTTTCAATTGCCTTTGGCACCATGGCAAACATACTTCGTGTTCTAGATTCACAAACATACCCAATATATCTATGTTCTTCATGGACCAAGGGCTTAAAAACCATACACCATATTCTCAGTTTTCTAATATATATAGAAATGGACAGAAAGTTATGGAGTTTTAACATCGCTAAAGGAATGATAATACTGGCTTAAGAAAGAATATACCATTTTATTGGCAAGAGTAACATCTGCCCCTAAATATGGTTAGTACTTTGGGAAAGCCCACCGCAGGAAGTATCGCTGCCAAGACTCTGGGATGTCTGAAGCCGTCCTTAGAAAGGCCTGAAGTGGGCCAAATCATATCTATTATGTGTGGTTCTCCCTCCCACCATTTTTACATAGTGGAAATAAGATTCCAGAAGATCAAAAAATAACAGGGCAATAAACAGACTAGGGAATGTGTGTGGGGTGTCATCAATTTCATTAGTATTCCCATGTGAACAGGGAATGGGTGGTCTTGACTAAGGACAGACTTCACAATAGCCTCTGATCTTTTTAAGCTTGTTTCTTACCTCTCTTCTGGGCAATATTCAACTCCTACAGGGTAAGCCAAGAGTCTAAAGCAAAAATTTGGGTTTACAAAACAATTTAAAGCAAGGACTTGAACAGAAATTTGTGCACCAGTGTTCATAGCAGCATTATTCACAACTGCCAAAAGGTGGAAGCAAACCAAATGTCCATCAGCAGATGAATGGATAAATAAAATGTGGTTTATACAATGGAATATTACTCAGCTTTAAGAAGGAATGAAGTTTTATTCATGCCACTACATGGATGAACCTTTAAGAGAACATGTTGAGTGAAACAAGTCAGACAGAAAGGGACAGATACTGTATGGTTCCACCTATATGAAATAGCTAGAATATGTAAACTTATAAAGACAAACTAGAATAGAGGTTAGATACCAGGGGTGGAGGACAGGGGTGTTAATGTATAATGGTTGTAGGGTTTCTATTTGGAGTGATGGGAAAGTTCTAGTAATGGATGATGGTGAGGGTAGTACAACACTGTGAATGCCATTAATCTCACTGAATGGTATGCTTGGGGGTAGCTGAGATGAGAAAGTTTATATTTTATATATATTTCCACAACTTTAAAAAAGGAACTAAAGAGACAATGACGAATGTAATACATGATACTGAGTGGGACCTAATAATAGAGAAAAGACTCAAAAGGACATTACCAATATATATGGAAAAATAGGAATACAGACAGTAAGCTTTATATCAATGTTAAATTTTTTTGAACTTGTACTTTAGGTGGTTACAAAAGTGAACATCTTTATTCTTAGGAAATGTATAAGAAAGTATAATGTATTCAAGGAGCATGATGTACATGACCTATTCTCAAATGTTCAGAAAACGGATGGCTAGATGGATGGATGGATAGAAGTGCCAAATGTGGCAATATGCTAAAATGGTGAATTTGGATATGTGGGTGTGTATGTTGGAGTTCTCTGTAAGGGTTTTGTATTATTTTTGCAACTGTCCTGGAAGTTTGAAAATATTTCAATCTTGTATTTTTTGCATAATAGTTCTATAAATGCATAACTTTTCCAATATAAAACAAACAAAAAGCCTTCGGTTTACCAGATTTCCAATGTCAGGAGTTAAAGATAATATTCAGAGAAACTGACTGAAATAAACCATGGGATTGCAGCTTATCTCCATTCCCATGAATGACTGAAGAATAATTCTTGCTGTAATCTGGCCCTGGTTCGATGTCTTCTCCATCTTTGATTTTCTGTAGGAAAAAAAAATTGTCAGGCCTTGAAAGAGTGGTTTTATCATAGTACTCATTCTTACTCCTTCCCCTGACATGGTTCTAAGGCAGCTCCAACTTTTGATCTCACAAGTACAGTACCATAATGAGGTTGTGCCAGCTTGTGGCTAAGGCCTGGGATTCTCTGGGACCAAGTGGGACTTTGCAAATGCTCTAGAGCAGGAGTTAACATTTTTCATTCCACGGACCCCTTTGCCAGTCAGGTGAAAACCACAGACCCCTTACTAAGTCCACATTATAATGTATATTATTTAATAAATATATCACACCCACACCAACATGTCCCCACAAGAATGTTTTTTGAATTTCAATTCAAGCTCACAGACCCCTGGTTAAGAACCTCCGCTCTAGAACATCTACTCCAGCCTGATACCTGTTGCTCTTCACTTTAAAGTAAACCCCTAGGGAAGAAGATGTAGCTCAAGTGATTGGGCTCCCGCCTACCATATAGGAGGTCCAGGGTTCGGTTCCTGGGGCCTCCTGGTGAAAAGCAAGCTGGCCTGAGGGGAGAGCTGGCCCATGCAGAGTGTTGGCCTGCATGGAGTGCTGGCCTGCACAGAAAGCTGGCGCAAGATGATGCGACAAAAAAGACACAGAAGAGATGCAGCAGACCAGGGAGCTGAGGTGGTGCAAGAGATTGAGCAGCCTCTCTCTACTCTGGAAGATCCCAGGATTGGTTCCCAGTGCCACCTAAAGAGAAGACAACCAGACACAGAATAACACACAGAGAGCAGACAGCGAGTGCAAAACAATGAGAGGCGGAGAGAGGAGGGAAGAAAGAAAGAAATCTTAAAGAAAAAAAAAAAAAAAAAAGGAAAACTCTAGTCTGGGCTTGAAGGAAACCTATCTCTAGTCAAAGTGAAGGTGGCAACCCCCCACCTTTCAGATTTCTGAGCAGTTTCACTTTGCTTGGCTAACAAGTAGGGAAAGCCTTCTATAAATCATCTGAGTAGAAGTGGACAATTGGGTGTTCAATATGTAAGCTAAAAACACAGACTTTGCTTAAGCACTGTTCTATTTTATTTTTAGGAGGTACCAGGGATTGAACCCAGGACCTTGTACATGGAAGGCAGGCACTCAACGACTGAGTTACATCCTCTCCCCTAATGTTCTACTTTTAGTTTTCTGATGTGTTTTCATTCTCCAAATCGTCCACAGCTGATTGGTATTAACTTCATGAAAGTACAAAATAATATGAATTGTACCCATAATGAATCACTCCCACAGAAGAGAAAGGGCTAATTTTTAGGACATTTGTAAAATGAGGTGGTTTACTGTCTTTTATTGTCTGAAAGTCTGAAATTGAAATCTTCAATTCAGGTTATTAAATCTTCAAAACAGAAACTCCTTTCAAAAGGCATTTTTAATTAAAAAAAAAAAAAAAAAAAGACAAAGTGAATCTGTATTTGTAAACATTTATTCTTTTGAACTGAAAAAGGCTTGCATCAGCAAACATTGTACAGCCTTGCAAATTACACAGAAATTGAAAAAAAAGGTTCCTTGTCCATAAGTGCAATGAATCTTTGATGTCCAGTGATCCGCTGCAAACAATGAAAACGAACTTTAAACCACTTAACAAGTTTCCAGCACTCATCAAATGCAATTCCTTGGGTGACTAAAATAGAATCCACAAGGAGAGGAATGCAAATAAGTGGCATTTAGTTTCTGGAGGATCTCTTAAAAAAAAAGAAAGTGCAAGTATTTTCCTGCTTAGAATGACTCCTATTCTGAATCTAAGTGGTTTGATTAAGAGGTGTTAAGAACATAATTTACTTGACACTTAATGTTATACCTCCTGAATGAATAAGGAAAGGACCTTATGTGGGATTTCTGTATTTTATGGAAATTGTTTCTGTGTTTAAGCTTTAGGGGATGAGTAATCTATTTGTGGGCTCTTCTTGGTCATCCTCCATCCTCCAAAAAAGACAGTATATAGTTTTGACTTGGTTATTCCACTCCTGCATTCTTTTTCCCCGCAAATTCTAAGTTGGGTCACAGTGCACTGGCTGCAAAAAGAAATACAGGTTGCAACTGGTTATAATCATTTTGAAGAATAATTTGCTGTACAATAGAGCTTTGGATCTGATACAAGAATTCAGAAATATAAAACAAAGTAACTATAAAAGTTAGGAGGCATTTGAACAGCATTTCCTCAGAAAAAGCTGCTAACTCTGTATCATTCCGATGTGGATTCCTACAGTCATTTGAGGCAAAATGCATATTCCCCACCCCTCTGCTGGATCACTAGCCTTTCTTCAAAAGCTATAATGCCATGACCACATGTCCTAGGAGTCTCTATAATGTTAACAGAAGCTCCAAATATCAAGCCAATCAAAGATGGGATTGGACAGGGTAATCATAAAGGCAAAGGGTCCAAAGGTGGTTGTTACTGAGAACTTGCCCTTTCCAAAATGTGAAAGTCATAGTGCTTCTTGCTTGTTCTCAGCTTAAACTTGTTAACTGAGTTAATTTGTTTCTTCAGTGCATTCTGTGCAGCTGAAATGGAGGGGAATGTGGCTAAGACAGTGTATGTGGAGGCCAAGTCACTGGGTTTAGAGCGTTCAGGGTTGACAGTGTTGTCCCCGCTGCCACAGTAGAGGGGGTGACGACGCAGCTGGGGCTGGGACTGGGGGTCTCGGAGCCACCGGATTTTAGCGCCAATTTTAAAGAGTTCTCCAAAAAGCTTCTCGGCTTCCATGCGTGTTATTCCATCTGGTAGTTCAGTAATTTCCAAAACCTTCCCAACAACTGGAATGAAAAAGGTGTAAGATTAATACATCCCTATAAAAAAAAGGGGTGGTGGTGGTGGTAAAAAGTACTGCAGACTCAAACATGATATAGGAAATGAAAAGAATTTTCTGAAACCATTCAAATCTACAAAATAGTAATTGTTATGGACACCTTTGAGATCATTTTCAATGAACCCTTACGGAAACCTTGCAGAACTACCTACCAATTTCATGGTCTTCACTGACAGTTGCACACATATTGCAGCACTGGACAGTAGCTTCTCTACTAAGTATGTGATCTCAAGCAAACAGTTTTCTGAATTTAACGTTCCCATTTTAAAAATACACTCATCCTAACCACCCCAAGGTTGTTGTGTGTAGAAAGTTAAAGTACATACCTGAAAGCACTTTACCATAGAAAGGCAATATATTTGTTCATTCAGACTATCTCCCATAAAGGTGGCAAAGGATTGCCACTTTTCTTGAAGAATTCAGAGGCAAAGAGTTTCATTCTGGCAAAGAATTCATTCTAACTGTCCTTCCATTACTTCAATCCCTTTGCTTTTCTTAAACCCACCTATATGTTACTATATTCTCACATCTGAACAGAAGACAGAATTAAAAGTACGTATTTGAGAACTGGAAGTTCTCGATGGTATAAAATTCCTGTAGCTTTTGGCGAGACTCTGGGTAGAGGAAAAACCATTTCTATAGCATAGTGTACACACACACACACACACACACATTTTTAGGAGGTACCGGGGATTGAACTCAGGACCTCGTACATGGGAAGCAGGCGCTCAACCACTGAGCTACATCTGTCCCCTGTGGTGTGGTGCATTTTTAATAACTGTCAAACTAGTAAATAGTCTGTACAACCAAATTCAGTGGCCCCTCAGGGACACACCTGCTTCTCCTGCTCCAAGGTCAGTGGATGCAGCCTTTTTAGCTTGTTTCCGTCCTCGGTTTCCATGCCTGTTGCCGGCCTGACCCTGGAAACCCACAAATAGATGAGAAACAAGGTTAAAAATGCTGAAAATTTTGTTCATAATGTTAAAAAACTTAACATTTATTCATACTTGGTCTGGGTTTTTTTATTTCAGCAGGAAAAAAAAAAAACATTCCCAGGGCTTCTGAATTCTGCTGTGGCAATGGCATTTCCGTCCCTCACTAGGATCTGTCCCTGCTTTCATACACAAGGGGGATCCATTAACCTCCCAGCTACCGCCCACCTTTGGGTAGTGCTAGTGAATTATTGCTCAGTCCTGCAGTGTACCATCTTCTTCCTTGCTCTGTTCTCAATGAAGCCAGTAACTTAACATTTATACACAAGCACAGAGCTCTCCTTTGTGTGGCTCCAACAGGTGAGCTTGAGGTCCCTCCTGCACACTCAGCCACAGAAGTGTGCTGCTCTACCAACAATGCCTAGGAGGTTAGACAGCTAGCTTTCACACCTGTTGATTTGGAATGTGTCCCTGCAGAACAGCAGGAGGGTTGTACTGCAGTGGTTGGCCAAGTAATGGATATCTGGCATCTCCTGAAAGCCAATAAAAAATACTTTTTAGCTTTTTCTCTCCTTAGTTATAAATTAATTTGACAAAATTTTCTAAGTTGTTCAAAACAACTAAAACAAACAGGGGAAAACACACTTGGCAGAATAAAACAAGAATAGGTTTTGACATTTAAAAAAAGTTAAATATTTCTATATATCTTTTAAATAACGAGTAAATTTCTGAAAGGACTAAGGACTAAGTGGTTATGAAGAAGGGTGAATGGTGGGAAGTGGGTGGATAGGGGACAGAATGGAGAGAGATGTCTCTGGATTCTTCTAAATATCTGTTGATTTTTGAACCTTGTCAATGTATTATCTAAAAAATTTAGTGAACCTTTAAAAAGTAGGTGACAATGGAAGGTTAAAAAACAAAACAAAACAGGAAGATGTACAAGAGAAAGAATCTGAGAAAACTTTTTAACACTAAATCCTAACATCCCATAAACAAAATGTAGTATATACATACGATGGAATATTATTCAGCTGCAAGAAGAAATGAAGTCCCGATGCATGCAACTGGATGAACCCTGAGGACATGATGTTGAGTAAAATAAGCTAGGCACAAAAGGACAAATATTGTATGACCTCACTAATATGAACTAATTATAATGAGCAAACCCATGGGCTTAATATCTACAATACAGGTTACAACAGGAAATAGAATGAGGGTGCTGAATGGGGAGCAGATGTTCAATTTGTGCAGAATTTACAAGAAGGTTCATAGTAAATATATGGGAACACATATATTTCCCATATGGGAACACATTATTGTGAACGTAATTAACGGCAATGAATTGTATGTGTGATTGTGGTTGAAAAGGGAAGTTTAGGGTCATGTATGTCATTAGAAGGAAAGCTATAGGATTAAACATGGGACTATACAACATAGTGAATCCTGCTGTGGATGACTGAATTTACTAGACAAATATAAGAATGCTCTTTCATGAACTATAACAAATGTATGTCACTATTATAAGGAATTAATAATAGGATGGTATATGGGAAAATATACAACTAATACAAATTATCGACTATAGGTAACAATAATATTGCAATATTTTTTTCATTAATTGTAACAAAGAAACTATAGCAATTCTAAAGGTTAATAATAGGGGAGTATATGGGGTGAGGGTCATCTTCTTTTTTGTTTTCTTTTTTATGTTTGGAGCAATGAAAATGTTCTAAAATTAACTGAGTGATGAATATATAACTCTGTGATTACAATGAGACCCACTGATTGTTACACTTTGGATGGACTGTATAGTGTTTGAAGAAAATGGCTTTAATAATAATAATAAAAAAAATCCTAACATCCCATATGAAGTCCACCAAAATATAATACCTTTTTTTTTTTTTTTTTATTAGGAGGTCCCAGGAATCGAACCCAGGTCCCTCCATATGGGAGATGGACGCCCAACCATTTGAGCCACAGCCGTCCCCTATAATACTTTTTCTACTCACTTAAAATATCTTTCCATGATGATTAAAAATAAACATAACTTGGGGGGTGGATGTGGCTCAAATGGTTGGGCGTCCTTCTGCCATATGGAGGCACCTGGGTTCGATCCCCGGGACCTCCCGGTAAAATAAAAAATATATATATAGAAGGAGCATGGGCTGCCAGGCTGTGTGCCGCTGAGCCGTCGGGCCCCGGGAGCCATGCAGCAGGATGATGACGTAACAGGGGAGAGACAAGACAAGATGCTATGAAAGCTCCAGAAGCTAGGATCTGAGGTGGCGCAGGCAGCAGAATACCTATCTTCTACATTGGAGGTCTCCAGGATCGAATCCTGGTGAAGACTGGAGGAGGAGGATGAGAAGAGATGGCAGGAAGCAGACACGGAGAATTGCCCAGCGAATGGACACAAAACAGCAAATGGGGAAGGGGGGGAGTTAAAATGGATAAAGTAAATAAATAAATCTTAAAAAAACAAAAACAAAAAAAACAACTTATATTTCATGGGAAAAAAAAACACGGATAAACATTAAGCTCTGTATCTTTCCAAATTCAATATCGATTGCTATAAATATACGCAGGTATACATTTACATATACTCATACAAACATTTTTATACACTGTAACCCTAGGTCTGTTCTTAATTTCTCTTTAAATGGAAATTTGTGTTTATAATTTGACCTTGCTTTAAATGAGTGGCATAGTTCTTGTTATTAAGGAATAAGTATCCCCTCTTTCTAAATAAACAGGTGGGGGGTAGTCAGGATGATCTTCCAATTATTTTCTTTCACTCAAGAGAGCCTGAAGTCATCATGGTAAGGGTTTAATAAATGCTGATTGACAAAACTTTGTCCTGTTGAACAATGTTTTCACTGATGTTAAATCCCATTGTATTTTAACCACAAGTCCCAAATTTAGCACATTCTGTATTTGGAGGAGGGTTATGGGAAGATGCTTGGACAGCACCTCCAGGAAATCTTACCCCTTTTCTCATTTTTTTTTTTTTTTTAATTTTTTAACTTTATTTTGTACATTTAATAATTGGAAACATAAGCAATTAAAAACTAAAAAGTAAACACAGATGAATAAATATATACATTTCTCAATTAAATGTAATGGATACATGTAAATTTTTTTGTTGTTGTTTTGTTTTTTGTGTTTTTTTTTTTTGTGAATCAAACAATATATTACACAATATATTTGGTTCATAGTAATGCATTCATACAGTATTTGTCCTTTTGTGTCTGGCTTGCTTCACTAAACATAATGTCCTCCAGGTTCATCCATGTTGCCATATGCTTTATGACTTCATTTCTTCTTACAGCTGCATAATATTCCATCGTGTGAATAGACCACAGTTTGTTTATCCATTCATCTGTTGATGGACACCTGGGTTGTTTCCAATTTTTGGCAATGGTGAATAATGTGGCTATGAACATCGGTGTGCAGATGTCTGTTTGTGTCACTGCTCTCAGTTCTTCTGGGTATATACCCAGTAGTGGTATTGCAGGGTCACGTGGCAAGTCTATATTCAACTTCTTTAGGAACTGCCAAACAGTCCTCCATAGTGGTTGTACTATCCCGCATTCCCACCAACAGTGAGGAAGGGTTCCTATCTCTCCACATCCTCTCCAACACTTGTAGTTCTCTGTCTCTTTCATAGTGGCCATTCTGATAGGTGTGAAATGATATCTCATTGTAGTTTTGATTTGCATTTCCCTAATCATGAGTGATGTTGAGCATTTATTCATGTTTTCTTGCCATTTGTATTTCTTCTTTGGACAAATGTCTATTCAAGTCTTTGGCCCATTTTTTTAATTGGGTCATTTGTCTTTTTATTGTTGAGTTGTAACATCTCTTTATATATCCTGGATATTAAACCCTTATCAGATATATGATTTCCAAATATTTTTTCCCATCGAGTTGGCTGCCTTTTCACCCTTCTGACAAAGTCCTGTGAGGTGCAAAAGTGTTTAATTTTGAGGAGGTCCCATTTATCTACTTTTTCTTTTGTTGCACGTGCTTTGGGTGTGAGGTCCAAGAAACCACCACCTACTACAAGGTTTTAAAGATGTTTTCCTACATTTTCTTCTAGTAGTTTTATGGTCCTGGCTTTTATAATTACATCTTTGACCCATTTTGAGTTGATTCTTGTATAGGGAGTGAGATAGGGGTCCTCTTTCATTCTTTTGGTTATAGATATCCAGTTCTCCCAACACCATTTGTTGAAGAGACTGTTTTTTCCCAACAGCGTGGGCTTGGTAGGTTTGTCAAAAACCAGTTGACTATATAGGTGAGGGTATATTTCTGGATTCTCAATTCTATTCCACTGATCGATATGTCTATCTTTATGCCAGTACCATGCTGTTTTGACCACTGTAGCTCTGCAATATGTTTCAAGGTCAGGCAGTGAAATTCATCCCACATTGCTCTTCTTTTTTAGAATACTTTTTGCTATTCGAGTGCACTTACGCTTCCAGATGAATTTGGTAATTGCCTTCTCTAATTCTGTAAAGTAAGCTGTTGGAATTTTGATTGGTATTGCATTGAATCTATAAATCAGTTTGGGCAAGATTGACATCTTCACGATATTTATTCTTCCAATCCACGAACACGGAATCTTTTCATTTGTTTAGGTCTTTTTAAATTTCTTTTAGCATTGTTTTGTAGTTTTCTGCATATAGGTCCTGTACTTCCTTGGTTAAATTAACTCCTAGGTATTTGAGTCTTTTTGTTGCTATTGAAAATGGAATTTCCCTCCTGATTTCCTCCTCAGATTGTTCAGTATTAGTGTACAAAAACATTACTGAGGGGGGCGGATGTGGCTCAAATGGTTGGGCGTCCGTCTGCCATATGGAGGGACCTGGGTTCGATCCCCGGGACCTCCCGGTAAAATAAAAAAATATATATAGAAGGCGCATGGGCTGCCAGGCTCTGTGTGCTGGTGAGCCGCCAGGCCCCGGGAGCCATGCAGCAGGATGATGACGTAACAGGGGAGAGACAAGACAAGATGCTCCGAAAGCTGCAGAAGCCAGAAGCCGAGGTGGCACAGGCGGCAGAATAACTGTCTCCTGTATCGGAAGTCTCCAGGATCGAATCCTGGTGAAGACTGGAGGATGAGAAGAGAAGGCAGAAAACAGACACAGAGAATTGCTCAGCGAATGGACACAAAACAGCAAATGGGGAAGGGGGTGTTGGTTAAAATGGATAAAATAAAATAAATCTTAAAAAAAAAAAAAAATTACTGATTTTTGCGTGTTGATCTTATATCCTGCCACTTTGCTGAACTCATTTATTAGTTCAAGTAGCTTTGTTGTGGATACTTCAGGATTTTCTAAATACAGGATCATGTCATCCGCAAACAGTGAGAGTTTTACTCCTCTTTTCCTATTTGGACGCCTTTAATTTTTTTCTCTTGTCTAATTGCCCTAGCTAGAACTTCTAGTACAATGGTGACAGTGGGCATCCTTGTCTTGTTCCTGGTCTTAGGGGGAAAGCTTTCAACCTTTCCCCATTGAGTATGATGTTGGCTGTGGGATTTTCATATATGCCTTTTATCATATTGAGGAGTTTTCCTTTTATTCCTATCTTTTGAAGTATTTTTATAAAAAAAAAGGATGTTGGATTTTGTCGAATGCCTTTTCTGCATCTATTGAGATGATCATGTGTTTTTTTCCTTCAATTTGTTAATGTGGTGTATTACATTGATTGATTTTCTTATGTTGAACCAGCCTTGCATACCAGGAATAAATCCCACTTGGTCATGATGTATAAGTCTTTTGATATGCTGTTGGATTCGATTTGCAAGTATTTTGTTGAGAATTTTTGCATCTATGTTCATGAGAGAGATTGGTCTGTAATTTTCTTTTCTTGTGGAATCCTTATCTGGCTTTGGTATTAGGGTGATGTTGGCTTCATAAAATGTGTTGGGTAATTCTCCGTCCTCTTCAATTTTTTGGAAGAGTTTAAACAGGATTGGTGTTAATTCTTTTAGAAATGCTTGGTAGAATTCACCTGTGAAGCCATCTGGTCCTGGACTTTTCTTTGCTGGGAGATTTTTGATGACGGATTCAATCTCCTTAATTGTGATTGGTTTGTTAAGTTCTTTTATTTCTTGTTGTGTCGGTGTAGGTTGGTTATGAGTTTCTAGAAATTTGTCCATTTCATCCAGGTTGTCTAGTTTGTTGGCATATAGTTTCTCATAATATCCTCTTACGATTCTTTTTATTTCTGTGAGGTCATTTGTAATTTCCCCCCTTTCATTTCTGATTGTATTTATTTGCATCTCTCTTTTTTTCTTTGTTAGTCTAGCGAGGGGTATGTCAATTTTATTGATCTTCTCAAAGAACCAGCTTTTGGTTTTGTTGATTTTCTCTATTGCTTTTCTGTTCTCATTTTCATTTATTTCTGCTCTAATCTTTATTTTTACTTTGGGATTGGCTTGCTGTTCTTTTTCTAGTTTCTCAAGTTGTTCAGTTAAATCTTTGAGTTTAGCTCTTTCTTGTTTCTTAATACAGGCATTTAGGGCTATAAATTTCCCTCTCAAGACTGCCTTTGCTGTATCCCATAAAGTTTTGATATGTTGTGTTCTCATTTTCATTTGTCTCAATATATTTACTGATTTCTCTTGCAATTTCTTCTTTGACTCACTGAATATTTAGGAGTGTGTTGTTCAGTCTCCACACATTTGCAAATTTACTTTTTTCCTGTCTGTTAATGATTTCTAGTTTCATTCCATTATGATCTGAGAAGGTGCTTTGTATAATTTCAATCTTTTTGTATTTATTGAGAGCTGTATTGTGACCTAACATGTGGTCTATCCTGGAGAAAGATCCATGGGCACTTGAGAAGAATGTATAACCCGCTGAGTTTGGATGCAGTGTTCTGTATATGTCTGTTAGGTCTAACTTGTTTATCATATTGTTCAAGTTCTCTGTTTCCTTGTTGATATTCTGTCTAGTTGTTCTATTTAATTATGTGAGAGGGGTTTGAAGTCTCCGACGATTATTGTAGAAATGTCTATTTCTCCCTTCAGTTTTGCCAGAGTTTGTCTCATATATTTTGGGGCACCCTGGTTAGGTGTGTAGATATTTATGACTGTTATATCTTCCTGGAGGATTGTCCCTTTTATTAATATATAATGGCCTTCTGCATCTCTTATCACTTTTTTGCATTTGAAGTCTGTTTTGTCTGATATTAGTATCGCTACCCCTGCTCTTTTCTGTTTACTATTTGCGTGGATTATCTTTTTCCAACCTTTTACTTTCAGCCGGCTTGTATCCTTGTGTCGGAGATGAGTTTCTTGTAAGCAGCATATGGATGGCTCGTGTTTTTTTATCCATTCTGTCAGCCTGTATCTTTTGATTGGGGAATTTAATCCATTCACATTCAATGATATTACTGAAAATGCACTATTTATTTCCTCCATTTTATTCTTTAGTTTTCATATGTCATGTTATTTTTGTCTTTCTTTTTACTCTTTTGGTTATCCTTTCTGCTTTTCTTTCTTCTATACTCTCCTCCAAGCCTCTCTCTCCTGTCTTTTTCTTTCAGGTTCTAAGGCTTCCTTTAATATTTCCTGCAAAGGTGGATTCTTTTTTGCAAACTCTCTTAGTTTCTGTTTGTTTGTGAATACTTTATATTCACCTTCATATTTGAAGGACAGTTTTGCTGGGTAAAGAATTCTAGGCTGGCAGTTTTTCTCTTTCAGTTTCCTAATTGTATCATACCACTGTCTTCTTGCCTCCATGGTTTCTGAAGAGAAATCTGCACTAAGTCTTACTGGACGTCCTTTGTACGTGATCGTTTGCTTCTCTCTTGCTGCTCTGAGAATTTTCTCTTTATCTTTTACATTTGACATTCTGAATAATATGTATCTTGGCGTCGGTCTATTTGGATTTATTCTTATTGGGGTACGGTGTGCTTCTTGGACATGTAGGTTCATTTCTTTCGTGAGAGTTGGGAAATTTTCAGCTATTATTTCCTCAAACACTCTTTCCGCCCCTTTTCCTTTCTCTTCTCCTTCTGGAACTCCCATGACACATATGTTCTTGCGTTTTGTGTTGTCATTCAACTCTCTGAGCCCCTGCTCAATTTTTTCCATTCTTTTCTCTCTCTGTTCTTTTCTCTCTTCAATTTTAGCTGCTCTGTCTTCAGTATCACTTATTCTTTCTTCTATCATTTCGAGTCTGCTGTTGCATGCTTCAAATGTATTTTTGACTTCACCTATTGTGTCTTTCATTCCCATGAACTCCGTTACTTTTCTGTTCAGGATTTCAAATTCTTCTTTGCGTTCGCTCAATGACTTCTTGATGTCATTGATCTCCTTAACTATATTTTCTGTCATCTCATTAATTTGATTTTGGAAATTTGTGCTCATCTCACTGATTAGTTCTCTCAAATTCTGCATCTCTTCTGGGACTTTGCTGTATTCCTTTTCTTGGGCCATGTCTTCTATTTTCTTAGTATGGCTCGTAATTTTTTGCTGGTGCTTAGGCATCTGGTTAGTTTGTATTCTACTTAGATGCTCTATCTCTTTCTCTTTTATGGGGTTTTAGTGGCAGGAGGCTGTGAGTTACCACAGCTCTTTGATTTTTGGCTCAACCTTGATTGTTAGGACTGTTCTGCTGGTTGCTCAAAACTGGGCACTGGACCCAGTAATTGGTTGTAGAGTCGTTTCCTAGGGCCTTGGGCAGGGAGGCTATAGAGGCCAGGAAAAGACTCTCTTACTTATTAATTTTCTTATGTGTACTTCCTTGGTCTGCCAGGAGAAAGCACTTGTTGGCTGCTCTCAATTCAATGCCTGGTTGGAGCGTATTTGTTGTGACACAGACCAGATCAATGTGATAGAGCTTCCTGTCTGGGGGCTAGGAGCCCTGTGATTCAAACTTTCTGAGACTGTTCTTCAGACTTCTCTCGTAGCGCCCTCCTTTTCCCAGCTAGGAAATATTTCCACTCCCTTCTTAATCCTCAACAATCAGTCCCTGTTAGTAGAGGATGAGATTGGGAGGTTCGTACATCTTTAGCCCCTTGCAGGCTCCAAGGCAAACAATGGCGCAGCCCCACCCAGCCTGGAAGGGCTCTCGGGACAGGGCAGACCAAACCTGGGAGTCAAAAGCAGGGTCAGCCCCAGGCTCTCTCTCCCCTCTCCTGTGGAGTCCTCAACAATTAGTCCAGGCTAGAAGAGAGGGAGGTTGCGAGGGTCGTATTTTCCAGTCCTTCCTAGGCTCCCAGGGCAAACCGCCGTGTGGAAGGGTCCGTGGGGCTCCACAGCCCAAATTTCAGGTCAGAACCTGAGTTAGGGAAACGGATGTGGCTCAAAAGGTTCGGCGTCCGTCTACCATATGGAGAGACCGGGGTTCGATCCCCGGTACCTCCCAGTAAAAAAAAAAAAAAAAAAAAAAAAGAACCTGAGTTAGCCTAAGGCTGTGTTCCTCTCTCTCCCCTTTCCAGGAGTGGTAGATCCCTGAAGCCCCCTTTGTCTGTGGTCGCAGACCCAGAGGCCTGAGAATTCTCAAGAGTGTGGGGGAGGGTGTCGGCAGCAGCAGAAGCTGCTACTTGCAACTCACGGTTCTGTTGTCGTGATTTCCCTCTTCTGTCCCTCTCTCCTCTGGGTGGTGTGCAGCCTTCACCTGCTGTCCTAAACCCTAGAAGATCTTTTTCGGGGCTGTTTCAGCTTGTCCTCTAGCTATTTTTCTGGAGAAGAGAGTCCCGTGTCTTACTAGTCTGCCATCTTCCCGGAAGTCTCTCCATATAAATTTGATGATTGGCTTTTCTATTTCTGTAAAGAAGTCTGTTGGAATTCTGACTAGAATTGCACTGAATCTGTATATTGCTTTGGGTAGAACTGATATAATAATATTAACTTTCCAATCCATGCACATGGAATGTCCTTCCATTTATTTAGGTCTTTAATTTCTTTTAGCAATGTTTTGTAGTTTCCCATGTACAAGTCCTTTACATCCTTAGTTAAATTTATTCATAGATATTTGATTCTTTTAGTTGCTATTGTAAATTGAATTTTTTTTTTTTTTAATATCCTCTTCAGATTGTTTACTACTAGTATATAGAAATACCACTAATTTTTGGTGGTATTTTCTGAAGTCATTTATTAGCTCTAGTGCCTTTTTGTAGATTTTTCAGGATTTTTTCTATATAGGATCATGTCATCTGCAAAGAGGCGAGTGTTACTTCTTACTTTCCTATTTGAATGCTTTTTATTTCTTTTCTTGCCTAATTGCTCTGGCTAGAACTTATAATACAATATTGAAAAACAGTGGTAACAGTGGGCATGCTTGACTTGTTTCTGATGTTACAGGGGAAAGCTTTCAGTTTTTCATCATTGAGTAAAGTGTTAGTGTTAGTTGTGGGTTTTTCATATATGCCCTTTATCATGTTAAGGATCTTTCCTTCTATTTACAGTTTTCTAAGTGTTTTTTTAATAGAAAAGAGGTGCTATATTTCGGCAATTGTCTTTTCTCCATCAAGATTATAGTGTTTTTCATCCCCCTCTTCATTCTGTTAAGGTGGTGTATAACATTGATTGATTTTCTTCTGTTGAGCCACCCTTGTATACCTGGGAAAAATCCCACTTAATTATGGTGTACACTTTGAAAAAAAAAGTGCTATTGGATTCGGTTTGCTAATATTTTGTTGAGATTTTTGCATCTATATTCATGAGGGATATTGGTCTAATCTTTTTCTTGTGATATCTTTATCTGGTTTTGGTATTAGGGTAATGCTGACCTCATAGAATGAGTAGGAAAGTGCTCTGTCCTCTTCAATTTTTGAAAGAGTTTGAGCAGAATTGGTGTTAATTCTTCTTGGTATATATGATGGAATTCACCAGGAAGTCATCTGGTTCTGGGCTTTTCTTTGTTGAGAGCTTTTTGATTACTGATTCAATGTCTTTACTTGTTATTAGTCTGTTGAGATTGTCTTGTCTATTTCTTCTTAAGTCAGTGTAGGTAATTTAAGTGTTTCTAATAATTTGGCCATTTCATCTAGGTTATCTAATTTGTAATTTGTAGACATACAATTGATCACTGTATCTTCTTTTTTTTTTTTTTTTTTTTTTTAAAGATTTTATTTATTTATTCATCCATCCCCCCCCGCTGCTTGCGCTCACTGGGTCAGCCAACCACGCCGTGCGGGCGGGCCCGCCTTCACCAGGAGGCCCCGGGAACCGAACCCGGGGCCCCCCATATGGTAAACGGGAGCCCCACTGATTGAGCCACAGCCGCTTCCCTGTATCTTCTTATAATCCTTTTTATTTCAGTGGGGTTGGTATTAAGTAATATACCCCCTTTCATTCCTGGTTTTAGTTATTTGCATCTTCTCTTTTTCTTTGTCAATCTAGCTAAAGGTTTTTCAAACTGCTAACATTTTGGCATGTATCTTTTCAGTCTTTGCTCTATATATGTGTATTTTGTAACATAAAAAAATTGAGATATAACTTATATACAAAATGCAGATAAAGGGGTTTGATGAATTCTGAAAATTAAAAAAACCTATATAACTACAACCCTAGTTAGATATAGAACGTTTCTATAAGCTAAAAATAAAAACTTCCTTTTTAGTCAATTCTATCCTCCATCTCTATCACTATCTGATTTCAAACACCATATACTAGATTTGCCTTTAGTTGAATTTCATATAATTGGAGTCATACAGTATGCATTCATTTTGTGTCTGGTTTGTTTTTTGGCTAACATAATGACACAGATTCATCTGTGTTTCTGTGTGTCATTAGCTCAGTGAATCTTTTCTATTGCTGAAAGGATTTCTATTGTAAGGATATAAGATAATTTGTTACTCTGTTGTCCCATTGATGGACATTTGGGTCATGTCCAGTTTGGGCTATTATAAAGCAAAGTTGTTATGAATATTCTTGTACAAGTCTGTGTGGATATGTTTTCATTTCTCTTGAAGGTATTCTCTTCAGTTAAGTACCTAGTAATGGAATTGCTGGGTTATATGGTAAGTCATTAACTTTGTAAGGAACTGCATATCCTTTTCTGAAAGTAGTTGTATCATTTTACTCCCACCACCAATATGTGAGTTTTAGTAGCTTCGTATCTTCACCAACACTTGAGGTTGTCAGTCTTATTGATTTTAGTATTCTAGTGCACATAAAGTATTACCTCATTCTAGTTTTAATATTCAATTTTGCAATGACTAATGCTGTTAAACACCTATTCAAGGGCTTATTGGGAGATCTGTATACCTTGTTTTGTATAACGTTTAAGTAATGTGTTAAAATCACTTATTTTGTGAATATATCCCTTTTAAACGATTCTTTAAAACATGGATTTTTACAGCTGCATAGTATTCCTTTTATGCATATACTATAATTTAGCTGATCCTCATTGATTGAAATTTATGTTGATTTTTAATTTTTTGCTACAGGATTCTTCTGTGCTCTTTGTGTGCATTATCCTTAGGGTATATTCAAGGAAATAAAATGAATGGTTTCCATGTTATTTTTTTTTTTTTTAAGATTTTATTTATTTATTCATTTATCCCCCCCTTGCTGCTTGTGCTCGCTGGGTCAGCTAACCACGCCGTGCGGGCGGGCTTGCCTTCACCAGGAGGCCCCGGGAACCGAACCCGGGGCCTCCCATATGGTAAATGGGAGCCCTACTGATTGAGCCACAGCTGCTTCCCTCCATGTTATTTTATAATCATCTTTTTATGTTTGTTTCTCCAACTAGACTGAGGAGTTAATGAAGGTGAGGAGTTTGCCTTATTCATTTTTATATCGGGGCAACAGAATGTCCCCAGTTAATAGCTGATGAATAAATTCTTGATTTTAATACTTTAATGTAGAAATTAGAAATACAGAACAAATATAGAACATTGTGCATTATCAGAGGAAGGGATTCTAAGAATAAGTTAAACTATTTTAATTCTATGACTTAATTAATATCAGATCATTTTCTCTATGAAAAGTAGCTTTTTCATCTCAACTTAGTTGTAGATTTCATCTAAAAAAATGGCTTCCTTAGCGTCAAGCTGCTTCTAGTGTTTAGCAAAAAAGTACAAGTGAAAATCACACAGTTTCACAAGGGAATAGAAGAGTATGTGGTGATAGATATGCCTTGCTGCAGATGAAAATGCAGGCCTCAAAGAAAAATGAAAGGCAGTAGTAGAATTACCAAGGTAAATCACAGAGTGATTGGGAATGGCTGTTTTAAAATTCTATGAGGTTATACTGGTTTCATGCACACTTACCTTGCCCAGGGACAAAAGGTCTAGAGAACTGGGATATGATGGAAAGTGGTGGTCCAGAGGGACGTACAGTTTTCAGGGCTGACAGTTGAGCTGGTGCTGGCGACTGAGCTGGTGAAATAATGGGACTACTGAGTTGAGGGCTGTGCTGCAATTACAATATATCAAGAAAATGGGTCAGCATTTTTAGACAGGCTTTTTGCAAACTTCCTTAAGGATAA
This sequence comes from Tolypeutes matacus, assembly GCA_026826555.1. Taxonomy (NCBI): domain Eukaryota; kingdom Metazoa; phylum Chordata; class Mammalia; order Cingulata; family Chlamyphoridae; genus Tolypeutes; species Tolypeutes matacus. The sequence continues at coordinate 43,673,942 of JAKSZT010053928.1, forward strand.
AAACTTTTTATTTTTTCTGATTACAAATATGTTCTTGTACTTGTTATAAAAAAATCCAAACATTACAGAAATACAAAATCTGCAACTCCCCCCAAAAAACCACTGGCAGTACTGTTTCTATGTATATGTGTTTCTATATTTTAGTTTTTTTAGTCTATGTGAAGTGAGCACTACATACATTTTAAACAAAAATGGTAACAGATTATATATCCTATTCTTGTAACTTGTTTTTGTACCTTAACTATATTACTTTTCCATGAGAGAATATATACATTTACCTCATTCATATTTTTCACATTAAATGTAGTTTTAATATTTTATTCTTAAACAATTTCATCTTTAGAGAATAACCACAAAAATAGTGCAAAGAAGAAAATGTAGGGAAACATCTTCATGATCTGGTGAGACTGGAGGCTCTAAAGGCAGGGAGAGAGAGAAGCAGGTGTAATACGGGGGCATTTTCAGGACTTGTCCTGAGTGATGCTGCAACGACAGATATAGGCCATTACATATCTTCCCATAGCCTGCAGAATTGGGTGAGAGAGAGTGTAAACTACAATGTAAACTATAATCCATGCTCAGTGTATAATCCATACAAATGACCCAAAATGTGTTTATCAAGTGCAATGAATGTACTACACTAATGAAGGATGTTGTTTATGTGGGAAAATGTGGGAGGTATGGGGAGCGGGGCATATGGGAATACCTATATTTTTTATGTAACATTTATGTAATCTAAGTATCTTAAAAAAAAAAAAAAAAAAAAAAAAAGATTTGGTGGGTGGTGTTTTCTTAAACCTTATACATGAGCAATGAGCAAAAAAAATGGATAAATGGGACCTCCTCAAACTTAAACACTTTTTTTTGTGCTTCAAAGGACTTTGTTGAGAAGATGAAAAGGCAACCCCACTCATTGGAAGAAAATATTTGTAAACCACATATCAGATAAGGGTTTGATTTCCATGTTATAAAAAGAAATCATATAACTCAATGATAAAAAGGCAAGCAGTCCAATTAAAATATGGGCGAAAGACTTGAAAAGTCATTTTTCCAAAGAGGAAATACAAATGGCCAAAAAGCACATAAAAAGATGTTCAATATCACAAGATACTAGGAAATACAAATCAAAACTACAATGAGATATCATTTCACACCTTATAGAATGGTCATGATTAAAAATACAGACAACTACTAGTGCTGGAGATGATGTGAAGAAACAGGAATACTCTTTCACTGTTGGCGGGAATGTAGAATGGTGTAGCCCTGTGGAAGACTGTTTGGCGGTTCCTCAGGAAGCTAAATATAGAAATGGTGTATGATCCAGCAATCCTGTTACTAGGAATATTTAGAAGAACTGAAAACAGGGACACAAACTGACATTTGCACACTGATATTCATAGTGGCATTTTTCACAATTGCCAAAAGATGAAAACAACCCAAGTGTCCTTTAACTAATGAATGGATAAACAAAATGTGGTAAATACACATACGATGGAATACTATGCTGTTGTAAGAAGAAACGAAATTAGGATGCATATGATAACACAGATGAGCGTTGAGGACATTATGTTAAGTGAAATAAGCCAGACACAAAAGGACAAATATTTTATGTTCTCACTAATATGAACTAAATATGATGAGGAAACACATGGAGTTAAAATCTAGAGTAGAGGTTACTAGGAGATAAAATGAGGGCTGAGAAGGGTTACTGATGCTTAATGTATGTAGAACTTATAATTAGCTTGACTGTTAAGTGTGGAAATAGAGCTGATGGTAACACATTATAATGAGTATAACTAACACTGCTGATTTATAAATGATTGTGGCTGAAAGGGTCAGTCTAGGTACCTAAATGTCAATTGAAAGAAAGCTAGAAAATAATCTAGTGACTGTATACCATAGTGAACTCAGTGATGGATGAGGATTATGGTTAATAATACAAATACAAGAATGTTCTTCCATGAACGAGAACAAATGTACGTCACTATGACAGGGTGGTAAGAATATGGTGACACATGGGAAAAATACAATTAATGTAACTTAAGGACTATGGTTAACAGCAATATTGCAATATTTTATATCAATGTCAAAGGTACTGTATCAATGCTAAGGGTCAGTAATGGGGGCATATGGAATTTTTTTCTATTGGACAAAGAAAAATGTTCTAAAATTGAGGCAATGACAGCACAACTCTGTGATAAAACTGAGAGCCTTTGTATTGCATCTCTTATCACTTTTTTGCATTTGAAGTCTGTTTTGTCTGATATTAGTATAGCTACCCCTGCTCTTTTCTGTTTACTATTCGCATGGAGTATCTTTTTCCAACCTTTTACTTTCAGCCGGCTTGTATCCTGAGAGCCTATGAATACACACTTTGGATAGAATGTACAAGGCATGGGACTATATAACACAGTGAACCATGTGGCGGATGATGGACTGTGCTTAACAGTACAAATATGAGGGCATTCCCTGAACTATGACAAATGAACAACATTAATACATGGTGTCAATAATAGGGTGGTTTATGGAAAAAAATACACCAAACATAAGCTTTGGACCATAGTTAGCAGTAATATATATATATTTTTAAAATATATTTTTATTTATTTATTCCCCCCGATGTTTTACGCTCGCTGTCTGCTGTCTGTGTCCATTTACTGTCTGCTCTCTGTGTCCATTCACTGTGTGCTCTCTGTGTCTGCTTGTCTTCTCTTTAGGAAGCACCGGGAATCAAACCTGGGACCTCCCATGTGGGAGAGAGGCACTCAATTGCTTGAACCACCTCAGCTCCCTGCTTTGTTGTGTCTCTCATTGTCTTTCCTCTTTGTGTTTCCTTGTTGTGCATCTTGTTGTGTCAGCTTGCTGAGCCTGCCCATGACACCAACTCGCTGTCCTGCTCATCTTATCCAGGAGGCACCAGGAACTGAACCAGGAACTTCCCATGTGGTAGGTGGGAGCCCAATTGCTTGAGCCACATCTGCTTCCCAGCAGTAATATTTTGATGATGCTCTTTAATAATTTGTAACAAATGTTCCACAACAATGCAAAGTGTTGGTGGTGGGCTTATGCATTGAAATTCTGCATGTTATGCATGACTGTTTTGTAAGCTCACAACTTCTCTAATAAAAAAAAAAGTGCAAAGAATTCCTAGATTTCCAAAATGTTAACATCGTATTATATTTGCTTTCTCTTGCCTCTCTTTTTTTCCTGAACTGTTTTACAGTGGGTTACACACATAATGCCTCTTTTTTAATTTAAAAAAAAAAAAAAAAAAAAAAAAGATTTTATTTATTCCTCCTTGCCTTTTGTTGTTTCTGCACTTGCTTTCTGCTCTCTGTGTGTGCCTGTCTTCTCTTTAGGTGGTACTGGGAACCGATCCTGGGACTTCTGGAGTGGAGAGAGGCCACTCAATCTCTTGCGCCACCTCAGCTCCCCGATCTGTGGCATCTCCCATTGTCTCTCTTCTGCGTCTCTTTTTGTTGCATCATCTTGCTGCGCCAGCTCTCCGCGTGGGCCAGCACTCCACGTGGGCTAGTTCGCCGCGCGGGCCAGCTCACCACGTAGGCCAGTTTGCTTTTCACCAGAAAGCCCCAGGAATCGAATCCTGGACCTCCCATATGGTAGACAGGATCCCAATCACTTGAGCCACATCCGCTTCCCCATAATGTCTCTTTACCCCAAAATACTTAGTGTCTTATTCCTAAAACTAAGGATATTTTCTAATATAGCCACAGTAAAATGATAAAAATCAGGAAATTAAATCTGTATCCTAATCTACAGACTTTACTAAAAATTTGTCAAGTGTCCCACTGATGTCCTTTATAGTAAAAGAAAAGAAAAATTTCCCCTTCCAATCCAGAGTCTAGTCTAGAACCACGTGCTGTACTCAGTTGTCACAGCGCTTTAATTTCCTTTAATCTGGAACAGAACCTCAGTCTTTCTTTTTTCATGACTTTGACATTTTTGAAGACCAGCTTCTGAAGACTATTTTGAAGGTTATTTGATAGATTTTCCCTTTATTTGGATTTGTCTGCTGCCTCCTCATCCAGTAAGCTCATGTTAAGCATTTTGGGAATGAATACCAGAGAAATGATGTTGTGTCCTTCTCAATGTATCATATCAGGAGGAACTTGATATCCCTTTATATCACAGTAATGGTATGTTAACTTCAATCACTTGGTTAAGGTGGTATGTGCCAGGTTTCTCCACTGCAAAGTTACTATTTATTTTCCTTTTGTAGTTTTAAGTATCTTGTGGGGAGATCCTTTACAAATATATTCCACTTCTCATTATATATTCATACACTAGTTTTAGCATCCAATGATTCTTGCCTCATGATTTCCAGGTGGTGACTGTCTAATTCCATTATTACTTTTACAGTTATTAATTCATGTTCTAATGAAAGGAAAAACTTCACTTTCTCCCCCGTTTATTCATATATTTATTTATATCAGTATGGATTCATGGATTATTTTATTCTATGGGTTATTATTCATTTATATCATTATTTTGATGCCCAAAGACTACAAGTCTAATCCTGTATCCTTTGACATGTCCAATTCATTCTTTGAGTACTTCCTTACTTTCTGGCACAGCAAAATGTTCCAAGTTCATTTTGTACTTTCCTTGCCCCAACACTGGTAATGGTCATTTCTACAAGGAGCTCTGGTTCCTTTAAGTGGAGAATGTTATTTAGAAACCATGATCTGGATGGTAGGTATATCTCATACTTGTTAACAGGTATCCTTAAAGGTATTTTCCTGAATGGTACCAGTAATTAATTTGATTAGTTACCTATTGATGAAAGTCAGGGCTATTTCCAACTTTTTAATGTTATAATGAAATAAGAAATGTCCTTGTACACGTATTTTTGTAGGCTTGTTCCACAATTTTTAATGGGCCAATTTCCAGAAATGGACTTGTGGATCAAAAGTTATTCCCATTCTACATTTTGAAAAATGTTACCAAAATGTACTCCAAAAAGAGTTGTGCAAATTTACACTACCACCAAGAGCATAGAAGAAAGCTTCTAACCGCATATTTTTGTTAACACTACAAATTGTTACTCTTACTAAATTTTCCAAATCATACAGATGAAAAATATTTTTATATATTTACTTGTTTAATTGTCATTAGCCATTTAGTTTTTGAACTAGTCTATAAATGACTTTTGATCTTTTATTCTGCTATGACTTTGTCACAGGTACTGAAAAATTCTTTTTTCAAAACCTTTTAAAATTTCAATCATATAAAAGTGCAGGGTGTTAATAATGAACTTTCATGTAGCCACTATCCAGCTTCAACTGTGATCCCTCCTGCTTTGTTTTACCTGAAGTATTTAAAGCAAATCTCAGCTATCTCATCATTTCGCCTGTAACTATTTTAGTATATAAATGTTTCTAACAGATAAGAACTATTTTTTAACTTAACTACACTACGGTTATCATATTACCAAAATTAACATATTAAAGTATTCTTTTTTCTTCAAAAATGTCTTCTGACTGATCAGTATCCATATAAGATCCATATGTTGCATCTGACCATTATACATACTGAGTCTCTTTTAATGGGTAAGTCCTGCTGCCCCCCCATTTCAAAATGCCATTTGTTAAAAAAAACAAAACAGGCCAATTTGTCCAGTAAAATATCCATGGTATCACAAATTTCCTCTTTTTCTTTCCATATTTCCTGTTAATTGGTAGCTAGACTTAGAGGCTTTATTAGATTCAGGTTCAATTTTTTGATGAGTAAATCATTGGTGATGCTATGTACTTCTTTCTTTTTTTTTAGATACTGGGGGCTGGGGATTGAACCTGGGACCTCGTATATGGGAAGGAGGCGCTCAACCACTAGCCATATCGGCTTCCCTGAGTTGGTATTTTTTTTTTTCAGGAGGCACCAGAAACCAAGCCCAGGACCTCCCATGTGGGAGGCAGGCACTCAACTGCTTGAACCATATCCGCTCCCCATACTTCCTTTTCATACCATATTAGGAGTCAAATGTTTGGTTGCCCCACTTAGTGATGCTACCATTGATCAGTGAGTTCAAGTGTTGTCTGCCTAATCCATCCATTTTCAAGTTCCTGATACCCTTTAATTAGTGTTTTTAGCATCTGCTGATGGTCTTGGCCCTGATCCGTTATATTAATAGAGTTACAAAACAGCCATTTTCTAATTCTACCACTGCTTTGCATTTGTTAGCCAGATATCTTGTATGATGAAGAACATTTCCTCATCAACTATTTGGTTACATTAAAATATAGTTTATCTAGGAAAGGTAGGATAAATGCTTGAGTCTTTCTCTTTATCAAATTTTAGATCTAGTCTATCTTTTGATTTTTTTTTTTTTTGAAGGTACTGAGGACTGAATCCACGACACTGTACATGGGAAGCAGGCATTCAACCACTGAGCTCCAGCTGCTCCCCAGTGAGAGTTAGTTTTTTCATTTTTTGTTTGTTTTTTATTGGGAGGTACCAGGAATCAAACCTGGGACCTTATACATGGAAAGCAGGCACTCAACCACTTGAACTACATCCGCTCCCCATCTTCTGATTTTTTAAAAAATTTTTTATTTACTTTAATTTTTCTTTATTTATCACCCCCTTCCCCAGATGGTTCTCTCATCTGTTTGCTTGCTCCTTCTCCAGGAGGCTCCTGGAACTGAATCCAGGACCTCCCACGTGAGAGGCGAGTGCCCAATGGCCTGAGTCATATCTGCTCCCTGTGGGCTGTGGTGCCTGCTGACCTGTGGCATCTGTTTTTTT
>JAKSZT010053928.1:43681106-43773310 GCA_026826555.1 Tolypeutes matacus
CGGCGTGGTTAGCTGACCCAGCGAGCACAAGCAGCAAGGGGGGGATAAATGAATAAATAAAATAAAATCTTTAAAAAAAAAGAGTGAATTAGTGAACCAATTTCATGTAGAGGAAAAAGTTTGGGACATGGGAAAGAAAGAATAATTTTAGTATCCTGAAATATCCTGTAACTCTGGATTTTATCTGTCTTACCTTATTTACGTCTCTTGCATACTAGTACCACAGCAGTACTAACATTAGGCATGCACTTCATCTGCCACTAACCTCGTCTGTGCAAGGACGGGGATCCCGTGTCCTGTCTTCAGGACCACAGTTTGCACTGTAGTAACCATAATGGTGGTTTCTAGTTCCCTAGAGATGGAATTAACCTCACTTGCTAGGCAAAGCATGGATAGGCTTAGGGACAGCTGTAAGTTTTCCTTGGCCACAACAGCTCATGCTGCATATAGTCAGTATTAGTCATTTATTTGATAATCATTTATTAATTATCTGTTTTTTAGAAGCTTAAGTCTATTGTCAACAAATCATTACAATAGAATATGCTGTTACAAAAAGGTTTGTATAAGGCACTAAGGAAGCAACAAACGCTGTCTTTAGGACTTGGGAAGAGGTGATTTTTGAGCCAAACTTTAAGGATGTGAAGGATTTTGGCAAACAGAAGGATGATGGATGGGCATTTCAGGGGGAGGTAATAAAAGGTACAAAGGCATTTTGGGCATAAAAAAGCACAGAGTATTCTGGAAACAAAGTTCTGTATGACTTAAACATGTAAGTATAAATAGAAGGCTTGCTCACTAGGGAGTTTAGGTGAGGAATGCATCTAAGTTTTTATTCAGAGCAACGGCATGAGATTTGTTTCGGGACAATAATTTTTGAAACAGAGAGAGAGTGTGTGTGCATGTGTTTGGGAGGAAGGAAGTTGGAGGGAGAGGGAACATGAGACAAACAAATCACTTAAGAGATCACTGCAAATAAGACATGAAAAGAATTGACTAAAAGTAGCAACAGTGGAGAAATAAAGTATCAGATTTGAGGAACTGCTAACTGCAGGAATGTGAAAGAGGAGGGTAGAAGGGAGTTAATTATGACTTTGAAATTTCTGCCATGGTCCCTTGGTGGAAGGTGAGGAAGGAAATCAAGGGGAAGAGAAAGTGGGGGAGAAATCCCAATTCTGCTATGCCTCTGAGCAACTGCATAGGAATGCCCAGTAGGCAGTCATGTATATGGTTTTGTCTCAGCAGAAATAAGACTTGGGAGGTTTTGGCAAAAAGCTCCCCGAAGTCTTTGGAGTAGATGGATCACCTAAAAAGAGCCTGAAGAGTAATGAAAGGAGTGTCAAGGGCAGGACCCTAGAAAATAACAAAACTTTGGAGGCAGGAAAGGAAGCAAAGCCTGAAGGGGAGGAAAACCAGGATAGCAGTGTGGTATTAAAATCAAAGAAGTGCACTGAACATGGTAACCCTGAATTACTATGGCACCCTTATATCCTGGGTATCTTTTGGCACATAAGTTCAGAAACTTTTTCTAGAAATGCCCAAGGAACATAATTTATTTTTCTAATGGACATACCATTCCCTTTTTGTTTTTTTCAGTTATCTCTTCATACCTGCACAATGGTGGCTTTGAAGCTGTTGGGAATTGCATGGTGAATTAGTTCGAGGAAATTGTACTTGTTCTGATCCTGGATGTTGCAAGAAACCTACTGATGAGCTATGGGGAATAAAATCAAACAAACACAAAAACAGCACAATGAGATGGCGATGACTGTAAAGATGAACAGTCTAACAAATTTATTTAAATAAAATTTCAAATAAGTTAGTAAAAGTCAAATCTAACTTTCTCTGTGAATTATAGTTATTACATAAAATCACTGTATATTTATGACAATAACTTTGATTTTTAAAAATGAGGAAAAAACAACTATTTCCATCACTTATAATTCAGCAATGTATTCTACATTTGCGTTTTGTATTGCTCAAATAATTATTTAAAAAAGAACAAAATTAACTGACTAAAACTCCATAAAAAAGAGAAATTTTTTGGATCTCTGAGCTATATTTTAGAAAAGAGAACATGCAGTTTGATAATAAGACCCAGAAAATATTTCATTTTGTAAAGAATGTACTACCTAAAAATAAAGAAAATAATAGAACAAGGTTCTGACAAATTCTAACATAAATACTGACAAAAATAAATGGCTGTTAGTATAAACCATTAAGTTATTACTGTATATTTTTTGAAGTCTTTGAGACTCAAAATAATATGGGATTTTTCATGTCTCTAAAGTTTTCTGTTTAGCAAATCCCTCCAGAATAATAGTTTAAAAGCAGAGTGATACTTTAAATTTTTTCCAAGAATTTTCAACTAATAAATATATTAAACCCTATTAATTGTCAATTAGTCTTTTTACTTCATTTCAATAAGCACTCTTTAGAAAAAGCAGTATTTCTTAATCTAGCTTGGACAACTTTTTGCACTTTCGCTTCCTATAACTGTAGCGAAAATACAACTTTAGATTCAACTTTCAGATTACAGAGACTATAGGGGGAGATGTTAAAAGACACCATGATGATACAAACAGTAAAATCCAGACTATGGGAAACTATAAAACCAGAGTGTATAAACATTAGAAATATTTGCCGGATAGTTGGAAATAGAAATACTAACAGGATATTTAATGAAATTAAGGAATTATTGTTAAATTTCCTTTAGATGTGAAATGGTACTTTGATTATGTAGGATTATGAACAAAATAATATGATAGCTGGGATTTATTTCAAAATATTATGGGACAGGGAAGAGGTAGAGATTTAGATGAAAACCAAGTAGTTATTAGTTGATAAATACTGAAGCTAAGTGATGGGTACATGGGGGTTCCATATACTTCTGTCTACTTTTATGTACATTTAAAAATATCCATAATAAAAAGTAAAAAAAAAAAAAAAAAAAAAGTTAAATAACTAGTCTCTAATTCAGTCTGGAAATTTGCCCAATTAATAGGAATTAGTAAGGGAGTAGATGTGGCTCCAGTGGTTGAGCGCCAGCTTCCCACATGGGAGGTCCCAGGTTGGGTTCCCAGTGCCTCCTGAAAATAAAACAAAAACAAACAACAAGCAAACAAACAAAGGAACTAAATCAGGAGGGCCTATGTGGTTCAGTGGTTGAGTGCTGGCTTCCCACATATGAGGTCCCGGGTTCAAGCCCCGACCCCAGTGCCTCAGGAAAAAAAAAAAAAAAAGGAATCAGTCAAGTTTTACTGTTTTTTTTTTTTTTTTTAAGAATCAGTAACTCAGTGCAATTTCATAAAAGGGGGAAAAGACAGGGTGCAAAGAGAGAATGTCATAAAGTATTTTTGGACCATATATGACAAAATGTAAAAACAGTGCTTTTTGAAGTTGATGTTAACTATGATTGGAATGCATTAAATGAGTATTTGCTACCTTGGAAATGATGCAGCTTAAGAGATGGTTTGTAAATGTGCTGCCATGGGGACATGTAGTGTCCACCCAGATGTGGTTTTTTAAGCACAGTCCAATGGCTAACTCATGTGCTGAGGCACAGGGGTGAGAAAGCACTGTGAATATTCTAGTCATATCCCAATGACAAACTCTTTCTCAATTTACACTGAGAGAGTGGTATATCTCAATACTCTCTCCAACAAATTGTTACTCCACTTTACCACTCTAGTAAGCTTTAGTTTTATTTAGTATAAATCAGTTTTCTAGCACTAGATTACCCTTTAGATAAATAAATAAGAGTCAAGATTTAGAATTATAAAACTGGGTGCCAGACCTCTACTATTCTCCCTCAAGAGACAGACAGACACTTCAAGGAACATAGACTGGGAAACAGGCCACCCTCTAAATTCACTTGAACACTCATATTTTCAATTATCATCTAATTTGCCTTCTATAAAGGCAGAATGAGAGCACAAAAAATAGAAACACATGAGTCAGCCTTTAAATACCACTCTCACTTTGAAGATACAAATATTTATATAAATAAAACAACTTTGTACTAACAGAAATTTTCTTCTTTGTAAGAAAGTTTGGCTAGAAATACAAAGAAGGGGAGTTTTTTTTTTTTTTTTTTTTTGAGGTACCAGGGCCAGGGACTGAACCTGGGACCTCATATGTGGGAAGCTGGCACTCAAACTACTGAGCCACATAGGCTCCAAGAAGGGGACTTTTTAAAGCAAAAATCCAAGTCTAGTCCTTGAAGAAGTTCATATTCTACCCCGAAAAGGAAAACAAAATATTAATCAAATGAATCCTTTTGTTCTGAAACTCCCTGAAAAGTTCTGAATTAAAACTATGAATGTGTAAATTAAAACTAATTAATATCAGCTTTCAAAGGTATTAAGGGTCACAGCAACAAAAATTAGTCTTGCCACTTATGCCAATTGTTTTGCCAAAAATTTTAGGAGTTGCCTCTTCTTATTGTATATTAAAGTCACTAAAATTTCTAAGAAATGCTTCTCTATAGATCACTGGAGATCGATGAATGGCATTATAAGATATACAATGAAGTTTCTTTTGTGTTTCTATAATGTTCATCTTTTACCTAAAATGTTCTATGATACTTATTTCTTCATTCTTATGTTTTGGAATATCAAAACCATGATGAAAAAAATGACGAATACATGTTTTTAAAATCCGAAGTCTATGTAGTCTACCAAAATGTGAAGAATTTTTTTTTTATGTCATGAAATTCATGAGGAGTGCTTAAAATTGATCTTTTAAGGTATAGCAGATACCATTTTGATTAATGATAGTCTATACGATACACCATGATATGAATGGTAATTAATGAATGGCATTAAGCCACAGTCACTAGATATTTTTGCGAATTCAAGTGATGTTACATTGTTATCTATTTTAATGGTTTTTGAAATTTAGTACTTGGCCTAGTAGAAAAGGATTTGGATGTTAGAAGGGAGCATGGATTGAGAATAAACTCCACTTTGTATTTGCTGTGAGATTTTGAACATGTTAAACTTCAGCCCTCTCATTAATAAAATGTAATAACACCTGTCTTAGCAAACTTAAAAGGCTACTGTGAGGTTTGAAAATAATGTTTATGAAAGCAGTTAATACCAAGTGCCAACTGGCAGCTTTGTGCAGTGGCAGTATCGTAGCCAATGAGGTTTATCCGAGGCACGATTATTGCTAATTGAAAACTTTTCCCAAGTGCCAACTGGCAACACAACTGGAAAAAGACCTTGAATAAAAGGGGGAAATGGTATAGACAAATGAGTTCAAGTGGCTAAGAGACTTCAAAGAGAGTCGGGAGGTCATCCCAGAGGTAACTCTTACGCACACCTTAGTAGGAGCTCATAGAACATCTAAGTGCCTATCACCCCACTCAGTGGGGTTCCTGAGAGCTCTGGAGACACCCTGGTCCTATATAAGGGGGGATAGCCCCAGAGACTGATGCCTTATCAGTGGGTTCTATTTTGGAATCTGTGCTCCTGAGAGTGACAGAATTAGACTCAAATAAGTCCTCCCTGCACATGGTTCACCAGTCCCTTCTATTCAAACCTACATGTGATGCTGGAGTTTCTTAGGTATACTTCCAGAGACTGGAGCCTCCCGCCTACCTATGTGCCAGGTGTGCATGAAATCTAGGTGGAGCTGCAACTCCTACCCTACAGCTCAATGGACTCATCCAAGTCACTTGGTGAGGAGACAACGATGGGAAATGGCCATCCCAGGGAATGGAGAGGGCCTGCATCTGCAGGCAGGATCATCCCACCCACCATATCCATGGGATATAAGCCCTCTCTCACTTGGAGTTGGAGTGGACATCACCATCCCAGTCGCCTCTGGATTGGGGGAAGAACTATGGACTAGAGTGGACTTGATGGTATTCTCTTCCTCACATATGGTGATTCTTGCAATGCAAGAAATTATAACAATGAGGTGGAGCCAGTGGCCACTTGACAGTTTTTTTGGGTAGGGAGGGGATGAGCAGTTGAAATACAGGGGCTTCTTTGGGAGTTGGAGGTTGTCCTGAGTACTGTTGTGGCAATGGATGTAGGCCATTTTAAATCAGCACACACCACTCAGAACTGAGTGGGAGAGAGTGTGGTCTACAGTGTGAACTGTGGTCTATGGTTGGTGGCAAGGCTCCAGGATGTGTAAGTTCATTGAGGTTGGTGGGCCACACTATGGGAGATGTTTGTGTTGGATGTGGTGGGAGGTGTGGGAGGTGGGCAGCATGGGAATCCCAGTGGGTTCCGTGTAATATTTTGGGTAATCTGAGCAACTCTTAAAATATATGTATATATATATAAAAAAAATAAAAATAAATTTCCAAAAAAAAAAAAAAATAAATAAAAAATAAAATAAAAATTTGAAAAAAAAAAAAAAATAAAGTAGACAACTAATAAAAAAAAAAAAAAAAAAAAATAAAACAGTAAATTACCACCTTGCAACTTTGATTAAGGAGCTCTATGATAAAAGACTTGGCCAAACAATTCACAATACAAAGAGTCAAATGCAAAAATGTTATGTTTTCAATAATCACAGATACAAATTAAAATGAGATATGTCACCATTTATGAAATGTGCAATGATGAAAAATTGTACCAACTGGGACTGTAAATTGAGAAAGATTTTGTCAATATGTAATGAGGACCTTAAAAACCTTTTATTCATTAATTCCCCTCAAGAACTCTGTATCAGAAAAGAAATTAAAGCTGCTCACAAGATGGTTCAATAAAGTGAAAAAATGTTTATGACTTAAATGTTCTGCAAATAATAGGCTAAATTATTATATATTCATAAAATGAAACAGTAGCATCAGAAAAAATATTTACAAAGAAATTTTTTAATGACAAAATACTTACTATAGCAAATGAAAAAAAAATATAATAGAAACTCAACTATGTTAATATTATGTATGAAAAGGAAAAAGACCAAGAGCAAAATATTAACTTGCCAACAGTGGTCAACTTAGGGTAGTGGGAACACGGCTGATTCTTGCTCATTTACACTTTTTTTTGGACTTTCCAAAGAGGCATGCAGACATTTTGTAATTATAAAAAGTAAACACTAAAAATACCCTATGAAAACAGATAAAAAGTCTGGCTTTTAAAGGCTGTATCATGGATTTAATTTCAATTAACAATCGGAATCTGCTTCAGAAATCTTCAGCAGATGTTACAGCATGGCCATCTGGAGATGGTTATATGGATATTCTGTAATATAAACCTTCAATTTCATTTAAGGGTCAGACTCGTCAGGCTTTCTGTCTCTGGGAAAGGAATTAGTTTTCTGCCTCAAATTTTCTCCAAGTGGAGGCGATTTCCACCTTATATATTTTTGTGACAAGGGCATATGCTTAGGACAATGTAAATAAACTCTCAACTACTCAGAATTTGACTAAACTAGATCCTCACTTAATGAAAATTAATGTCAAATAAAACTTATTGTGTAATACCTTGGTTTTCCCTTAAGTGCTAAAACCCAATTTGTCAGGGTTAAATACTCATATTATAGAAATAGTCATTTATAGCTCACCAACACCCAAATGTGAAATATTAAAAAAAAAAAAAAGAAAGAAAGAAAAGGAATATGAATAAAAAACTAGATAAACTAAAATATTTAAAAGAAGAAAAAGTATAGAATCAGAAACACCTGGGATAAGATTGCTGCTTTCAGGGAACAATGAATTTAGCTTTGTGTTTCCTTTCCTAATATAAAATGGTGAACTCAGAGGATTATATAAGTCTACCGGGATGTTAAGAGAAGGAAGCATTTAAGCCTCTGGCAGGTGTTAGATTACAGACATACCATAATGCTATTCTATGATGATTTAAAGCATATAATTAGTTAATAATAGATGAATCCAGTCTTTTGGTACAATATAAGAGATAGTACACATTTTACTAAACTTTGAGGCTGGGCTGGTAATCTTGCCCAAAGATAGGATTATTTTCCATTTAACAAATAGGTAGGATGCAGAAGTACCTGGAGGTAGGGCTAATACTTGCCTTAAAAATGACTTTGAACTTTTCAAGAACTGAAACAAGTATTTGCATGAGACCCAATGGTCTGCACTACAAAATTCATGGAAAAGATGCCTTTTGCTTGAGAAACTGTAAGGGCAGGTATTATCAAACACAATCAACCAAAAAGACTTATCCACTGCTCCTGGGGAAATGGCTACTTTGAAAGGGCCATATTCTGATTGGCCCATCAGGATGAGCCAGATATCATGAAGCAGTTGCATTAGTGGACTTGTTGGCTATATCACTTAGTAGTTCATCTAAGTGGAGGAAAACACCTGCCAAACAATAATTTTAGTTTACTATAGTTGACCTTAACCTATTTTTAGCTATAATTTAGCTACTTCTTAAGTCTAGAGGGATCATAAATTTGTCATTGACATTGAGGATGATGCTTTTCTTGTGTGACAGCTAACATGTATCCCATTATTCTAACAGCTTCATCATATCTTTTAAGAATAATTTAAAAAGAATGCCAAAATATTAACATTTCACATTTTTTAACTCAAAATATCACCCTCTCCCAATCGGATTTTAGCAATTATCATTAACCATAATAAAACAATAATCATCCTCCACTGTAAATGAATGGTCATTTGCCACAATTTTCTTGGGAAAACATTCAAATTTCTGAAAGAAAAAAAAAAAAGGCCAATATGGTTCATTATTTCTTTAATGATTATACACTTAATAGAAAGATGTAAAAAGTCCTAACAGTTCTGAAACTACTAAAGACACCAAGGAGAACGCTATATTTATGGGAGGCGGCTGTGGCTCGATCGGTGGGGCTCCCGTTTGCCATGTGGGAGGCCCCGGGTTCGGTTCCCGGGGCCTCCTGGTGGGGGCAGGCCCGCCCGCACGGCGTGGTTGGCTGACCCAGCCAGCGCAAGCGGCAAGGGGGGGATAAATGAATGAATAAATAAAATCTTTAAAAAAAAAAAAAAAAAGCTATATTTATGACAAATGACTAAACTGTCAAATTTGCATTAAAAATTAGATGAATTGTATGCTTTATTAATATGCATTAATAAAATTTATTTGTTTAAAAAATTTTGTATTAAAAAGTTTACTTCCCCTGCTTTCATTATACCTTCTTAGATGCGGTTCACTGAAAAGATCAAAAGAGAGTTGAGGAAGTGGATGTGGCTCAAGTAGTTGGGCTCCCACCTATCACATGAGAGGTCCCGGGTTCGGCTCCCGGTGCCTCCTAAAGACAACGAGCAAGACAGCAAGCTGATGTAGTGAAGAGGAAATACAATGAGACAAGCAATGAAGAGTAAATACAATGAGACACACAACAAGCAGGAAGTGGAGGTGGCTCTAGTGACTGGGCATCTCCCTCCCACATGGGAGGTCCGGGTTCGGTTCCTGGTGTCCCTTAAAAAAAAAAAAGACAAGCTCACAACGAAAAGACAGAGAGAGCAGACAGCAAGCACAAACAAGGGGCGGCGGGGGGGGGGGGGCAGAAATAATTTTTAAAAAGGTATACAGTGCTAGGTCCTTCATAATACCATCAGATTCACAATTATAGGAAGTCTAATATTACCACAGAGCATATCTGTGAGGAGAAAATTCTTATAACTCCTGATACTACTGGTTTCAGGCTCAATGAGTCCTCTGCTCTAACCTGATCACTTTTCTAACTAGTCACCATTGTGCCAGAAAGATAGCACAGAGTTCTCAGGTCCCTCCATGGTCCAAGTTTCATGAGGATCCAAGAGTCAGGATTGGGTAAAATTTCAGAGCTGTTGGAAGTTACCTCCCCCCTTGTTGTGCCTTCCTCTAATACAAAGAAACCAACACCATAAGCCAAATCATTATGCCTCCTATGCTGACAATGCTCACGTTTCTATTTATTCATTCATTCATTCATTCATTCATTCATTTATTTATTTTAGGGTCACTTATTTCTGTATTCCCAATCCTCAAACACAGAAAAATACACAAATACCCTTTCCAACAATATTTGGCTGTTTTTCTCTAATATGACAGGGTTGCAGGTGACAGCAAGGAACAAGGACACTGCACCAGGACACACACCCAAAATCAGTAATAGCCCAGCAAGTCCAAGGTCATCTGAAGCTGACTCTCTTCTCTCTCTGCACAGAGGCCTTCTACAAAATCCTAGTTCAGAGGACTATCAAAGCCTTAGAAGTCCAATTGCTTACTTTTTGAATACAGGGTTTTCAGGCTGGAAACCCTTTTGATAACTGCTCAGTTGTATACAGACTCAGTGATATTAAAATGGAGCCCTTATACGAGGAAATTAAAGATTTTACTATAATCAACATAAAAGGAACTGAATTAAAAACAAGTATCACATGATATTAATAGATGCAGTAAAAGCATTTGACAAAAGCCAACACCCTTTTATACTATCTCTCATCGCAGATGACATGATATTGTATAAAGAAAATCCTAAGGAGTCAACTAAGAAACTAGTAGAACTAATAAATAAGTTCAGGAAGGTTGCAGTACACAAGATCAATATGCAAAAATCAATTGTATTTCTTTATACTTATAAGGAGCCATCCAAAAATGAAATAAAAAAAAAGTTCATTTGCAACAGCATCAAAAAGAACAGAATACTTCTGAATACATTTTTTAAAAAGGGTAAAATTATACTTTGGAAACTACAAAACACTGTTGAAAGATATTAAAGAGAATCTAACTAAAGTGAAAAACACCCCATGTTCATGGAACAGGAGACAACACTGTTAAGATGGTACTACTACCCAAACTGATTTACAGATTCAACACAATCTCTATCAGTCTCCCAGGTGACTTCTTTGTAGAATCTGACAAGCTAGATCCTAAAAATTATATGGAATTTCAAAAAAGACCCAGAATAGTCAAAACAATCCTGAAAAAGAAGAACAAAGTAGGAGGACTCATACTTCCCTATTTCAAAACTTACTACAAAGCAATGGTAATTAAGACAGTGTGGTACTGGTATAAGGACAGACAAAGATCAATGGAGTAGAACTGACAGTCCAGAAATAAACTAATACATCTACGGCCAATTGGTTTTTGACAAAGGGGAAAGAATCATCTTCTCAACAAATGGTACTGGGATAACTGGACTGCCAAATGCAAAGAAATGAAATTGGACCCTTATCTCACACTATATACAAAAATTAACAAATATGGATCAAAGGCCTAAATGTAAGAGTTAAAACTATAAAACTCTAACAAGAAAATACAGGGATAAATATGATCTTGCATCCTGCATTCGGCAAAAGATTCTTAGATATGACAACAAAAGCATGAGCAACAACAAAATAGATCAACTGGACTTTATCAAAATTTAAAACTCCTAGGCTTCAAAGGATATCGTCATGAAAGTGAAAAGAACCACAGAATGGGAGAAAATATTTGGAAATCATATATCTGATAAGGGACTTGTACCTAGAACATACAAAGACCTCCTGCAACTCAAAAATAAAAAGCCAAACAACCCAATTAAAAAAAGGGCAAAGGATATTAATAGATATTCTCCAAAGAAGAAATACATATGACCAATAAACATGAAAAACTGCTTAACATCATTAGTCATAGAGGAAAACCCACAATTAGATACCATTTCATACCAACTAGGATGGCTAGAATAAAAAGGTGTAACAAGTATTGGTGAGGATGTGAAGAAACTGGAACCCTTAGTCACTGTTGGTGGCAATGTAAATGGAGACCAGTCTGTCAGTTTCTCAAATGATTAAACATAGAGCAACCACACGACCCAGCAATTCCACTCCTAGGTACATACCCAAAAGAAATGAAAACATATGTCCACACAAAAACTTGTACATGTATGTTCATAGCAGCATTATTCTTAAAAGTCAAAAGGTAGAAACAACCCAAATGTCCATTAATGGACAAAAAGACACAGAAAATGTGATATATCCACACAATGGAATATTATTTGGCCATATAAAGGAATAAAGTACTGATACAATGCACAACATGGATCCCTAAAAACATTACGCTGAGTGAAAGAAGACAGTCACAAAAAAACTACATATTATAGATTACATTTTTAATGAAATGTCCAGAATAGGCACATCTATAGAAACAGAAAGTAAATAATTGGCTGCTAAGGACTGGGACAGGGAGTAATAGGATAAGGGAGTGATAGCTAAAGGGTATGGGATTTCTTTTCTTTTTTTTAAATTTGGGATTTATTTTTGAGGTGATGAAAATGTTCTAAAATTGGCTGTGGCGATGGGTGCACATGTTTGTGAATATACTAAAAACCACCAAATTGTACACTTTAAATGGGTGAATTGTATAGTATATAAACAATTATCTAAATAAAGCTGTTGAAAAAAAGATAAATAAGGAAATAGCAGAATGAACAAAAATGGTACACATACGAAAGATATTCACAAACAAGTTCTATTATATGAAGCTACCTACCAAAAAGTTGATGACTTAGGAAAATTAATAGCATGGGAAAAGCCATCATGTTTCTCTTTTCCTATGTTTTTGTACATATTCCATGGCTGCGATTTAAAATTATTATTATTTAGGTGGAAGAATAGGAACCAATTTATTCTTCTGAAGCAATGATTAATTTGAAAAGGAAGCCCCATATTTGCTATACTTTTAGTGGTTACTAAATATGATGTCTATGAAAATTTATAAATAGTTGGCAAAGTATGCTAAAGTGATTTGGGTATGTGCCTTTTTTTTTTTTAACCATGTGATGTCTTGTTGCCAATAGAAGTTAAGAAAATTTACTTTCTTTTTTCATTTTGTCTTCAATGAAGTTTTAGGATACAGAAAAATCACATACCGAATATAGGGGCCTCCCATATACCCATCACCCTCCTTTTCCCCCTACCCCTATTAATAACATTGTATATGTGGAAGGTACCTTTGTTATAACTGATGTACAAATATTGAAACATAGCTAGATTCATAGTTCAATTCACACAATTGAACATAGGAGATCCACACAATAACCGAAAGAACATCGAATTCCCATCCTGGGGAACTCTGCCACACACTCTAATGCAACAACAAGAATCTCCTGAGTACAGGGGCAATGACTAATGATGGAGGATGTTCCACTGATGGGCCCTTGATATTGATGACTGTGTTTGTGAACCTTTACTCTTGAAATTGAAACTTAGCCTAGTATTATAGGGTGCCTAAGAGTTGCCTCCTGGGCGCCTTCTTGTTGCTCAAATGCGGTCTCTCTCTAAGCTGAACTCAGCATATAAATACATTACCTGCCCCCTGGCATGGGACATGACTACCGGGGATAAGCCTCCCTGACACTGAGGGATTACTACCAAGCATCAACTAGCAATGTAAGAGGAAAAAGACCTTGACCAGAAGGGGGAAAAGGTAAAGACAAATGAGTTTTTATGGCTAAGGGACTTCAAAAAGAGCCGGGAGGTCATTCCAGAGGTTACGCTTATGCACGTCTCAGTAGGATCTCGTTAACTGCCAAGGTAGATACTACCCCAAACAGCAGGGCTCCTGAAGGATCTGGAAACATCCAGACATTATAGTCAGGGCAGATAGCTCAGGATTTGGTGCCTTGTCAGTGGGCCCGACAAGAGAGTTTATGCTCCCAAGTGTGATAGAGTTGGACTCAGTTGTGATTTCCCTACACATGGCGCTTCCATCCCTTCTATAGAACCTCTAATTAGCACTAGAGTTGGTAGGTGTATGTCCAAGAGACTTAAATCTTTGGGCTGTCCATGGGCCAGCTGGGCCCTGAATCTCAATGGAGTTGCAACACCTACTCTCCAGTTCATTGGTCTCACCCAGGACAACTAAAAAGGAGGTAATGATAGACAACCACCATACCGAGTCTACAATTGCAAGCAAGAGAGTCCCATCCATTGGCTGTATGGGATCAAAGACCTCTCTCAATCAGAGGTGGAGTGGACATCACCACCCCAGAATCCTCAGGATTGGGGAACGAACTATGAGTCCATAGACTTATTGATATTCTACTATAGACTTACTGTGATTCTAGCAATGGAAGAAATTATATCATTGATGTGGAGGCAGTGGCCACTGGAGGTTCTTAGGGCAGGGAGAGGGAAAAACAGGTATAATATGGGGGCATTTTTGGGACCTGGGAATTGTCCTGAATGACATTTCAATGACAGATACATGCCATTATATATCTTGCCATAAACTAAAGAATTGGGTGGGAAAGAATGTAAACTACAATGTGAACTGTAATCTATGCTTAGTGGCAATGCTCCAAAATGTGTTTATCAATTGCAATGAATGTACCACACTAATGAGGGATGTTGTTAATGTGGGAAAGTGTGGGAGATGTGGGGAGTGGTGGATGTGGGAGTCCCCTATATTTTTTATGTAACATTTATGTAATCTAGCTATCTTTTAAAAAATAAAAATTAAAACAAACCAAAACTTCCTGAACTTAACAGATAATAGACATGTTATATGTCACCTGAAAATGCTGTAAATTATTAATATAATCTATTTGGTTACTGTCGTAGCTTGAGTATCATTTATTTAGTGTTCTGAAATAAAGCTACTGGAGCAGCTAATAAAGATCAAACACTCTGAAACTCACTGGTCCCAATGTCTGAGTCAGTTTGTCAACTAAGCAACCTTCAGTATAGTTTAGATGAAATTTCATCAGCTTAGCAGAAAAAAGTAAATGGAAAATTTAAGCTATTAAAAAGTTATCTCCATATTTACTTTGTTTTTTTTTTGGAGGTCCCGGGGCCTGAACGCAGGATCTTGTATGTGGGAAGCTGGCATTTAATCACTGAGCTACACTAGCTCCCCTGGATATTTTTTGTTGGAATGTTTAAAATCTTTTCCTATTACTAATAGCACTGTTGTAATTTGTTACACAGGAATTTTAATTTTGGGGGTGGGGTATATTTGTGGTAAACTTTTAGAGGTAGAATTACTGAATGAAAACTTATTGCAGCTTTGTGGTTTATTGTCAAACAGATTCAAAGTAAGATGGATTTGATATGCCTACCAAGTAGCAATGTGTAAATGTCTGTACATATGCACAATTTCTGTTTCATCATCCTTCTTTGTAGTTTAAAGTTGCCTTAATTTTCATTTCTTGGATTGCTAGTGAGACTGAACATTTCCCTATGTGATTACTTACTATCAGTGATCCCCAAGTGAATATGAATGATTTATTTGTTGAGTCTTACTGTTGTCATTATTCTGGAACATACAGAAGTGATAAAAAATACTTTACATAATAGGCTTTTACCAGGCATATTTGTCATATTTCTCAATGTCTTGCTGTATTTCTTTTGTTTTAATGTAATTGCTCTAAAAATTTACATTTAAAAAACTTTAAAACATTCATCTACTCTTCGATAACATACTTTATATCATGAATCCTAGTTCACAGAGAAAACTGAAGCAATCAGAAGAGAATTTTCATAAACTCATCACATCTATCCACCTACCCATGCCTATACCCTTATGCTCTGGCTCTTTCTCCAATTACTATACATTTATCCTTTGCATTTTTATCTGAGGCTAATCCCCTTCCATTTATGTTGGATTTCATCCCCTTTGGGGACCTTACAAGGCTGTGGTGGCAAATCTTCTCTTTCTACTGAGTCTTTCCTATCAACATACATACAGTCCTTTCTTTTAATTAAAAAAGCATGTTCTCTCCTGACCTCACTTCCCCCTCCAAATGCCACCTCAATTCAATGCTCCCCTTTATGAAAACAATTCTCAAAAGTTGTCTCTATTTATTGTTACCAATTCCTCTCCTCCCATTCTTTTAGTTTTTTCCTGCTGAAGTTTTTCTGCATACTTGTTTCCCTTAAAGTGATTTTATTACTTTTTGGTTTTGATATATATATACATACAAGATGGCATAAAAACATACCATTTACAAAGTTATAAAATGAACACCTATGTAATTTCCATTCAGATTAAGAAACAGAACCTTGCTAATATCTTAGAATTCTCTCTCTCCCAGCCATGTGCCTCTAACTGGTCACAGCGTCCTACCACTACACTTTTGCCATATGCTATATACGTATCCCAAATAATACAGTTAAATTTTGCCAGTTTTTGGTCTTAAATGAATTATCTTATGACTTGCTTCTTTCATTCAACATCTTATTTGTGAGACTCAACCATGTGGATATACATATCATATTGGTAGTTCATTCAATTTCACTGATGGATAATAGTATCCTGAATGAATAAACCATATATATTTATCCATTCTATTCTACTCTATTTGGATTATTTCCAACATTAGGCTAATCATTGCTGTAATAAACATTCACATACGTGCCTCTGGAGCACATGTGTAAATAAATTTTAGCCATTTTGTTCAGCGTACAGTGTTACCTTGTGGTTTTAACGTTCATTTCCAAAATATACTGAATATATATGTCTTTTTTTATGAGGTGTTTTAAGTCTCTTGCCCATATTTCTATCATGTCATCTGTTTTCACCCCTTATTAATTTGTAGGTATTCTTGATACTCTGGATAGAAACATTTTGATGGTTTTATGTATAATGTTTTTTTTTTTTTTTTAATACCAGAAGGTCCCGGGGATCAAACCCCGGTCTCTCCATATGGTAGATGGACTCCAAACCTCTTGAGCCACATCTGTTTCCCAATGGTTTGCTCTTAAAGGCATACTTTTATTAACATAGGTTGCCTTGTGCCCCTTGGTAATTACTGCGTCCTTCCTCCCTACCTCCCACTTGTCTGCAGGCAACCACTGATTTGCTTTCTATTACAAGAAATTAGGTTGCATTTTTGTGAATTTTATATAAATGGAATCATATGGCATATACTCTTTTTTTTGGGGGGGGGGTCTGGCATTTTTCACCTAGCATAATTATGAGATCCACCTATGTTGTGTGTATCAATAGTTCATTCTTTTATTTGCTAAGTAAATCTATTGATGAATATATAACACTTTTTATTTATTCACATATGGCTGGATATGGAGTGGTTCCAGTTTTTAAGTATTAAAATAAAGCTGCTATGAGCATTTGTGTACAAGACTACGTTGTGTGGACATATGCTTTCATATCTCTTGGTTAGATATCTAGAAGGGCAATAGTTGGATCATATAGTAGGTGTATGCTTAACTTTTTATGAGACTGTCACTTTTCCAAAGTAGTTTCTTTTTATTATTGAGGTTTGAGAATTCTTTATATTTTCTCTATGCAGTCCTTTATCAGATACGTGGTTTTCAAGTCAGTTTGTTGCTTCCCTTTTCATTTTTGTACTTTTATACAAAGCCCGTGTCCATCTGGTATCATTTTCTTTCTGCCTGAAAGACTTCTTTTAACATTTCTTGTAGTATAGGTCTGCTGGTGATTAATCTCTTCAGTTTTTGCATGTTTGAAACTCTTTCACTTCTGTTTCTAAAAAAATATTTTTACTGGTGTAGAATTTTAATTTTTTTTTTCTTTCACCACTTTAAATGCCTTCTGGTTTGCACTGTTTCTAACAAGAAGGCTGCTGCCATTCTTATCTTTGTTTGTTGCTCTATACAACGTGTCTTTGTTCGCTGGCTGGTTTTTAAGTTTTTTTTCTCTATAAAATTTTAAGCAGTTTTCACGTTGCTTGGGGTTTGTTGAACTTTTTGGATCTTTAGGTTTATAGCTGTTATTAAATTTCAAAAATTTTCAGTCATTAGTTATTCCAATATTTTTTTGTTCCTTTTCTCTCTTTCATGGAGTCCAATTACTCATGTAATTAGCTCCTTTAAAGAGCAAAGATGCTCTGTTGACTTTTTTTTCAGTCCTTTTCTCTCTCTAGCAGAGTCTTTTTTTTTTTTAATAAATATCATTTGAAAAAAAATTTTTTTCTTCAGTACAGTAAAATGTTTATTTAATTACAGCTCAGTGTTGCAGCTCGAATCTGGTTGGGGCGACAATGGAAACGCCCCCTGGTGTTGCAGCTGAAGCCTGGCTAAGGCACAAGCCTGGCTGAGGAACAATTCTGGCCAAGGCGCCAGTGGAAGCGCCCTCAGTGTTAAAGCTCAGGCCTGGTGGAGGACAAGCCTGGTCAAGGCACTGGTGGAAGCGCCCCAGGGGTGAAGATGGAGGCTCATGGCTTGGTGTCACAGCTCCATGTTTGTCTGGCTGGGGCAAAGATGGAAAGCCCCTTGATTTTTTTTGTTTTTAAGATTTCTCCACCCACTCTCGTTGTTTGCACACACTGTCTTGGTTCTTTGTGTGCTTGTCTTTTTTTTTTTTTAAGGAGGCATGGGGAACCGAACCTGGGACTTCCCATGTGGGAGGGATATGCCCAATTGCTTGAGCCACCTCCGCCCCCTGCTTGTTGTATCTCTCATTGTGTTTCCTCATTGTGTCTCTTCTTTGCATCATCTTGTTGCATCAGCTCACTGCACCAGTCTGTTATGTCAGCTCGCTGTCTTGCACTTCTTTAGGAGGCATCGGACACCAAACTGGGACTTCCCACGTGGTAGGTGGGTGCACAACTGCTTGAGCCACATCCGCTTCCTCTGTCTTGATTGTTTTTTAAATTCTCATTTGGATTTTAGTCTCGTTTCTTTGCATTTTTGATTGCCTGCAAGGCATTGTGAATTTAACATTGTTGGGAATTGGATAGTCTCATATTTTTAAACAATATTTTTGAGCGTTGGTGTTCTAGGTCACAGGTAAGCTACCTAGAAACAATTTAATTCTTCTGAGTATTGCTTTAAGCTTTTTTTCAGTACTAGACCAGTTCTTTGCCTAGGGATAATTTTCCCCGACTACTGAGACAATATCCTTATAAGTTCTCTATTTCATGACCCATATATTATGAGGTTTCGACACTGGCTGTTACGAACACAAACTATTCCTGTCCCTGTGTGACATCCATCAATTGCTCTGCCTGCTCCTCCTGAGTGTACCTTCCCCCTGTTTTGGGTACTTTTTAAAAACTTATTTTGAAATACTTTCAAACTTACAAGAAAATTACAAAAATAATACAAACACCATACAGCAAACTCCAACATACCCCTTTACTCACCAGATATCCAAACCCACCAATTTTTAACATTTTTGACATATTTGTAGTGTAACTTTAGCTATCTATACAACATTTTTTCAATCCATATATCCATCTATCTATGACTCTATTTGTCTATTTATCAACCTATTTTCTAAACTCTTGAATGTAGGTTCTCTGTATCATGTTCCCTGGACACTTAAATACTGCCATGTACATTTCCTAAGGCCAAAGTCCTGAAATTTAACACTGATGTAAAACTTAGTCTATATTCCATTTTTTCCATATGTCCCAATAATATCTTTTTTGAGTCTTTTCTCCTCCCTTGTTAGATCCTGTACAGGATCATGTATTCCTTTTAACTGTCATTGTTTCTTTAGAGGCTCTTTTTTTTTTTTTCTTTTTACTGTAGAAACACATATACAAAATAAACTTTTCCATTTCAACCTCTCCCAAGCACTATTCAGTGGTATTAATCACATTCTGTATGATGTGGCACGCTCACCAACTTCCATTACTAAAACTTTCCCTTGTCCCCAAACAAGAAACCCTACACCCACTTTGCATTAACTGCCCCTGGCAACCTATAATCTAATTTCTCTAAGAGTTTTCTTTGTCGTTACCATCAGGCTTAAATTTAACATCCTAAATCTGTAACAATCTTGTTTGCTTTGATATCAAATTAACTTCAGTAGCATACACAAACTATATTCCTATAACTCTTCCTCCTCCCAAATGTATATAGTTCTTGTCACAAATAACATGTATATATTACATATTATGAGTCCAAAACCATTGGTTTCTCATTACATTTTATGCATTTGCCAAGTGAAAATTTTTTTTTTTAATTTTTTATTTCTTACTGGGAGGTCCCGGGAATCGAACCCAGGTCCCTCCATATGGCAGACAGATGCCCAACCATTTGAGCCACATCTGCCCCCTGCCAAGTGAAATTTTAAACCAAAAACAAACAGCATTGGAGATCTTTATTTCTTCATGCAGCTTCAAGCTCTTATCTATTGTTCTTTTCTTTCAACATACAGAACTCTACCATCTCTTGTATTGTTGGTCTTTAGTGCTAAACTTCTTGGCTTTTGTTTATCTGGGAATGTCTTAATCCCTCCCTCCTTTTGAAAAGATAATTTTGTTGGATATAGAATTCTTGGCAGGTTTTTGTTTTCAGCCCTGCTATCCTTCTTGCTTCCATCATTTCCAATGATAAAATTAGTACTTAATCTTACTGAGACTCCTTTGTATGTAACATGTTGCTTCTCTCTTACAACTTTACAAATTCTCTATCTATGGCACGTGACAATTTGATTATAACATGGCGCAGGTGTAAGTCTATTTGGGTTTATCTTGTTTGGCGCTCATTGAGCATCTTGGCTGTGGGGAAGTTTTCAGCCATTATTTCTTTAAATGTTCTCTCTGCTCCTCTGTCTCTTTCTTCTGCTTCTGGGAATCCCACAATATGTATACTGGCATGCTAGATGGTTTCCCACAGGTTCCTTAGGCTCTCTTCACTTTTCTTTATCTTTCCTCTTTCTGTTCCTTTGCCTGGACAATTTCTATGGTCTTATTTTCAAGTTCACTGATTCTTTTGTCAGCTCTTATCTGCTGTTGAGCCCCTCTAGGGAATTTTAAATTCCTGATACTATGGTCTTCAGCTCTGTTGGTTCCTTTTCATAATCTCCATCTTTCTATTGATATTCTCTTTGTGTTCATCTCCCATTTTCCTGATTTCCTTTAGTTGTTTGTCCATGCTTTTCTTTAGTTCTTTCAGCATACTTAGGACCATTTTCTTAAAGTCTTTGTCTGGAATGTCCCAGGTCTGATCCTTCTCATTGATGGTTTCCAATCTTCTCCTTTGCCTGGGACACCACTTCCTATTTCTTTGTATGTTGAAACCTGGACATTTTGATAATTTTAACTTGTTATCGCTGGAATTTAAACTCTGAGGCATCTGTTCCTTAAGCTTGTATTAACCTAATATTATGAGAGAGCCTTTCTTAAATTGCCTTGGGTAGTCTTCTAGACACATGTGCCATTGGTGCTCAACTAAGACTCAAGAGGGACTCTCTATAGCTCCGCATAGCTGTCTCAGTAGCTCTTTTTTCTTCAGTACTCTGCCCTATAAACTCTAGCCATCCTGGCTTCCTTGCTGCCAACTTAGAGAGACTGCCAGGCTCTGCCTAGGCTCCCACTCCTTGAGCTGAGGTCTGGAAACTCTCTCTAGATAGTAATCATAAGGCTTACTTCTTTGTTTGTTCCCCTCTCAAGGACCACTGTTCTTTTCTACCTAATGTCCAATGTCTGGAAATGGTTGTTTCATACATTTTTTTTCTGGTTTTTAAATTAAGGTAGGAGGATAACTTAATCCCTGTTACTTCATCTTGGCTGGAAATAAGAGAACATAGTTTTCAAAGTTCCTTTTCTCAACCTGCTTCATACTATTATAAATAAAACATAAAAGACTGTAAACCCAAGCCCCAAGAATTATTCACAAAATAAAATAAACAGGAAATGCCAGAGGGGCACTTTCAACACGAATCTCTTCTGCTTCTTAAAATGGGGTTGATCTATCTCTGGGGACTGCTTGTTATCTAGGGTATGTGTGGCCTGAAGAAATATCTAAATAAAATGGAAGTTTGGGGGTAGCCATTTAAAATCTTGGACAGTGTGGATTTTTAAAAACAACTTGGAAAAACTTAAAATTTACTTTGAAAGAAAGGCTGGAAATCTAAACTAAAGAATACTTCAAAGAAAGGCTGGGAAGATTTGGAAAATTACTCCTTTCTTTACTTTTTTATTTTTTAAAAATATATTTTATTGTCTTAATTTCTCCTTTATATAATTTAGTTCCTTTCTATCTTTCAACGTAACCCTACCCTTTTTGAATAAATACTGTTGGATCATTTATCCACAATCTACCTTGAACTTGTTGTTCCCTTCTTGAAGCCCTTTATTTTTTATTTTTTTTTTAAAGATTTTATTTATTTATTCATTTATCCCCCCCCCCCCTCCGCTGCTTGCGCTTGCCGGGTCAGCCAACCACGCCGTGCAGGCAGACCCGCCCTCACCAGGAGGCCCCGGGAACCGAACCCATATGGCAAACGGGAGCCCCACTGATTAAGCCACAGCCGCCTCCCTCTTGGAGTCCTTTAATGTGGCCTTTACCACATACTATTTTGAAAGGTACAAATGACCTCTTCTCACGCCCAGTTATTTTTTTCCTCTTAATGGTATTCACGCTCCATAACAATATCCAACTGTTAATCTCTGAAATCTCCTTGTACATCGGTTTCCATGTTATGATGATGGTTTTCCAATGTTGTTAGACTTCCTATCTGACCATTTCCTCTTGGTGTTTTGTGGCTGGCTATTAATCACCTAGTAAAAGGGTCGGCAAACTATAGTCTGTGGACCAAATCTGGCCTAATACCTGTTTCTGTATTGCAGACAAACTAAGAATGGTTTTTACAGATGAACATTTGCTATCAATTTGATGACACAAAACACTAACTTTGAACCCCAAATAAGTACAATGTTATCCCCTTAAAAATAATTCCATTCTTCTCATTAGAAGACCTGTATTTTAAAAATTGTTCTTAATTATTATTATATTTTCAATTTTGTCAATAAAAATTTTGTGGAAATGAATTTTCTCTTCTTACATAAACACCTAAATAATATCCACAATTTTGTACCTTAACCAATAAAGTCTAATATAATTTACTATTTGGCCCTTTACAGGAAAAATTTGCTGACCCTAGATGTAATAGGTATTTTAAAGTAAACAATATCTAATTATACTTATCTCCATCCCTATACTTTATCGTTGCTAGTGGGACATTTTCCAGCAAAATATCTGAAAACTCTCTTTAATCTTCATTTTTAATATTACCAAGTATTCCTTCTGCTTTGGTTCTCTACCCACTTCAAATCCTTCTCAAGTACTGCTATTGGACATTTTTAAAAAAAGAAACATATCACACTCATACTTCAGAAACTATGGCTACTTGTTATTATTAAGAGAATGAAATACTAATTCCTTACATTGACCTTTGAGACTTTGAAGTACAAGGTTTAATGAAAAAAAAAAAGCAAGTTGCAGAATAAAATATATAGTAAGATTCCGCATATGCAGAAAAATTTAGAGCAACACAAATAAAAATCCTATTTTCTATACCTCAAAACCAAAACACTAAACAAAGACAAAAAAACAAAACAAAACAAAACAAACACAAAAAAACCCAAAACACTAACCTTCTCTTCCTCAAACAATTTTTCATATATCTACTTAAAAGTAGTAAAAGTACTAGAAAGATATGTATTAAATTCTAAACAGTGATTATGCTATGAATAATTGTTTTCCAGAAAGAGTAGTGGGTTAATCAAGCCAAATGTTAATGTTTTCTCCATGTATTTTATATGGTTTAATTATTTTAAAACTAGAACTTATGAATTAACTATGCAATTAAAATATAGAAAATACAATGCTTGAAAAATATGATTCCTAACAAAGTTCCTATATATGTATGCACTGAAAAATGATTCAAGTGAAGTGGGATTGTGAAATAGCAGTTGATTTGTTTTTCACATCTTTTTTACATTTTGAAATTTTTTATATCTTCAATTTTTTTGCAAAGACTATGCGTTATATATATATGTAATTTTGGGTATTTTTCAACAACAGAAACTCACCAAGAAAGACTGAGGAAGTACCTGTGCATAAAATGAAGTGCTTTTTGCATAAAATGTCACCACTACCCATCCTTAAAAAGTACCTAATTAAGTAATATCATAATTTAGATCCAAACTATTATTATCACTCAGTTTCAGTGAGTTCACAAAAATGAAATAGCTATACAAAGAATAAAATTGGACCGCTACCTAATACCATATTTGAAATGAACTCAAAATGGATCAAAGATCTAACTATAAAACTCTTAGAAGAAAACTAAGTGAAGTACCTTCAGGAACTTGTATTAGCAATGGATTCTTAACCTTTATAACAAAAGCACAAGCAACAAAAGAATAAGTAGATAAACAGGACTTCAGCAAAATTAAAAAAACTTTTATGCATCAAGAACATAATCAAGAAAGTTAAAAGACAACCTACAGAATGGGAAAAAATATTTGGAAACCATATATCTGATAAGAGTTTTTAATATCCAGAATACAAAAAGTACTCTTACAACTCAAAAAGACAGACAGACAACCCATTTAAACATTGGCAAAGGACTTGAATAGATGTTTCTTCAAAGAAGATATACATTTGGCTAAAAAACACATGCCAAGATGCTCAATATCATTAGTCATTATTGAAATGCAAATCAAAACCACGAGATACCACCTCACATCCACTAAAATGGCTATTATTAAAAAAATAGAAAATAACGAATGTTGTTGAAGATGTGGAGGAACAAAAATCCTTAAGCACTGTTGAAAGGAATGTAAAATGGTGAAGAAACTGTGGAAAAAAGTTTGTTGAGTCCTCAAAAAGTTAAGTATAGCATTATCACATGACCTGGCAATCCCACTTCTAGGTATATTCCATGAAGAATTGAAAGGAAGGATTCAAATAGATATTTATACTCCAATGTTCATAGCAGCACTATTCACAATAGCCAAAAGGTGGAAGGAACCCAAATGTCCAACAACAGATGAATGGATAAACAAAATGTGGTTTGCAAATAGAATGGAATATTATTCAGTCCTAAAAAGGAATGAAATTCTGATACATGCTACAACACGATGAACCTTGAAGTCATCATGCTGAGTGAAATAAGCCAGACACAATAGGACAAATTTCTATGATTTCACTCACATGAAATAATAATAATATGTAAATTATTAGAGCCAGAAATTAGAATATAAGTTGGCAAGGGTGGGGGTGGAGCATGGTGAATTAGTGCTTAATTGGTTCAGAGTTTCTGTTTGGACTGATGGAAAAAATTTGGTAATGGATGATGTTGATGGTGGCACAATATTGTGAATGTAATTAACACCACTTGAAAGTGGTCAAAATGGGAAAGTTTTTGTTCTACGTATGTTACCACAATACAAAAACAAATAGAATTGTAGAACACAAAGAGTGAGCTCTAATGTAAAATATGGACTCTGTTTAATAATGAGTATATTGGGAGGCGGCTGTGGCTCAATCAGTGGGGCTCCCGTTTGCCATATGGGAGGCCCCGGGTTCGGTTCCCAGGGCCTCCTGGTGGGGGCGGGTCCGCCCGCACGGTGTGGTTGGCTGACCCAGCGAGCACAGGCGGCAAGGTGGGGATAAATGAATAAATAAATAAAATCTTTAAAAAAAAAAAAAAAATAATGAGTATATTAATATTGGTTCATCAATTCTATTAAATGCAAAATGTTAATAATAGGGAATATTGTATGTGTATGTGTGTGGGGAGTATATGAGATTTGCATGATAGCTATGTACACCTACAATTGCTCTGAAAATAATAGTAATAAAGCCCAATATGCAAAACTAAAAACTTAGGAGAAATCAAATGAGTCCAAGAGAGTTATTAGGAGAACAAAGGGGACACTGAGGAAATGTTAGGATACAAAAATCAGGAAAAACAGAATGTGGGAAGAAAGGTGAAAAACAAAAGTAGATTTTCTTTTTCATTATTTCATAAAGCTCGTATGAAGCTTTTTAAAAGAGTTCTAAAGATATAAATGAGACAGTCTCTTCAAGTTCCTCTCAGAATATGCTAGTTCTTTGAGATCACAGATCAAAGATAAAGGTATATTACCCTTTTGAATTTTATGTTAAAATTGGAAAACTGAAAGGCAAATTAGGAGAAAAAGTCAGTAAAATTAGCACATTTTCAGGATATTATTCATCTAGCTTGCTACTTTTAAAGAATCTATGGTGGTAGTAAACTAACTTTCTTTTTTTTAAATGATTTTATTTATTTATCCATTTCTCCCCCCCTTGCCGCTTGTGCTCGCTGGGTCAGCTAACCACGCCGTGTGGGCGGGCTTGCCTTCACCAGGAGGCCCCGGGAACCAAACCGGTAAACGGGAGCCCTACTGATTGAGCCACAGCCGCTTCCTGTAAACTAACTTTCTATCCACAATAAAGACTGAGAAAAATCCCGTGATGAGTGGTTGTACAACCGGTTTCCCTGACCAGTATAGCGCTCAGTGAAAGTGACAGTACTGGACATGTGAGGTATCAGGCCATGCTATATCTTCCTAGTCACATATAAGAACATAATCCAGTCCAAATACAAAGTAGCTTCAGGGATAACTGATAGGGTGTGCTGAAAGTAAAAATAATCCAAATTCTACTTTTCTGCACAAGGAGCCTCTCCAAGAAAATGAGGTTGCTAAGCACCCCAAGCTAAGTAAGACATTTTTCAAAATAAAGACTCATTTACTGTTTTTACAGGAATCTTACATCCTGTTATAATCTGGTAATGAAGTGAAAACCATTTAGAAAAATTGGACCAGTACTTTGTAGTTTATAGCTGATGAAAAACTTTTCATCTAACAAATACTTGTTCATATGGTGTTAGGTGTTATTTACACAGTACTATCTTGGGATACTGGATCTTGGATAGAAATCTACTAGTAAAAAAATGACAAAGAGACATAATGACTATTGTTAATGTATAAAGTATTACTGGGTTATGGCTATTCGTACACAGTGAAATCTATGGTTGTAAACCAGATTAGAGGGCTAGCTACTGGAGGTTAGTGGTTCACAATTATAGGTGCCTATTACAATCACCTGGAGGTGATTTAAAAAATAATGATGTTCAGGCTTAAGACTAAGTTCAGAGTAACTGAGTATAATACAGAGTTGAGGGTCTATGATTGGTATTTTTAAGAGCTCTCCAAGGGATTCTAACATGCTGCCAAGACTGAGGATCACTGGTGGACTCTGTTAGTAAGTTAGGGTGCTTACAATTAGGAAAAAAGGGTTCAAGCCCTCAGGCTCAATTCCATAGTTACTTTTCATTTTCTCATGATCTCTCATATTGTAAATAAAAATAAACACATATTTTTCAGAAGGACACTGTAAAGAAGTGAGGACACTGTAAAGAAGTGAGGTTCTTTGTTCTTTTGAACAAAGAAGAAGAAAGGTATTATTTGCATTTCTAAACTTACTGAAGCAAAAGCACCATTTTAATAGGAATGAAGCTGATGGTAAGAAAACATTGCATAAACTACCATGCTAAAGTTACATGCCATCTGGTTAGCAAAATGCTTAGCATCTAGACATATTTTGTTCCTTATGCTCTCAAATTAGCTCTTTCTTTTACTCATCTTGCATTATTTTCTAATGGTTTCATATGCCTAAGTTTAGCTTTCCATAAAAACTGTAGCTTTCCAGGGGATAAGACTATATCCTTTCTTCCACATCTAAATATAAATAAAAGTATGTATATTATTTGGTGGATTAAGTCTTTGCATTATAAGAAAAAGCAAACATTTTAGTGTTCTCTAAAATAAAAGCAACAAATAGACCTGTCAAACTTTATACTCGTTACTTGAATATCATTTAGTAAGATTTAATAAGACTTAGCAGAGGAAATGATTAAAACTCAATTACAATATGAACTCATTTTTAATGCATTTGGATACCTTTGTAGGGCCTAGAACAGTGTTAGGCACACAACACATACTTTTCTTTATGTAAGTAAATGCTGTAATGTTATAGATATTTTTGTTATTTCTTGGGTGAGTGTTCTTGTAATATGCAGATTTCAAAATCAGTGAGTTAAATAGATACACATTCTTAAATCCAAGTAAGTATACTTTGAAGATGTATTCATTTGGCATACCAGAAAGGAACAAAGAGGGGAAGCGGCTGTGGCTCAATCAGTAGGGCTCCCGTTTACCATACGGGAGGCCCTGGGTTCGGTTCCCGGGGCCTCCTGGTGAAGGCAAGCCCACCGGCACGGTGTGGTTAGCTGACCCAGTGAGCACAAGCAGTAAGGGGGGGATAAATGAATAAATAAATAAAAAAAATTCTTAAAAAAAAAAAAAAAAGAAAAGAACAAAGATGTTGATTCTGGTTTTACAGAAAACACAGGTAAATCAGATAAGAAAAAGTCACAGTAAAGAACTTCACATCCTACTATATTTAGTCTAAATGGAAACAATACCCAAAATAAAAATGTTTTCTCCTTTAAGGACAAACTAATGATATTTTACGGTTTCTTCCAGATTTCTTATTTACTTTTCCAGGTAAGTATCCAGCCACCTCAACAATGTGGAATAGAACTCAGAAGCAGGTATGCACTACAGGCATGTGAACTGTTAAAGACAGATGTCTCGGGGAGCGGATGTGGCTCAGCCAGTTGTGCGCTTGCTTCCCACATGGGAGGTCCCAGGTTCGGTTCTCAGTGCCTCCTAAAAACAAAACAACAAGCAAACAAGCGAAAAAACCAACCCAGGGAAGCCCATGTGGCTCAGTGGTTGAGCACCGGCTCCCCACATACAAGGTCCCGGGTTCAATGCCTGGCCTCAGCACCTCAAAAACCAAAACAAAACACAACACAACAAAAACCAAAACAAAACAGATGTCTTGAAGAAGATACTTTTTAAAAAATCATTGAAACCTCCAGGCTCTGTCTCATTGCCTTCCTTTTTAAGGAATGAACAAACATAAGTGGGGAATGCAACTATGGACCAAAGTAGACATTATTATTCTAGGAATGGAAGAACTTGTAACATAGATATAAAGACAGTGGCCACTAGAGGTTCTGAGGGGAGGGAGAGGGAAAACAGGTATAACATGGAGCATTTTTGAGACACTGCCATTATACATTTTGTCAAAACCTATAAAATTGTGTGGTGCAAAGTATAAACCATAGTGTAAACCATAGATGATGGTTAGTAGCAATGCTTCAATATGTGCTCATCAACTGTAACAAATGTACCACACTAATAAAAGTTGTTAAATGGGGGAAAGTGTGGGAGGGGGAACAGGTGGGCTATATGGGAATTGCCTATATTTTTTTTTTTTTAAGATTTTATTTATTTATTCATTTGTCCCCCCCCTGCTGCCCGTGCCCGCCGGGTCAGCCAACCACGCCGCGC
The DNA here is from genome assembly GCA_026826555.1 of Tolypeutes matacus. NCBI lineage: Eukaryota > Metazoa > Chordata > Mammalia > Cingulata > Chlamyphoridae > Tolypeutes > Tolypeutes matacus. The sequence continues at coordinate 43,710,156 of JAKSZT010053928.1, forward strand.
GGGCGGGCCCGCCCCCACCAGGAGGCCCCGGGAACCGAACCCGGGGCCTCCCATATGGCAAACGGAAGCCCCACTGACCGAGCCACAGCCGCTTCCCTTGCCTATATTTTTGATGTAACATTTATGTAATCTAAAGCTTCTTTAAAAATAAAGGAAAAACAAATAATGGAGAAAAAAAATTGAAAAACAAAACAAAAAAATTTAATAACTCCACTGCAGACTTAAAGCACCTATACTGACAATAAGTGAGAGCAAGGAAAGAGACTAACATGCTTCATCATACTGTGGGCACAATATAATCATTAATGCGAAGAATATGGGTCCCAGTCAACAATAAAAATTTTAGTTATTTTCAGTATACTCTACCTAGGAAAACAGGCAAATATTTTGGAATGATTTCCAGACATAAAGTTTTAGAATTAAAGGAATAGGAATTTGAGCTCCTTCTATAGACTAATCCTTACGTATGCACATCCTCATAACAATCCTGTGAGGTATTATTCCTATTTACAAATGAGAAATCAAATGCACAAAGAGGCTAAGTAACTTGCCTAAGGTCACAAAGGATTGAGGGTAGGTTTGTTTGACTCCAAAGCACATGTTCTTTCTAACCAAATCATGCCATCTGATAACTAATGTCCAATGGCTGAAAATCCAGTTAACTGAAAATGAATTTGGACCACCACCTCATGCCCTGATATCAGATCAGTGAGATTCCACGATGAAGAGCTCCAAGGAAAAAGGCATACATTTGGACTTTCGAGAAAATAGCAGAAGACTGATCCACCAGGCATTCGGTTACAAGCATAGTGAGGTACAATAAACAAACAAACAAATGTAAGCTGGCAGAAAAAATCCAGTACATCAGTTGTAATACTGTGACTGGACTAAATTCTGTCATCATATGTCAGACATAAAACTGTAGTATAAAAAAAAAACCAAGTTGTAAGCATTTTACTATAAAATTATTTATAAACGTAATTACATATGTGTATTTTATCAACCTCTTTGATGTTTCCACATCTGAATCTACACTAGTATAATTAGGTATAAGGAAAAAAGTTACAAACCAGGATAGAAATACAAGTTATTCAAGTCATGTGTGGGTGTGGGATGTGATCTACCTGAAAGGCATGGGGGAGAGAGGAGGTTAGAACCAAAAAAACCAAAACCAACAACAAGAAGAAAACTGCCTGCCTGTAGGACATGTTCCCATTTATACAAAATTATGTTTTTATATAGGTATGTTTTGTATTATGTGAAGAAATGAAAAATAAAAACAGTGCTTCAGATTAATACCTAATAACCTGAAGTTCATGACATACTGTTAAGGAAAAAATGAAACATAATGTGTACTTCACTAAAACTTACCAACCAGTTTCTATATATATGTATTTATATGTGTATATGTTTGAATGGGCAGAAGATCAACGTGACAGAACGCATACTAGCCTGTAACCTCGGGTGGGGATATTGTGGGAGATAATACTAAGCTTTCCTTTTACACGTCTTTGTATTGCTTCAATTGTTTCAATAAGCATCAGGTATACTGTAATTTTAAAAATTCTTAACACCAGCAATGAACAAGTCAAAACGGAAATATCAAATAAGCAATCCACAGGTGCCAGGATAAAGCCTGAGAAGATAAACATTTCCTGCTTTTTATGTACAACCTGTTCCATTTCTTATACTGGTAATCTGTAGTTGGACTAGATCAATACCAATTTGTTACATGGTGACCCAATCACTACTGTCACCTTTACAACCAGCTTATTTCAAATTTATCTGTCTCATTTGGGTTATGCCCCCAAATTGTAAGACTTTCTCAAGATTCTAGTAGGAGGGCTGTTGGAGAATCTCACCCAAATTTTAATTATTGTGCTCCAGCCTACTCTTAGGTCAAGACTAGCTCTCCCAATTTTAATTTTCTTTGTAGAAGCAGGTCCAGGGACTAAAACAATGCTTTCTTTAATTTTTACTTATCAGCATCTACTAGACAGCTCTGTGGGTTCTGTCATCACCCCTGCAAGTTTAAATAAGGCTGAATGTAGTGGGGAATAAAGACTTGTGCTCTCTGATCTCTACCTTGCATTCCTGGGGCACTCAGAAGTCAAGCATGACCGTTCTGTTTCAAGGGATTAATAAACAGAATAAATGTGGAAAAATCTTAAAGCCCAATCCATACTACACAGATTCCTAAAGGCTCTATCACCTTCCCTCATGAAAGCCCCTCTTCCCAGCCTATGGGCCTACAGAAGTAACTTAGAAATATAGGTGTCTTTTGGTCTCAAGTGAGTCATTGGATTAAGTAATATCTAATTCTCTCAGCCTCTGCCCTACACAGGAACAATTATGTTAGTAATTTTTTCAATATAAATAAAAGGTTAGACTTTGGTGCAAAAAGAAGACAATTGAGCAATTTTTACACCCTCTACTTCTGCCTCTAGTTGACAATACAGAACCTCAACTGTCATTATAGACCCTAAACTTACACAAATTACAAAAAGGCTAAGATTGAGAGTATTTTCTCCCTATCTATAGGATTTAAAACTCACAAAACAAATGGGAAACTTAACACAGTACACATTTCTATTTTCACTGTGAAGCACTTTACCTCAAAAGAGCTGGGCCTCAATATAATATAAATTTCCAAAGCTTCCTGCGAGATTCACAACCAACATGCCATTTAAAAAGTCTAGGCCTCTTCAATCATATGCCCAAATACTGGCAGCCATAGTGCCAGAAATAGAGGGGAAATATGTGAGTTCCTCTGGGGGGTTATGACAACAAATAAAATGAGAGCCAAGTTCCCATTTTCTAAAGCAGATTTCAGTGAAACAAATGCCACCTGTAATCACAACTGGGTGAAAACAATCTTCTATCAGCAGTTATAACTCAGGTCCCCAATCTTATAAAGAGCATAGCCCCTCCCATGGCAACTTTAAAAAGATGCCATGAGAATAAATGAAAAGCTATGTAATATATTCTTAACAACTTAGACTAAAGGTGCCCAATTCAAGGGAAGACTATGAATTTTAACATATTAGGCTTGTCAAAGAAGCTCTGCTCTTCCAAGTTGCAGTAGCTAATGAAATACTTTATGATTTGCTTTGAATTACTATCATTTGCTTCTCCTATATACCTCCTTCCCCTGACTAATGAAAAATGAGCTCCCTAGAGCCAAAAAAATTTCAACATGGTATTTTGCTACTGAGGTTAGATACAGGAGATGCATTCTCCCCGTACTCCTACAAAAACCTTAAATATTTTCAACAAACAATTGCTCTAAACTCCAAGGCCTATGGCTAACGGTTGGTCCATTTCAGTAAGTAAAAGAAGATTGGCTTAATTTTTAGGCATATAAGGGAAGATTTGAATCACCTGTAGTTTACATATGGAATGCTTTGCTCATACTGATTTTGTTGGAAGAAATATTAGAAAAATAGACTGCATCAATACTTTTTCTATTCTACATTAGAATAGGAACAATTATGTTGGTAATTTTCTTCTACATTAGAGAATGATCTCAGATAATGCCCCTTAGTCAACTTTAAAATTACCAATACACCATAATTCTGATAAAAAATGAGAAGCTAGAAGGTTTCTTAGTCATACTCACCTTAAATTATTTTGTTGACCAGGTGAAATGATACTATAGTAAACTGGCATTCCTGTTGTGGGTATAGATCCTTGATTAGACTGATTAGGGAACAGAACAGGCTGTTGGTAAGTCTGATGGGCAATTCCTTGAGAACCTTGAGGGAGTGAAACCTAAAATTTGAAAGACAATTTGAAGGGAAAAATATTCTTCAAAACTCTGTAAATGTTAATGTCTCTAGCCTCCATAAACTTCTGAAATATGAGTAGTTAGGAATAAGCTAAAACTGCCAGTAGGAGTTTGTGTTTTCTTGAGTCAGCCATTGTTTTTGGTTAGCATTTAGCAATTGTACATTAGGCTAGACGAATCAGAGTCTTAAAAAAGAGATAACTTTAGTGGGTTCAATTCTCTATTTCAATTTTCTAGTTTCTATTCTTCCTAAAATAGAAACCATATAGATATAATGAGTTCTTAATTACTCTCTCTTTGGTTCAATTATACCAAATAGAAAATTAATAGTTGGATTTATATTACTATTTCAGTCTTTTTGTCTACTGAGGCAATATAACATATTGAGTTGACTGTTCTTGAAATTAATAAATTATTATTTTTTTTAGTAGGTCCTAGGGATTGAACCCGGGACCTTCTGCATGCAAAGCAGGTACTCAACCACTGACCTACACCTGCTCTGCTGTTTTTTATTGTATTTAAGTTAATATATATGCAGTGCAGATCTAGGAAAAATGACACAGCTCAATCTAAATAGTTCAAACTATTGGAATAAATATGTAACTAGTAAGAAAAAAAACTAATGTACTAGAAAAGAGAGTGAACACTGCTTGAGAACATACAACCACAGAATATACTCTCTACTAAGGACAGATGGCTTTTCTGGCTTTTGAGATTATAGTTTACCACCACCCAATTTGTCTGCCAAATACATTAAGAAGTATAAAGCAGGCTGTCATCCACTGCTGGTCAGAGCAAACCTTCATGCAATTGTTCACCCAGTGTGAAGATTGTGTGAAGTACCATGAGAAAATACTGTATAATTCTGACATATTTTCAGTATATAGCTCTTATTTTTGAAAACTACACTAATAATGTAATTTATTTAAAAATTATATTTCTCTGACTAGATTGTGAATCCCTAAATGTCAAGTACAGATCTTTTTTATCTGAATTTTTAGTACCGAACCATGTATTGGATTAGGTGGCATGACCAGCTTAAGAAGGGAGAGTTCTTGGCTTTGTGCTGATCTTGTCTAACATCTAGCTATGGAGAAAGGTGGGGCAGGGCAAATTCTTATGTACCTAGGTCAAGCAGGGAGAGTACTGAGTAAAAGGCATGGAGGATCAGAGGATGTAGGATTAAAGAAAGATGCAAAATCTAGTACAATTTATCACTTTTTTTTTCTTTGTTGCTTTCCATTATAAAGGAGCTTTAAAACTAGACATTCTCTAAGTGCTTAATAACCCTTGACAATCTTACATTTTACATTTTGATTTTCTGGAATTATAGGGAATATGCTCATACCTTTTCTTATATCCTTCCTTTTGCCTAAATGTCAACCAATTTATATCCATATATTTCTTTGAAAAGCTAATTAAAGGTTTATATCTTCCCAGAAGGCTTCTGTATTAAGTCTTTAACCTGTTCACTGCTTTATGATCCCCTCAGTTACTGGCCTAAATATCATCACAAACTTGTTTACATGCATTAAAATGTGGGTATATTTTATCTTCCCAATTAGATTGTCATTTTACATGAAAGGCATCTGACTTATTTATTAAATTATAAGCTTTACAACTACAAATTAAAATTCATGATATTTTAAATACATGACAAAATCCATTTTTAGGATAAGATGGGGAAAAAAAATATCAGTCTCATACTAAATGGAAAATTACATGTTCTTCCTTATTCTACAAACAATGATTGATGGTCTGTACTAAATCTCACTATTTCAAGTACCTACCCTGTATACCTATTTTTCTTCCATTCTAGTCTCTCCACAAAGAAGACTTTCTAAGGAGCTGAAGAACAGAATAAGTTCCTTATACCTTATATCTAATACTTGGAAATGCAGGCAATGGCAGACAAAATTTACTTGCCAAATCAAATATCAATGTGGTTCTGATGTTTTTCCCAAGTATTAATAATAAATGAATAAAAGCATAAAATGAAGATAAAACAAAGCTGCTACAACAAATAAAACTCTTAAAACTATAAACTTACAAGTATAAAGTTAGTCCAGATACATTTCCCTGTATGAAGAGAGAAGACGCACTTTGGCTATTCAAAACCACCTCTACCCAAAGTCAGCAGGAATGACAACATACCTGATAGGATGGCACTGAAGGATAGGGGATGACAACTCCTTGAATCTGATTTCCAATGTTGTTGGGTTGGCTACTGACTAGGCTCTGACTCTGGGGTTGCTGAACTCCAACTATTCCTTGGTAGTTTTGCTGCTGGTTGGGCATAACTTGATAACCTGTAATGGCACAATGAGTTAAATCCTCCTTTGTAGTTAATTAATTTCATCTAATATTGTAATTTACGCAGGGACTTTTGTGTTCTCAACCACAGAATTTTCTTTCAACAGCTAATCCCTCAAACCCTCTATAATGAGAGCTAACATTAAAAAGTTACCATGTAGGTTACTCAAGTCAACTACTTTTTTTTTTTTTCTCTAAGAGACTTTTAAATAGAATCTTTGTAGAAAGAAAAACTGTTATATCTTTACAGTTGAGGAAATTTATAGACTAGGTTTATGTAGGACATTATTCCATTTGTAATCAATATATTATGACAACTAGTTGCTGGGGACCAGCAAAAGGAAAATGCAGGGCCCCTTGTTAAAAAATTAGGAATTTCAAGATGGTATAAGGAGATCCTTAAACCAAACTCAGAAGCTTGTGTAACTGCAAAGGCTGCATGTCCATGAAGTTGGACCTGCAGGGAGCCAAAAAAAAAGGGGGGGGGGGAATGTTAAAATGGTTTCATGTTTGAAAAATCACACTAATATATGAATCCTACATAAGGCAAATGGAGTTATTTAGTAATTTATCAGATAACAGATCCTTAAAGAGATTAAATAAACTGCCAGAAGCCACAAATAAATACCTAAGGGACAATGGTCCATAAGACACTATTGGTAATTTTATGTAATAATAGTTTAAATTATATTTTTATCAAGGGAACTTACCACTTATTTAAATAAGAACATGAATTGTATTTTATCTCCTGATCCTAAGAGGATTCATTTAGGTAAACCAATTAGCTAAAAACTCATGTAAATTACTAGAAGCTACCACAATAAAACAAATATACAAACAAACTAAACTAGCCTCAGGTTATTTAAAAGCTTTTGCAAAGATGATCTTAGCTACTGAACTACCTATGCATAGTGCAGCAGCTAAAGGTTAGTGAAATTATTTTCCTTGATGATACCATACATATACTTTGCCATCTTATAAACATCAGTTTTCATTTCCATCCTTATTAATCCCTAAGCAATAGAAATGCCAAAGATTCTATTTAAGCTATTGACTGTAGGCATCAGCATCACTAATTGCCTGGAAGCCTCAATGATTCTGCTCAATGACTAAATAATTGGATAAAATCTATCATTAACCTTCTCTATAAATATATAAATACAAAGTATATCTGGAAACCAAGCAACACATTAACAACAATAAAGTGAAAATCCAATTATAGTGAATTCAGTGAAATAGTGAAGGTTTTACAAAATAAAGTTATTTCTATGGCAATAGTGCATTATGGCCATGTTTTACATGTGTATTCTAGTCCTTATCTGTAATAAAAGGTGATTTGATAATATGCTGTCTGTTTTACCTTTCTCACTCGTGAATTTCCTATAATACTTAAACTTCTAGACAGGTAAAAAAAAGAGAACAGAATAAACTTCTTTTTTTGCTCTTTAGTCTAACATATAGATTCAACTATGTCTTCTGTTCATCAAATGGCAAGTACTTCAAATTCATACCCAAATTCCAAATACCATAAAAACATACACTAGCACCTTGCTACTCCCAGGGAAATAAAAGACAGGAATAGAAACAGGATGTGAACTTAAACCTTTTTTCTTATGTTGGAAATGCCACCTCTCAACACACACACACACACACACAGAGGCACATATTGCAGACAAAGAATTTGGACTGAGCTCTCTGTAGACTGGGAAAATAACTTCAAATGAATTTGTCAGAATTACAGTCCACTAAAATGGGAAAAAATGTGGGTATCTGGCAAAATTCACTGTAACAATCTAATTTACAATACTTTGACTTAAATAGTCACATTCCCTTAAGAAAGTATTTGCATATTAATGTAGTTTATTCAAAGAATATTCAAAATTATAGGCTGTTTTGAAAGCCTATAATTTTTGCTTTGAAAAATTTGCCAGTTTATGTGCAAATGTGGTACCGATTTCCTTATCTATCCAAATCTACCAATTTTTGGAAGCCTCTAACCTAAAACCCTCTTTCTCAAGAAAGGTCTGACACAGAAGGCTTTCAATAGCTACAGATTCCATGTCACAGTGGTCTAATATAGAGTTACCTGGATGCTGCTTCATAAAATTTACATCAGCAAATTTCCAATGGTATTTTAGATTCCTTAATGCAATCTAATTTTCATTAATACCCATGGCTACTAAATTGCCATATATACATATATCTACCCAAAAAACAGACACATTTTGAAAATGTGACAACATAAGATGAAATCTAAAACATGTGACCCAGGGCCTTTGTTACAGGGTTATAAAAGGACAGTGTGAGCTGAGGATGTGTTGGCTGGGTGATATAAAAATGAGTATGACATGGTTCCTATTTTTGAAATCAGGTATTCTTAGCCATGACATCGAGAGGTAGTGACATTTGAAGAAAAAGAAAGAGAAAGGAAAGAACTTTCTAGGGTAAGGTAAAAAAACAAACAAACAAACAAACAAAAAAACCCCACAAAACAAAACCAAAACCAAAAATAAAACACAATATATTTGAGGAACGGGGAATAATCAGCGTGGCTGGATGTAAGGCATGTGGGAGTGAAAAATGGAAGATGAACCAAAGGTTTTGCAAATACAAGAGTGATGAAGACTACCAGTAAGTTCTAGCATGCTCTTGAATAATGAAAAACTTGTAGTGGAGCTATTAACAATAAGAATAACAAGCACTTCAAAAATCTCCACAGATAATATAAAACTTTTCTTGTTAATTGTTCCCTCATGGTTTGTGCATGCTTTTTTTTTTTTTTTTTTTTTAAAAAAAAAGCCTGAAATGGCATGCTTTTAAGATTGAGAGAAGAAACTTTAATTTGACTCCCCTTCTAAAAAAACCAAATCAACCCTCATCAACTATTAACGGCTATGCAAAAAAGAGAGTACTCAATATTTATACTTGCTGAATATACAACAGGGAAAAACATATCTTAACAGGAGAGAGCCAAATAATATATGCTTTTACATAAAACCAGACGCTTACTTTGTCCCAACAGGCTGATTGAAAATCAGTGTTTCTCAGTGTTCAAATTTAGTGAATGGATTCTGATAGCAAAAAGCTTGAAGTTTGAAGGTAACACACTTAAAAAAAGATTAAACGCAGATAATCCACTTTTCATTAAGATGAAACTTAATTCCATGAATATAAATCACATCAATCTAGAATTCATGGATCCCTCATTAAGTCTCTTCTAGAAAACTGTACAGCAGCTGAATCACAGATTTCATGTAATTAACCTCAAAGTGACTAATGATAAGGAAGAACACAAAATTGTTTTAGTTTATATCTAATAGGTAAAGCTTGAAATGAAGACATTCTGTGAACATTTCTGAAAAAAGTGGACATTAAAAACAGATTTGAAAAAAAATTTAAATCTTAATTATAAGAAAGGTAAAGAAATAGAACAATGTGATAAAATATTTACACAAAAGCTGGGATACTCATTTTATGCCATATGCTACTCAAGTTATAAATCTAAAAACATTATATAAAAAATAAAATCTTAAATTATAATATTTTATTTAATTATAAAATAGAGATTCATGGTAGGAAAATAAAAGCCACTAAGGAAAAAAATCACTTGTAAAACAACCATTCACAATCACTATTTATATGTCACATAAATGGCTAGTCTTATTTTCTATGCACAGATAACAACATACATAGCCATTTACATTATTTATTTAAAAAAAAAAAAAAAATCACAATGACACATCCTGCTTGCTTCAAAACCTTTTTTCATGGGCAACATGTTCCCATATCTGATCAAGAGGGATTTCATACAGTTATAGGGAGGAAGCATTTAAATACATTTTCTTTTTTTTTTTTTTTTTTTTTTTTTTTTTTACCGGGAGGTACCGGGGATCGAACCCCGGTCTCTCCATATGGTAGACGGACGCCGAACCTCTTGAGCCACATCCGTTTCCCTAAATACATTTTCTTAAAACATATTTAGACCTCAAGTTGAGCAATCAAAGGATGAGAAAAGATCTAAACTAATTTGAAACTCCTATCACACTTTAAGAAAGAAGACGTATGTCAAGTAAAAATGACAAAAAGATTTTTTTTTAGGATAAACTATGTCAGCATCTTATTCTCACTCTGGAATTCAGTCCAAAAACAAATTCAGCCCCAAGTTCCTCTGCCTTTTCATTTAAAATAACATATAATTATCATTTCTTCAGTGGCACCAAAAGATATTAACAGCTAGCACTCATATGACATTTATTAGATTTCAGGTACTGGTTCTAAGTACTTCATATATTTTAACTCATTTAATGCTCACAATTCTATGAAACAGGTACATTATCTCCATTTCTCATATTAGGGAAAAAAGGCACAGAGAAATTCATACCTTGTCCAAGGTCACTAGTTTGTAAATAGTGAGGCTGGGATTTGAAAACAACAGTCTGATTCTAAAGTTTATTTAAGAAAGACTTTTCAGGGACAAATGTTGAAGTGGAAAGGGTACTATAGTAACACTGCTCAAAAAAGCAGAATACTAAATACCTGGCCTCTTTCCATTTTCTGAGAATTTTGTTTAATGAAGACTTCTGTAATTTAACATACCTTAAATATCAGATAAATTTAGTTACAAAATATTAAACATACAGTTAGTCAATCAGGAAACTGTTCATTTGAATTAAAAATTATTTGGGAGTATAAGCATTATTATCTAGAATATCACTCAGGGTAAAAGGTTGTCGAGCAGTTAGTCCAGCTGATAGCCATATGAATTTGGGGCCTAAAGACCTGGCGTAAGAGTTTATTACACAATCAGCCCATAATGTCTTCTTCCTGGGGTTCTCTCCTCAAGGGTTCTGCCCACTACTCCCAGGATGCATCGTTTCTGTGACCTCTGTATTTCAAGGTTACATCTTCTTGCTTTATCATCACTACATTTCACATGTATACAATAACTGGGAAGGGGAAGAGAGGCTCAGGTCCATGTCCCTTGGCTTTGTATTTTTCAGTCTGAGTATTTCCATGTCAATCTGCAGTGTTCTTTCAATTTAGCTTTTGCTGTTTGCCTCAAAGGCTGCCTTTGCTCAAAATGTATACTGCTGGCATATTCCAAATGAGTCTACACCAAGATTACTCTAGCAGAATTATCACGAACTGGTTGATATTTTATGTCAGGGTTTCTTAAATGTTGGTGCTCTCTTCACAAAGTCAGATGCTTTGCCAAGTAGTAAGACTCTACCCAGTGGGGCAACACCAGCTTTAACTTGCATACCTTGTGTCCAAGGGGGGCTGTTCTGTTTCACAGTTGAAGTCTTGAGGTTCTGTGACACAACAGCTATTTTCCATAGACTGAATAGCTGTCCATTCATTTTTACAATTGAGGCAGGAAAACCTACCAGGTGTGTTTGTTTAATGAACCACACTCAACAGGAAGTCTCAGGGACCTAGGAACTTTTCTAAGGCTTTCACAACTAAAAGCATCATTTTATATTTGATACTCTGTATGACTGACACCCTGGGAGGGAAATTCTACTGGCATTAGGACAGGTACTTGAACTGTATTTCCAAAAGTCAGGACGAGATGTTTGACTACTCATTCTAAAAATTATTACAACAAACAAACAAAAACCTAGTTACTGGTTAAGAAACATATAATTTTGGAATATACTCTCTAAAGAACAGAGTATTAAAGGTTGCTAAAAGATTACTGGACTTTTTCTAATGAAATGAGACAGCACGATTTGTGCTGATTAAAGTTTCTATAATCACAAACAAAATTAGAAATATCCAATTGTAAAGCATTGAAAAAGTAAAACAAACAACCCACCCCATTACTCTGTTAATCCAAAGACAAGATTGTCTTGTCTATTGTCTATGCAAGACAAAGTCATTAATAAAATACTTTAGTATCAACATAAAAATAAGCAATCATCTAATTACTGGAATGCTTCATTTTATGTTCATTTGCTTAATAAAGTTGGCATCTTAAATAACTTCAAGTTGCTCACAAATTCCTCTGAACCTTTTAAACAAAGGAATTTCAGGCTGCTGAGCATTGAATGTTAGAGAGTGGCACTTATCAGAAGTGGCACTGTGATTCCGGTTCATTATCTAGTCAGACAAAAGAAGAGGGGAACATAGTACTGATAGTTTCAAAAGCATAATCTGAAGACTGCCAAGTATGAGAAAAAAATCCAACGATCTGGAAAAGAGGGAGAAGGTTGAGGGTTAGGAAGGATGAAGCAGATTCCTAGAGAAGGGAAAGTACCATTAGGCTTATGAAATGATACCAGAAGAGTATTATTCCACCAGTATTTTGACAGCTGGTCATATATCACCAACTTGGCTCTTGGCCATTACCTAAATTATTCTTTATTCATTCAAAAGTATGTGTTGGATTAGTGGAGATTTTTAAAAAAAAATTCTTCCTATGACATATTGGATTTAACCTGGACAAGTTAGAGGAAAACAGGGTATCTTTAATAGAAAATTTGTGTCAACACTGTGGGAAAGCATCTATTTTGTAAAGCAATCAGTGCCAATAGTAACTGATACCAAAGAGATTAAACATTCATATCCTCAATATGGGTGATATTTAACACTGTCAATTTCTTTTGTTATAGGCCTGCACTGCTGCAGTATTATCCTATCTCTTCCAGCATTTTCAGAGGAAAGCACCATCAATTCTACAGGCTGAGAGAACTAGGACAATATAAATTGATGGCTCAGGCACTTCCCCGGAGGCTTCCAAATATTCCATTTTTAACTCTCATTTTAACAGAAAAGAGTGAGAAGGAAATACAGTGCTCAGCAGAAAAGTATTGCACAGGCTTTTTAACAGGCTTATTTTATTCTATATAGGTGACTTGAACTAACAACTTTGTTAAAGGGAAGCATTCCTATTAAGATGTATTAGACATAAGCAGAAATATAATAAAGAACTGAAGAACTGCTTAATCAGAATAATATATATAAATAAAGACTGAACTTGTCCAGCAGAAGTAATATAAGGGTAGTTTTTTTTTTTTTTTCTTCAATTTAAAGTCGAACCATTTTGCTAACTCTAAATTTATTTGTATATAAATTTATATACAATTTATATAAATTGTATAACTTTTTTTGGGAACTTAGAACTGTCCCCAAATCATCAAAATCTCAAGCTCATCCTGGTCTGTCTAAACAGTTTATGGTACTACTTTAGTAAAGCAGGCAAGTTCAACTAAGGCTAGCCCTTTGGTGAATTTCAACAAGACACAATTGCTCTAACCTTCACTATTCTTTCTCTTCTATCATCCCCTGCGCTCCCAAACCCTGCACCTAAAATAAACATACACAAAACATTTCTAATAAAACTAACTACACAGAGGCTACAGCTTACAGCCAATTAAATGACCACCCTATGGAAAAGTTTGTTTAACTCAGGGAAATCTATAGGTACTTACCAGGTATATTTGGCTCCAGATTTCAGGGGTAGCAGATGAATGGGAAAGGGAAAAGGGAAAGAGGTGGCTCTGTAGGCATTATACAATGTCAGAATCTGTGCTTTTCATACAATACTAAGAAATGCTCATAGAATCATAACAAACACGGATAGCCAGGGCACCACCTACTACTACAAGTACAAAATTCCTTTTATTCAGGTCAAAAGTCCTTGATAAAGAAACTGCTGACTTTGTGCCTAGAGTCTTTATCTGATATAGCTAAATCCCCTATTCAATGCGCTGCCCCCCTTCTCATTTCTTTCTTCCTCGCCTTTTCACATCCCAGTTACTTTTAAATTTGAGCCCTGCAAGGCTGTCAATGTTCTGTGCACCTTACATACTGTTTATCCTAAAATGTTCCTCCTATGGTGTGGATCTGAGGACCCTATCATAGTCTGCTGGTAACAAAGCTTAATCAGTTTGTAAGCACACAGTCAAAAGTTATTTGGAAAGCTAAGACTGAAGACATAATGCATCGATACATTTTGAATTTATTAAATGGTTGCAAAACTGAAATTATACTTAATTTCAGAGAATCATTTTGCTCTCCACAGGTGTGCAGTTATCACAATATGGAAAAAAAAAAAAAAGAACTGAATTATACCCCTAGGAACCAAGTAGTTTTAAATGCATTTAGGTGTGTTAAATTCATCTGATGGCATGCTTTAATGTATAATATGCCTAAAAAGTTATGTAGCCAGAGGGAAAGACATGTATTTGACTTTTGCTAATGAGTTTGGCATGCTTAAGATGTTAAACTTTTTAGATAAGCTCCAAACCAAACTGAATTTGCCATCCCAATCTGATTGGGAAAGGAAATTAAGGCAATAGCTTCCACAAATTTTTAAAAGGTAAATTAAGCCAAGGTTGTCATTTAAATTCAAATTCTGAGTTATGATGCATGATTAAAAGGCATTACAATTAATGGAAAGTATAAGCAAATGTTAACACCTTAATACAGCATTAAAAGAAAAAAGCAGTAGAGACCTGAGTAAAAAGAAGCCAGGAAGCAGCTGAAAAAGAGACCGGTTCACTGTGAGAAATGTAAACCTCTCAGACAGTGCTACGGCCCCGAATCCAACAGCTCAGGAACAAGGCCAATTATTGCAAAATATTAAACATAAATGGTGAAGCTGCAAACTTTTCAAGAGCCATAAGAATGAAGGCAGCTACACAGAAAACAGCCAAGGCCTCATAAAACTAAAATCTTTACTGTAATTACTCCTTGTGGGCAAGAGTTTCTTTATAATATACAAATTTCCTTATATGTAGTGTACTATATAGTGTGCAAACTATAGATTTTATAAAAGGATTAAGTAATAAATCCCTATTACTGCAACTTGCGAGTAACCAGATATTTTGAAATAGTCGCTTTTAAGACTCCAGTTATTGACAATAAGTCACTAAGCTATTGATGACCAATTCTTTTATATTTCACACTTTCTGGATCTAGAAATGACTCACATGAGATCAATACAGAGTCACAGAATTTTCAAGTGCACAGTGACTTCAAAAAACAATATAGTAAACCCACTAAGTTTGTAAGCGAGTGAACTGAAACCCAAAGGCTTTAAGTGATATGCCTAATACAGTTAAAGATGTCTAAGGGCTGTCAGAATTCTCCTGTTTTGTTATTCTTGCAGCTATATAATACAATGTCCAAAATGCCTTAGGTTGCCAGAATTTCTTCTGTTTCTGATGGTTCAGGTTGACTCAACCTTGTTTTGAATGACCATGGTCAGTAGTTTCACATTCACAGAAAAATACGGTATATTCATTCCCCTGGCAATAATATCAGTCCTGATTTCAATTCCATTTCCATAATAGATGAAGGCTTACTGTCAAAGAAATCAATGCTATTGTGGTCTGCTGGCACACACAGGGGTAGAACACCAAAGCATTTTATCTTTGAGATATTTCCCCAACCCTGCCCTTGCACAAAAAGGAGAAAATAATAGGAAATCCTGTATTTCTGATGTTATAGCTTAGTTGGTCTAAGAATCAATTGGGGCTGTTAATTTAGGGCAAAATTTCTTAAAATTCACATTTAAACCTTTAAAAATTATTATTTCCGTCATAGTGAAGAAAATAGTTCTAAATCTATTGATGCTTTTCCTATTTTGTTGAATAATTATTTCCCCCTTTTTTGTAGTAATAAAAAATCACATGTTTCTTGACACCTTGAGGTTAGTATTGTTTGACAAGAAAAAAATGTAAGGGATGTGACAAGTAATTTCTTATTTTAATAACATTGAAATGGTGGATTGCAGAAAAATGTAAGGAAAAAATGAACAACAAAAACAAATACACAAACAAAACAAAACAAAACCCAAAAAACAAACCCCTAGAAATAGCATTATGTTTACATAAAAATGTAAATTACTGAGACAGAAATTGCTATAAATCTGCATTGTTCATTTTCTATAGCATTTTATTTTTCTAATAGAATACATACTCTTCTGTAAGTTCTGACATAAAAAAATAATCATTAGCTAACTAAAAATAAGTCTTTACCACCGTGAGGGACTCTCCAAAGGCCACCCCGACTTTGTTGCCGTGGACACACAATAAAAAGACCGTTTATTTTGAAAAAAAAAAAAAAAAAAAAAAAGTCTTTAGCTAACAACTTTTGTTAAGAATTCATTTTCCTGCTAATTCTATAAAAAGGTTCAATAATTATCAACACAATAGTTGGCACTACTGGAGATTTTGTTAAATGTAAATGTTTTATTAAACTTATTAGCATAAAAATTTTTCTTTTCCTTTCAGGTAAGCATGCTTTGAGGATTTCTTTTATTCTTCAAACTGAATGAGATTCAATTAGTTGACAGTATAAATTAAAAGGATATTACATAAAATAACTGAAAGGACAAACTCTACTTATAAAAATTGTTATATTATGATTGATTTGTAAATTTAAATATGATGTCAAAAACCATCCAAAAACATGACTCCTTTTTGGGACGGTAGTCTGTGCCTGCACTACCCAGGTGCAAGCTGACTTATTGTTTCCTTTCTTCTCATCACAATTAGCATTAGAAAAAACCCCACAACTAAAAATATCACTGATGATAAACACATGCTGTCTGTCACAGGGATATATTGGCCATCAGTCAGGAAGAATGCCGTTTTCTGCTTTTTCCACTAAGCAGGAACAATTTTGCAGAGATGCATGTGTATTAGCAGACTGGTCCTACTTGTTTGAATTTTGCAGGCAGTTTGACCATGGAGAGGAATAAAAATTTAGCTATGGAAAAGAACAAAACTAATAAGTTCACACAAATACAGCACACAGGATCCTTGCCTCATTACAGGTGTAAGTTAATTCAATGACAAAGTATTTGTGTAGAGCGAAGGTAAATTTTAAAAAATATCATGAACATCAACTATAATTTGTATTATAATTTTAGGAAAAAAAAGTCAAGACAAAGCAATATGAAAAGTCAGTATCTTGAGGCCCAGAGAAACTGACAAAATAATTTTTATAAGAATGAAACAACAATGTATTTAAAGCTAATGAGCAGTGTCATGGCCAAACTTGGTCCCATGTATGAAGAACAATTTTTGATGGCTTTCTCAATTAGAGTATATCCTAGTTTACATTACTTGAAGCAACTGAATTATTAAACTTCAGGTAAAGCTGAAATTAAAGGGAGTCATATTTGAGGCAGAGGATAAATTCTAACTTAACCATCAAGACCAACGTTTGTACTCAATATGGAAGAACATATGTAATACAGAACCAGCAACACATAACAAAGAAAAAACCTACATATTAAGCACAAAACAACTCTCAGGCGTAACAGATTAGGGTCCTGGAACTTCCCTTACAGGGGTGATAAGTGAGAATCATATCTGGTAAAGGAAATTGGTGAGTTGCAATGATGAGTGAAGATTCTACACAAGCAAGGAGAAGCAAGAACATTTCTTATTAGATCATCTACTGCAAAGGTGTTTCTCCTGAAGTTGTGGCAACACTTAAGCATTTCATAAAATATCAAGAGCAGTAATCCATCTCAATGGAAGTGGAGAGTTACATCACCCTGTGAGTCACACTGACAGTCTGAGAGCCTCCAATAGTGACGAGCAGCTAAAAAAGCTCCAAAGAAACCAAGATAAAAATTTCTACTTCAACTTCTAGAGTTATGAAAGCCGTATAAAAACCTTATTAAAGATCTGGGGCAGAAGTACATATCTAGGCGGGAAGCATATGGAGACATGGGTTTGGTAAAATTAGTAAGGTAGTTTTTTTAAACTGAGACCCTAATTGTTTTCATTGAATGCTTGAAGAAAATCTCAAAAGGGGCAAAAGGAAAAGAATGTTGACTTTTAATATATTCTATATGTCTAATAAAAGATGCTTGCCATGGTGCTTGGTCTGGTAGAATCTTCTTCTTATGGCTCCCCACCCTTTAGCCTATTAACCTGACAGCCTGGTATCTGCTGGAGGATGCCAAGATTTGCCCACAATTTGAATGTCACTGGTTTGCATACTCATATGTACGCATGTATCTAAGACCCTTGATAGACTGAGTTTGGGAGTATCTTAATAGCAAGATTGAAATAAAGTAGGAAGAAAAAAGCAATAGCCATAGCTAAGAATTCATGGTGTAAGAAATACTACTCACCTGTCTGCTGTGCAGGCTGTGGCAGTGGCTGATTTAGATGTGAAGTGTAATGGACAGAAGGGACTGGGCGATACTGAGGTTGACTGGAGTGATAGTGGCTTGGAGCACAATAACAGGCTGGCATCTAGGGTCACAAGTTTTTAGAGAAAAAATAGTTTTAATTGCAAGAGATAATTTTTTCTGTGAGGAATGTCAGTGTGTAATCAGAATAATTCTTCCCAGCACCAAGCCTATGAAAATGAATTTTCTTAGTTTTAAATTTAATTGAAAAAGTTAAAAAAAATTTCAAATACTCACTATATATAAAAGACACCCACCCATAAGCCCACCAAACAGATTAAGGTTTTAATTATTTTGCCTTATTTGTTTCAGATTTTTCTCTTTTCTACAAAACCAAATAATACTGATATAGTTAAAGGCCCACCCCATCATCCCTTTGCTCTCTTTTCCACAGAAAAACCATCATCCTATAGTCGTTGTTATTCCCATAATTTTTTTTTTTTTTTAAGGAGGTACCGGGGATCAAACCCAGGACCTTGTACATGGGAAGCAGGCACTCAAACATTGAGCTACATCTGCTCCCCCATAAATGTTTTTTAAACTTTTATATATCTACTATCTATAAATACAGTATCATTTTGTATTTAAATATTTATATTTATGGTACTCTATTGTAAATAAATTTGTGTGATTTTATTTTTTTCACCTAACATTGTTTGTGAGACTAATCTTTGTTGAAACATGCAGTGTGAGCTTATTCAATTCAACTGCTAAACAGCATTCTGCTGTATAAATAAATCGGTTTATCCATTCCCACACTAATGGAGAGTTGCACTGGTTCCATTCTTTAATTTTTCTCACATTTCCAATGCAAACTGAAATGCCAATAAGATTAACTTGATTTATTTTTCCTTCCAGAGCTCTTTATATCAGTTGTGAATTTCTTTTAATCTGACCTAGTTTGTACAGGTAATTAAGTTTAAGAGGTTCTTGGTCTCCCTTAATTCTGCTCTTCTGATTGGGTTACTTCAAAAAAGAACAGAAATCTGTGGTGATCTTAAGAGTTCCCTTTCCATCTGGAAATCAGCAAGATATAGGACAAATAGAAAAAGTAAAATGACACATCTAAATCCATCCATGTTAAAATTATATTAAATATGAAGAGACTAAATACTCGAATCAGAAGGGAAAGACTGTCAGACTAATAAAAAGGCAAAACCCAATTACATGTTGTACATAAAAGACACTTTGTAAATTGGAAAAGATATACCAGTTAAATGCTAATCAAGAATACTGAAATCACCATAATAATATCAGCCAAAAGACATTTCAAGACAAGAAATGATACTAGAGACAAAGGAACATTTCATAATTATGAATCTATATATCAGGAAGATATGAAATTATAAAAGTATATGTGCCTAAGATAGTCTCAAAGTACTGTCAAAAACTGACAGAACTGAAGGGAGAAATAGACATCCACTATCATTTATTGATAGGACAAGTGGACAAAAAAATAAGTAACGGTGTAGGTCTTTTTCCTAGGGCTGTTGTAATAAAATACCACAAACTGGATGGCTTAATAAAACAGAAATTTATTATCTCATAGTTCTGGAGGATAGAAGTCTGAAAATAACTCAAAATAGCTTGCCTTCTGGTCCCATAAAATTCATGCCCTGCCAATGTATAAAATACATTCATCCCATTCCAACATCCCCAAAGTCTTCACCATTCCAACATCAACTCATCCAAGATCTCATCTGCATTAGTCAGGGTTCTCTAGGGAAACAGAACCGAAAAGAGATATGTGTAAATAGTATGAGATTTTTATAAAATTCTCTCATGCAATTGTGGGGATGCACAAGTTCAAATTCCACAGGGCAGGCTGCAAACCAGGAGCTCTGATGAAGGACCTTGATGAGTTCCCAGGAGATACTGGCTGTCTGACATAGAGCTGTGATTTCTCTCTCTGAATGCTGAAATCGCTTTCCCTTTTAAGGCCTTTAACTGACTGGATACGACATCACTCATTGTTGATCAATGTGTCATCTATGCATCTATGCAGTCAACTCACTGATGATTAAAGTCCATGAAATTCCCTTGTATTACTATTAGCCCAGTGCTTCCTTGACCAAACAACTGGGTACCATTTCCTGGCCGAGTTGACACATTAGCCTAACCATCACACTATCTAAATCGGTTATGGGTATGGTCCATCTCTAGGCAAAATTCATGTCCATCTGGATCTGTGAAACCTAGAAGATGAGTTATCTGTTTCCAAAATACAATGGTGGGACAGGCATATGACAAACATTCTCATTCCAAAATGGAGAAACTGGAAGGTAAAAAGGGGCCACAGATCCTAAACCCAGTGGGGCAAATTTCATTCAATTTCAAGGCCTGAGAGTAATCTTCTGTGGCTTGATGCTTTGTTTTCCAGGTTTGCAGGGGTGGCAGTGGCTTTGCTCTCTCCAAACACCAGAGTGGTGGCCTGTCCTTCAGTACAGACTTAGGCAATCATGACTCTACCCTTGAAGTCATTCTTTTTTCATTTGTTCTTCTGTAACTGGATTCTAAGATGGTTGACTGGATCCAAGTCTAATGTCTAACCTCTTTAGGAAATGTTTGCCCAACCATACCCTTGGCCCTGTTTCCAGAGCATGTTATCTAGATAGGCTGACAATTTTCCAAATCATGAGATGATGGTTCCTTTTTGCTTAAAAATTCCTCAATTTATCTCTTTCTTTTCATATTTTACTATAAGCAGCAGAGAAAAACCAGGTGCACCTTCCATACTTGGCTTGGAAATCTTCTGACCAAACAACTGGGTACCATTTGTTACCAAGTTCATCATTAATAAGTTCTGCCTTCCACATGATATTAGAACACAATTCTGCCAAGTTCTCTGCCACTTTATGACAAGGATCACCTTTCCTCTGTCTTCTAACAACACATTTATCATTTCCTTCTTTTTTTTTTTTACAGGGGTATACTCATCTCTATTTCCAGAAGTAGAAAAAATTCAAAATACATACATAAGTGTATACAGAGGCCCACTCAAAGCTGCCGCTGGCTCCACCCCGCTCAGTGATGGGGACTGCCCAGAGGCAAGGCACTAACCTCACCCCATGGGGATTTCAGATCTGAAGGAGCAGGGAGTCACTGCCCTGAAGCCGAAGTGGAGGTGTGGCAAGCCCCCCCCCAGGACAGACGGGTTGGGGAGGATGAGGCCAAGCACATCTCAGTCAGAATCGCAGGCTTCCTGCTCGGTGGTGGCATCCACTGCGGAGGCCAGGCTGTCCTCCTGGCCTTTCAGCCTCTCACGGATCAGCTCGGCGATGGCCCTCTGGGTCCGCTTTTCTAGCTTCTCCAGCTTCTTGGCTACATCTCTCTTGAGGTCCCAGTCAGGCTTCCGGGGTGCGAGGTTGGCCAGGTCCACTTCCTCAATGATGGGCTCTGGCTTGGCCGCCTCCAGCTGCTCCTTCACCTTCTCTTCCACCGCAACTGGTTTGGCCTGGGGCACCCTCCTCCTCTTCAGGTCCTCATCCTCTGGGACGTAGTTCCGCAGCCTCAGGTCCCTGTGCTTCTCGCTGTCCCCCTCTTCTTCTCGGAGCTGCTTGGTCTTTGGCTCCCCATCTTCCTTGTCCTTTCCAGTTTTCTCCCGTAGGGCCTTCAGCCGTTCCTTTCGCCGCAGGGCCTCTTCCTCTAACCGGCCCACACTGGCACCAGCCACCGCCATCTTGCTCGCCAACCCCCCTCCCCTATCATTTCCTTCTAAGACCTCACCGAAGCACATTTAATATCTGTATTTCTACAAACACACTCCTCAAGGTAATCTAGGCTTTTTCTAATAAGCACCTCAAAATTCTTCCAGTCTCTCTCCATTACCCAATTTCAAAGGCACTTCCACATTTTTAGGTTATTTGTTAGAGCAGAACCCCAATCCCTGGTATCAAAAACTGTCTCAGGTTCCTAGGATTGTGGTAACAAAATACAACAAACTGGATGTCTTAAAACAACAGAAATTTATTGTCTCACAGTTCTGGAGGCTTGAAGTCCAAAATCAAGGTTTGGAAAAGCCATGCTCCCTCTGAAATCTGTATAGAAGAATCTGTTCCATGCTTCCCTCCTGGCAGTGGCCAGTAATTCTTGGGCATCAGTCTTGGCTTCAGGTATCATATTGTGTTCTCCCCTGTGTCTCGTGGTCTGTGTCCAAGTGTCCTCTTCTTATGACACCAGTAATATTGAATTAGGGCCCACCCCAATCGAGTCTAGCCTCATCTTAACCAATAACATCTTAAAAGACCTATTTCCAAATAAAATCACATTCACAGGAGCAGAGGTTAGGACTTGAACATATCTTTTTGGGGTTCAGAATTCAACCCATAACAATGTAGAAGATGTGAAGGACACTATCAACCATTTTCATCCAATTGACATATAGAATAGTAAACCCAAAAACAACAGAATAGAATGTAAATTTAAATGGGACATTCCCTAAGGAAAGACTACATGCTGGGTCATAAAACAAGACTCAAGAGATTCCAAAACACTGAAATCTTAGGTCCCTGACAACTCAAACTAAAACGGAAATAGTAAAGAAATGATATCTAGAAAACCTCAGACATTTGGAAATTAAACAACACATTTCTAAATAAGCCAGGGTCAAGAAAGAAGTAAAAAAAGTTAGAAAATATTGAACCTAATGATAATGAAATTTGATATCCAAATTTGTGAACTTCAGCTAAAATGGTACCTAGGGGGAGAGCACCAACTTAGAATGTAAGAGGTCCTGGGTTCAATCCCTGGTACCTCCTTAAAAAAAAAAAAAAATCTATATATCTATATATATGAAAAGAAAAAAAAAAATCTAAAATCAATGGCCTATGCATCTATCTTAGAAACAAAGGAGCAAATTAGACTTAAGTTAAACAGAAAATCATAATGACAAGAGCAGAAGTCACTGAAACAGAAAACGAAATAGAGAAAATTAATGAAACTATAAGTTGGTTCTTTAAGAAGATCAATAAAATTGATAGTCTCTGGCTGAAATGATAAAGGAAAAAGAAGAGATAAGACAAAGGTTAACAATATCATGAATTAAAGAGTAGATATCCCTACAGATCCTAAAGACATTAAAAGTATAAGGAGATATTAACAACTTGAGGCCAATAGATTCAATAGCTTAGATGAAATGGACAAATTCCTTGAAAGACAAAAATTGCAAAACCTGATATGAAAAAAAAAAAAAAAAAGAAAAGAAAAGAAAAAACCCTCTATCTATTAAGGAAATTGAATTTGATTCTGTTAATTTAAAAACCTTTCCACCCCACCCCACCCCCCCAAAAAAACACAAAAAATACCAAACCAACAAACAAAAAAACAAACCCAGGACCATATGGCTTCTTGGTGAATTCCAGCAAATATTTAAGAAGTAATAACATCAATCCTACACAAATATCTTTAGAAAAAAAATGAGTGAACTCAAATAGAAACCAGTACTACCCAGAACCAAAACCAGACAATAAACTAGAGACCAGATACCTTCATGAACACAGATGTAAAAATCCTTAAGAAAATACAGGCATATCGAATCCAGAAATAAACAAGAAAGATACTATATCATGACCAAGTGGGGTATGTTCCAAGAATACAATGTTAGTTTATTGTTTAGAAAACAAAGTAATACTCCTTATTAAAAGAATAAAGGAGAAAAACCACATGAACTACTCAATAGATGCAGAAAAAAACATTTTGAAAAACTGAGCAGCTATTCACAGTAAAGACTCTGCAAACTAGGAATACACTATGAATGAAAAATCTATAGCTAACATCATACTTAACAGTGAAAGACTGAATATTTTCCCTTTAAGACTGGATACAAGGCAAGAATGTCTAGTTTCAAAACTTCTATTTAACATATCATACTGGAGATCATGGCTAGTGCAATATGAATAGAAAAAAAACCAGCATACAGATTAGAAAGGATCATGTATGTAGAAAAGACCTTGCTAGCAGAAAATCTTAAGCAGTCTACAGAAAACTATTAGAATAACTGGATTTAGAATGTCCAGAGGATACAATATCAATATGCAAAAATCAACGTTATTTCTATATACTATGAACAAAGAAATGAAATTTAAAAACAATCCCCTATATATTAGTATCTAAAAACATGAAAAACTTATGGATAATTTTAAAAAATACATGGAACACATGTAAAATGGAAACTGAAAAAATATTGCTCAGAAAAATTAAGGAAGATCTAAATAATTGGAAAGAGATAACATATTCCTGTGTGGGAAGAGTCAATATTGTTAAATCTCCCCCCAAACTGATCTACAGATTCAATGTAATCCCAATCAAAATCTCAGTGTATTTATTTTTTGTAGAAAGCAAAAGACTGAAAAGATAAATCTAAAATTTATGTGAAAATGCAAAAGACCTAGAATAGACCAACCAATTTTGGGGAAAAGAATAATAAAGTTGGAGAACTTATACTGCATGAATTTAAAACTTACTATACGGCGACAGTAATCAAGGCAAGGTGGTACCAGTGCAAGAATAGACATATAGATCAATGAAGCAGAAGGGAGTCCAGAAAAGATCAATGTATAGATGATTTTTTTCTTTCATCTTTTTCTTTTTGTTATGTATTGTTCAATTCACTTTTGACAAAGATCTTTTCTTTAACAACAGTGACAAGGTAATTAAATAGAGAAAGGTCAAACCCTACCCTCTCAACTATCCCCCAAGAAATGGGGCTAGACTAACCAGATATCTATATAGGGATACCCTCACATAATAGATGAATTTCTAAAAGAAAACAATTGAAATCATCTTTGAAATCCTGTGTTAGAAATGATTTCAGATAGGGCACAGAAAGCATGAGTCATTAAGGAAAAAAAATTGATTAAAGTGGAATTCAAAATAAAAAAATATATTTGTTCTTTGAAATATACCTTTGAGAAAATGAATGATCAAGCTACAGATTGGAATAAAATATATGCAATATACGTATGTGATGAAGGACTTGTATCCAAAATACATAAAGAGCTCTTACAAATCAATAAGAAGGTAAATAACCCAGTTAAAAAAATACACAAAGACCTGAGCAGACACCTCACAAAAGATAGATGACTGAAAATTACATGAAAACACTCTCAGAGTCATCAAGGAAATGATATGTGAGTATACACCTATTAGAATGGATAAAATGTAAAAAAAAAAAAAAAGAAAAGAAAAAGAAAAAGACAATATCAAGTGTTGACAAAGATGTAAAGCAACTTTAACTTTCATACATTACTGGTGAGAATATAAACTGTTCAAGCCACTTTTTAAAAGCACTTTGGAATAAAAACAAAAAACAAAAAACAAAACAAAACAAAACAAAAAGCACTTTGGAAGTTTCTAATAAAGTTAAACATAAACTTACCATATGACCCAGCAAATTCTCTCACAGGTATTTAACCAAGAGAAATGAAATCATATGTCTATACAAAAACTTGTACTCAAATGTTCTTAGAACCTTTATTTGCAATAGTAAAAAACTGTCAACAACATGTAAATGGATAAACATATTGTGGTATACACAATCAATGGAATACTACTCAGCAATAAAAAATAATAAATTGTGGATGAATCAATAACAAAGATGAATCTCAAAAATAGTATGCTATGTGAAAGAATCCAGACACAAAAGATCACATATTATATAATTCCATTTACATGAAGGTGTAGAAAAAGCCCAAACTAATTTATAGTGATAGAAACCAGATAAATGATTGCTTGGGGTGTGGAGACAGGGGCAATTGACTGCAAAGGGATACAAGGAACAAGGAATTGCTTTTTGAAGGGAGAAAAAAAAAAAAAAAAAAAAAAAAAATCATTGTGGTAATATAATACAAAATTTTCAAGAGTACAATTCAGTATTTTTAAGAGTACAATTCAGTGGTATTAATTATATTCACAATGTTGTGCTACCACCATCATCCATTACCAACACTTTTTCATCACCCCAAACAGAAACTCTGTACCAATTAAATATTAACTTCCCATTCCCTATTCCACTCCATCCTCTGGTAACCTGTATTATAGTTTCTGATTCTATGAAATTGCTTAGTTCAGATATTTCATATAAGTGGAATCATACATTATTTGTTCTTTTGTGTCTGGCTTATTTTATCCAACATAATGATTTTAAGGTGTTTCTGTGTTGAAGTATGTATCAAACTTCATTCTTTTTCATGGCTGAATAATATTCCATTGTATGGATATACATTTTATTTATTCATCTGTTGACAGACGAGTTGCTTACACCTGTTGGTTATTGTTAATAATACTGCTATGAACACTGGTGAATAAGTATCTGCCCAAATTCCCCTTTTCAATTCTTTTGGATAAAAACTTGGGAGGAGAATTGCCAGGTCATATGATAATTCTATGTTTGACTTTTCTGAGGAATCATCAAACTATTTCCCAAAAGGAAAATTTTGAGCATGATAAAAATGTTCTATTATTTTGATTGGGTTGTGGTAACACAAGTGCTTATACCTGTCAAAATTCATGGAGCTGTATACTCAAATGGGAACATTTTATTGTAAGTAAAATTTATCCCAGTCAAGTTGATTTGTACAGATATAGACACACACACATCCTAAAGGAATAGTATGAATAACCCAATTTTTCTATTTCTTCTTGAAATGCATAATTTTATTTTCATAGTGCTTTTACCTTCTCTATTTTGTTTTCCTTAAGCTAATTAAAACAAACAAACAAATCCTCAGAGTCAGAAAGAAATTCAAAGGTCACATAGATTAACCATCCAACTGAAGCATTTATCTGTTATGTGGTTATCTAGCATGTGCTTGAAAATCTCCACAGGAGGGAAAACAACTACATGTTCTGTTTACACACTCACAAAATTTCGATATGAATTTAAAAATAAGCTTTCTGAAATAAAAACAATCTTAAATGAGAGGCTCCCACAGGAGTGAAAGGATGAAAAAAGTGACGTACCTGTGGTGAGGGCTGCTGAATATATCCCTGCTGCTGGAGCACAGACTGGCCCACGGGATGACCAGAGGCAGCATAGCCAGCAGTAGGGACTGGCTGCCCGGGTGGTAGTGGGGGAGGAGGAGGAGGTGGTGGTGGTGGGGGACCTGCTGTCATGATATAACCAGACTGCTGTGGGGACTGAAGAACAACAGTGGACTGGAACATGGTGGCATGAGGGTCAGAACCATCAGCAGATGGCTGGCGGGCAAGAGTCATATGACTGAACTGAGATCCAAGGTTGTCCTGTTAAAAAAAAAAAAAGGGAAAAGTCAGAAATCAACATGTTTCAAGAAAATAAAAACTCTAAGACAAGAAAGCAGGAATATGACAATGCTGTCATTACAAATTAAATTTAAACTATATCTAATGGAAATGTAGATCATGCAGAAAAGAGCAGGGTATAACAACATTTCACATAAAAAATGAAAAAGACATTTATTTAAAATGAAGATTACAGGCACAGTAAGCTATTAGGATGTGGAAACTGAGCATTTTATGTTACACAGTTAACATTTTCTGAAAGGACTTCAAAGACTAGGTAATCAATAGGTAAGATTCGAATTGCTCTTTATTTCAAATCATCTCCCTTCTTCCTAGAAGATATGCATCTTCATATCTCCTTTCATACCCAGCAACGAAAATTACTTGCAGAAATTAAATAAGACACAAAATCCACCTACTCCTGTCCTCTCTCTAATCTCCCCAAAATAATATGGCCCTATATTCTATTCTTCTCTAGTGTTTTTCAGTCTGTTCCTGGAGTCAATTGATGTTAGACACATGTAATCCAAATAACAGTTTCCTACTGCTCTTGCTACTTGGTGAGCGGCCAATGGTGTCCAGCCAAGATGGGGATTCTGATTTACATGTCCTCTGACAAGTGGTTCTCTGACTCGACAGCATAAGGATGATTGCCCTTAACAGCTCTTACGGGTCTAGAAAGATCACTAAAATGATAATAAGGGGTTAAAATGGAATTCTCCTGCTCCCAAGGAACCACGGATGGCTACAATATATATACATATTGTTAAGAGGTCAACTTTGAAAAAAAGTGACTTAAAAAATTGGGGCAATTTAGTTGTCAGATCAAAGGTGACATGTCTGCAATTTCCATAGTCTGCTGATTTTTGCAAATTAAATTAAAACTATGGAGAAGATAGATTGAAGGGGGGGGGGGATCTAATTTAATGATGAAAATACATGGTTTCACTCTTCCCAAATGATCACTCTGACATATTCCAGCACCATCAGCCTGCTTTGATAAACGGTTTCAAAGGAAAAATATATTAGCTATAATTACAAAGTAATATGGCCAAATATTTCTAAGAGACACTACAACTACGTAACACTGTTAGAATCACTTTGGAAAAAGCCATTTTCTCATTCCAGTGATCTGCCATTTTTCAAAACATTTTTGAACCTATGTTGCTATTCTTTTTTGTATGATATTTTCAACCTTCTGAATGCTGGTAAAACTTCATTCTTTCAGACTGGAAGTAATTTCTGAAAATCATTCAGAGCCAAGGCTGGTAAAGAAGGTTGCCCTCAGCTCAAAAGAAAAACACACCCCAAAAAACAAAATGCTCCTAAAGAGTGTCAAGATATGTTTTATAGTTTGTAATCTGACATGGAAAGGAATTTCAAAATGTGATGGTTATATAGTCTGAATAATAACAGCATCACTGGGAAAAGTATACAAGCTCTTAAGGAGATTCATTTTAAAGGAAAGTAACATTTTAAAATACCTAATGTGTGCTAGGTACTGTGGAAGAAGAACTTTACGTTGTTGTTGCATATGCTTATTAACTGTAGAGTTCAAACAGCTAATACACAGCAGTGGTGAGTCTGAGTTCTTACTGAAAGGTATAACATGGGGACATATTTTGTATTAAAGGAGGTACCCTTACTTTAGAGGCACAGATTAAATATCCAGAGATCTTCTTTGGAAATCTACTTAATAAATTAATTTAATTCAAATATGAGTTAAAAACACTTTTTTTGGTATGTATGTATCCCTAACTTTAAAAGATCACAAAAAAAGCATATTACTTAATCACATTCATGAGCATTCATCACACATTTGCCCACAGAAGCAATGCAGGAGGTGAATAGAGATATAGTACCACGGTGTATTGCTGGGTGGGTGAGACTGGCAGGAGCGGGGATGGGTAAGGGGCTGTAGAATACTGAACAGGCTGTGAAGAGGACTGCAGAGGCCGAACAGGCTAAAGAATAACAGGTTGGCAAACAATGTTAATGTTAGAATAAAATGAGAATTGCATAAAATGGCAAGTTATACTTTTTTGGCAAGAGGTTAAACTATTTATAAGATCAGCTTAAATAACAATATAGGAAACAACAAAAACCATACTAAATGAAAAAATTCTACATGGTAAAACTCTTGTGAACATATCCATATCTAAATCTATTAAATAATTAGAAAGGTAAATTTTTTTTGCAATAAAAACACTTCTTTATTACAGATTAATTCAAACAGGGAATTTAGGCTTTTCAAATCCTATTATCTAACCAAGACCTTAGGTTAAGTCAGTAAAAATAAAACTACTTATCCTTTTATGATAGGGCTGCCAATTTAGCTATATAACACTATATAATAAAAGTAGTTCATTCATTTTTATGATAATAAGACAGTAATAAATTATACAATGTCTGTGCCAATTACACTTTTCATCTGATAAGCATGAGTATTCTTTTGGGACCAACGTTCCTAAATTTTAGCAATTTTGTAAGAAAAATGGGTACCATTAAGTATAACAGCCTAAAGAATACCACACACATATATATACAGGCACACATGTGCACACACATGCTCACACAGATGCGAACATGAACACATATCTTTCATATAAGGGAAGAGGAATACAATTTCCTTGTAACTCAACATTTGTATTATGAGAGAACATGTTAGAAGCTGAGAAATTAGTCACTTGGGAATTTCTGGCCACTAATGAAATACTTTCTGCATTTTAGGAGAAAGAAGTATGTTTCCTTGGGGCACTCAAAAACCAGGTATCTTAAAAAAAGAAAAGTTTTTAATCATTTCTACATTTTGGGGAATGGGGCCAGTCATCTGCAGGCTAGGATTGGCATATGATTTAGTTTCCCAATCTCATATTTATGCAGTTTGTTATAAAGAGATAATATACATTTCGGCTTAAAGACGGTCATAATCTGTCTACTTTATAGTTGGCAACCAAGCTGACGAGTGTTGAATGACTCAGGTAATTTTATTTTGGTTAAAATGTCTACTCATGGAAGAACTCAGGTAATCTTATTTTGGTTAAAATGTGTACTCATGAATCTCCCTCTGGACGACATCTTCAAAAACAATGCTTTAACAACACAAAATTAACTAATTAAGATTGCTCAGGGAATAATCTAAATAAGGAGAAATCCTTATGAAAAATAGAATGCATAATACTGAGATGCACTTCTACTGCAAAAATCAACACAATAGTTTCTGAAAAACGAAAGGCTCAGATTAATTTAGAATCCAGAAAAAACTAGAATTAAAGTAAAAGCACTGAAAAAGTAACAGTTGAATAATCTGAAGAGTATCCTCTGGTTCCTCACAAACCTTCTGGAGAGAAATAAGCGAGCTTCCTAATGGATGACAGCATGTGTCACTCTAAATGAAGTGCAAAAGGTTTAGTATCTGTAACTACAGCCTACTTGATGCGTTAGTAAGTCAGGAAACCATTAAGACAACTAGAAAGTTGACCTACTTTCAACCAGACAACTTGACCTACTGTGTAAGTGTCAAATGAAACAAAAGCTTTAGTCTATTGTGGGATAAAAGAAATGAGTACTGTTAGCACCAAAGGTATGAATTAATGTATCCCAGAGTATCAAACAGTAATGAGAAACTGTGGGCTAGAAGACTGAACAAAGTGAAATTCTGACACCACTTAGGAAAGAAAAAGCCTTAGCACTTCCCTTTACCTACCTCAATTGGTAATTGTCTCAAAACATAGCCCATCTGAAGGCTTTGCAAATTAGAGCATTATGTGTTTTGCTTGGCTATTTCAAATTCATGGATGAATCACCTCACAGTGTTTTTAGATAGTTACTGAGCATAATCAGTTCATTAGAATTATCTGAAACACTTGAAACAACACTGGGAAAATCAATCATGGCGTTTGATGTATATTCCAAGATTTCACATTAGAGTTTATTAAGGCACCTGTTTTCAAAACTTAGCTGCATATGCCTTCATTTTGGATTGTTTCTTATAACTAAATCAGATAAAGTTATTTCAACAAATTAATCTGAAATCCTCAGAACTTTTTCAAGTTGCCAGGCTATCATTTCCATCAAATTAAACAATAATGAAACCAAATGAAAATCAGTCCAATAAATTTCCTGGTCAAATAAACAAACAAATACATAGCACCAGGAAAAAAACTACATGACAGCAGAAAATTATGAGGAAACTCTTTAGGAACAAGTTGAATAAAGCCATGGCAGAGAAGGTCAAGGAGAGAGTCTTTTATGCAGTCCAAGGTGTACCTGAGTGTATGCAATCAAATGGCACAGTGGAGGGGATTTGGGACTGTTTGGAAATTAGTGTTAGTCAATCTCCTCTACATATATGACCTCATTTGCATTGTCTTAGAAGTGCATCAAAAAATCTTTAAGTTCTCCTACTTTAAATAAACTGCCTTCTTGAGTAATATGGGTCTTAAACGCCAGAGATCTAATTATTTCAAGACTTCACAATATATGACAATCCATACATCTTTCACTCCTGCAACAGAGATGATATAATTTGTGAGTGAAATTAATGAAATTTCTCCAGTTCAAGTTCATTACCATGTAACTTTCATAAGAAATTACTATGCATGTTCTCACCAGTAGAATATTTAGATAATCTCACTGGAAAAAAGCAGTGTAGTAACTGTAGTAAACAGTCTTTGATATAGTTACACACTTTTAAAAGGTAGAATGAAAGTAAAAGAGTTTCTACTTTTACTCAGGTATACAACCAAGTTCTTCAAAGATGGATAACACATCTTTTGGAAAAAAGACTGAATGTGAAAATGTATGTGTAAACTCTAAATGTTTATACAAATTAAAGATATTGTTAAGAGTGCTTCTAGGAATTCTAACTCTCACACTTTCTTTGTCTTTATCTTTCACAGGGTAGGTGGGGTGGAGAGTAAGTGCTTGGCAGAACTTAAACAACCCACCTCAGTTTCTTCTAACTGCTTAATCTGTTGAATCTTGAAACAGCTCACTCTGCTTACTGGGGAGTAGGGGGAGGTAATGAACAATCTTAGCTTTACTTTCATCTCTCTTCTCTAGTTCTTGCTATTGTGAAACAGGATTAAAATACTCACCAGATATGCTCATGAGATAAAAAGTTCCCTTCTTTTCAATATACATTCAGTATTAGCTGAAAAGTCTTTGAATGCAACCTCTCTTCACATTAGTGACTGAGATGTCATTGGAGGCAGAATATTAAAGTCCTATGAGATACTTACTGGACTATCTTAACTATAGTTAGTGATATTAGTCCCAAATATGCAAAGGCAGGTGAACTTAGCATTATGTAATCATGGGTATGTGCACCTGTGAGAAAATGTGATTAGCTGCTTGTTGTTGAGGTGGTGGGGGTGGCAGAGGTGGCTGTGGAGGTCCAGGCACTTGGGTTCTAACTGGTTGCTGAGTCATAGGAGGATTATACACAACTGGACTCCCATCTGGGTTTATGAAGGGCTGACCTGAAAAATTTAAAAAGGAGGGAAAAATAATTTACAATAGAGTGAAAAGAAAATAGGTCATTCTACCAACAGTTTATAACACCTGTCTACAATGCTTTATCCACAATCCCTTATCCATGGTTCCAAAATCCCCACAACTATGAAAATGATAAGATTTTCTTAATTTATTAAGCAAAGCCTGAAATAAAGCTTTAATAGTCTTTATTTTTCCCACTTACTAAGAATATTCAAATGTTTGTTGGAGGGTTTGTGGAGGTGCTGTTCCAGACTCTATAAAGGTTATTTTATAATACATATTAGTTGCCTAAAATCCTAAAAACTGAATTCTGAAACACATTTTGCCCAAGGGATTCATTTATAGGATTATGGTCCCAAAGGGCTATAGCATATTTCAGTTGAAAGAGAAAAAACTTGAAATATATAGACCATACTGCATATATATAAATAATAAAACTAAAACTAAATGAAAATTACAATGGTTGACTACTTCAAACTTCTAATTGTGAACTGGATGGCAGGGTTCTGATTTTACAACTTGAATTTTGTGAAGTTGTAAATAATTTACTTTTAATTTCAGCAAGCTTTGTTCATAGATAAGAGAAAAAACTAGAGAGAACTTTAGTTTTCATTTTAAGGATTTGTTCTTTGCTTACAAATTTTGGGAAAAAGCATGGCTATTTTAAGTAACTAAGTACCATAAAATTTTACTCTCTCTCTACACATATATTCTAAACAATATTTTCTTATTATAAAATGTAACTTTTTTTTTTTTCTTTGTCATAGGATTTATTACCGAGTCCCAAGTCTCACTATGCATAAAGAGGATATGATTTGACCCAGTGTAGAACTAAATTTGTGATAGATAATTATTTCTCATCTCACATAAATAAAATACAATTTCCATCAATTTGAACATATATGAGATATTGGCTGAAAAGATTTTCACTAAACCTGGACAATATGTCTGGAAGAGTCTGACATAATATATGGACTTGCTAATGTATTTTTTTTATTTTTTTTTTATTTTTTTTATTATGGGTAAAAATCAAAATTCTCACAATACATACAAACATTTGTAAAATGATATATAAATATATATGCATATATGTGTATTTGCTTACAAAAATGTTATTTATATATATATATATACATATATTTTAAGAGGTGCTTAGATTACCTAAAATATTACACGGAACCAACATTTTTATTGTAGGAAAAAAATGCAGAAATATAGATCAAACATTTTGGGTATCTTCTTCCAGAATTTTTTCAATGTAGATATAAATAGATTCAAATATTAGTAGTTTTCCTTACTATACTCTAGATTGTTTAAAAAAAACAAATAAAAAGAACAAAAAGAACTACATGAAATAAACTGCCCATTGAATATAACAAACATTTAAAAGGGGAAAAATACAGATGAACATAGAAAAATTGGACTGAATAATGGCTTCTTAAATTGCTTTTCTTCCATGGTAAACCCTTCTCCATTTTTTTAAGGAAATGACATATAAAATCATGTTTTATATGATAGAAGGAAGACTACACTATTCCATTGCAATCAAGAAAGAAAACACCTCCAAAGTAAAAATATCTCCATCAGAGAGTTTCTTCATAATTATATAACGACTACAGATAACCAAAAACATGTCATGCTGGGTACTGTTGATTTTGAATTTTGAATTAACAAAAGGTAAAGCAGATCTAGTTTTTAAGCAGTGTTAAAAGTCATTTAGGGGCTGTCTGAAAAAAAGCTAGAAGTATTCTAACGCCATCCTAAAAAGCCAAAAAGATCCCTTTTGGAGTCATTTAAAATTAAGAATACAATTCAAATTCAGGTTCATCAATTTCTCTATCACTTTCTACTCAACTGAATTTTTCATGCCACAAACATATTAACTAATGCTTTTTGAAAGTAATAGAAAATATAATAGTAAAATATTAAATCGTCTTATATCCTGCTGTAGAAAATAAGGAACAGTAATACAATAGACTTGAAGGATAAGAAGTTAACTGTTATTATGCAAAAATTGAATTTCCTCAAAAAGTTATTTATGCTAATTCAATTCTTACAATAGAAACAAGTATTTC
Organism: Tolypeutes matacus; assembly: GCA_026826555.1. Lineage (NCBI taxonomy): Eukaryota > Metazoa > Chordata > Mammalia > Cingulata > Chlamyphoridae > Tolypeutes > Tolypeutes matacus. The sequence goes on from JAKSZT010053928.1 coordinate 43,745,248, forward strand.
AGTACTTTATCTTGAAAAAGAGATGCAAATGAAACCTGAAGGTAATGTGTTCAAAGCTATGGTTTTCTCTACTAAAAAGCAAAAAGACAATTCCAGGGATACTTACAACCTTGACACTCTTAACAATCCATATGTCACCCAACTTCTGCCATTATGATTTGATCCCATTAGTTAAGTCTGTGAGTTTATAAGGGAGTTATCTAAAGATTTTAGATTGTTTTCAGTAACTTATGAAATGATTGGATTATATTATTTCGAATAGAGGCCAAGACTTACTGTGATCTTTTAAAAGATCATTTTTTCTCTATAATGCCAATTCTCTATTTTGCCCATCAACACAGTGAAACGTATTATGACTGTAGTTGGTTTCCTTATGTGTAAAATGGGGATTTCACCCACTTAACTGGGTTGGTATAAAGATTATAAATGATATATTTAAAGCACCTAACACACTATGTGGCACATAGTATATGCTCAATAAATGTAAATTATTAGATAATTGTCAAGAATAAGAATAAGTATTGTCAATTTTAATTCACAATGACTACCCTTTTTTTTTTTTTTGTAGTTGTTTTGTTTTGTTTTTGTTATTTGAAGTACCAGTGCTGGTTATTGAACCCAGGACCTTGTATGTGGTAGTCTAACACTCAACCACTAAGCCACCTTGGCTCCCCTACCCATTTTCTTTTAATATTAAGTCTTTCAGTTTTTTTCCTTAGTAGAAAACTGAGGAATTATAAATTGAGAAGGGCAATTTATAAAAGTTTTTTCCCCCTTCATTATATAACGAATAAGAACTGTTTACTTTCTCCTTCTTCCTAAAATGCATACTATTTTGCCCAGGATAAAACTTTTATCAAATAAATTTGTTGTATCAAATAAAGTTCTTTAAAAGTAGCTATCTCATTTACAGGAAACAAGTTATCCTTTAATCATAGTTAGGCCATTATTTGGCCTAGAAGATGTCATAGATACACAATTGGGAAAGTACTTTCAGACATAAATATGCCTTTTAACATTTTTTAGCGTTATGTTTTTGCTAAAGATTTAAGGAAAATGCCAATTATTCATGAAAAAGAAAAAGCTAACAATACATATACATACAATACATTTAATAAGATCCCTCAATTTTCAGATAAGCCCTAATTTCTGAATGGAAATAAACACCTTTTTCTGGATACCAACCTGTTTGTGGGTTGATCAGAATACTGCCAGGTGGTATGCCTGCCGCTTCCAAGGGAAGCAAAAAGAAGCTAGTGCTAGGAGATGCGACTTGCCCATTTAGGCCACCATCAAAGGAAATAGAACTATGAGTGCTGACAGTTGGATAGATGACAGGTGCACCATGAGAAGACTGGCTGAGAGCTGTACCTGGAAGAGGCTGCTGGATGTGAGAAAGAGAGCCCGTAGATGACCCTACACTACCAGAAGACTCAGAACCTAGGGGAGGAGTAATGAAAAATGGATTTTTTTAAACCTCATATAATTTCAGGCTTTAAAAATATAACAATAAAATTCACATTGAATAACATGCAGTTACCACATAAAAGCAATGGCTATTTTTTATTTACTTTGCAATTTTGCTTCCCCTCCCCGCTATGAACAAGTGTAATACAGCAAAGTGACCACATAAGTTGTCAGAGAATTCATAGCCAAAGCATGCAAATTAAGCAAGTTTATAATAACACCAGCCACAGACAGCCAGCCAAATAAACTCATTACCCACATTCCCAAAAAGGACAAAGTTATGTACATTTTACCTTTTAGATTAACCTAGGAATACAAAGATTGCAATTTTCCCCCAGGAAAAATAATTTAGCACATCCAAATGCCCCAAACATTTTTTTATATCAGAAACCCCTTATCTATAAGAACACAGATAGATTAAGCATAGTATAGAAAATAACAGAAATGATAAATTCTCTATTATAGAAACAATTGGTCAGTTTCATTGCAGAATTTCATTTCTTAGTTTACAACCATTGCATCTTCCTACACTGTAAAGCCAACTTTCATTTTTAAAAAATCTTATCAAGGGAAAGAGATAACATGAAAAATATTCCATGTACTTAACATTAGGATCAGCTTAAAATTGTCTCTCACTGCACTTAAACTAATTTTTAATTAGTTTTTTTTTAAACTGCTTTCATACATGTGATTTACTTCATTTTTTATTACACACAGACTGAAAATGCCACTGAATTTCAGCATAATGGCTAAAGGTGGACAATGAGAAAATCAAAGTGAGGATAAGATTCAAATAATGCATATGGTTACTTAGCAGATAATGCATATGTTAACTCTTAGAATAACAGAGTTGACTCTGGAATGGAGAATTAATCTTTAATGAATGAAATAAACAAATGTAATACATTATATAAATTGCCTTCTAAGGAATAACTTCTATTTTAAGTTGTGCCAAAATGACTATTGACAGGAACAATATAAATTTATCCCAGGCATTAAAAAAGCCAATTTAAAGAAATAATATTTGTTTTCAAGTCTAAAGATAATACAGATTATCAATAAGCAGTAAATGTTCTTAAAATGTTTTAATTCAGCATTGCATCTACATGACTTCTTATGACGCATGAGTAGTTTTTTCTTGTTATGAGAACCAAGTGGCCATTTTTCAGATAAATGCATATTTGATACAAATGCAGCTTTCTCATATTCAGAAATTTTACCTATCATTAATAATATCCCATCATATCCACTACAGTTTTAATATCCACATTGTAAGCAAAAGAAGGTGACAAGTGTATTCATAAACCTTGACAATTTAAAGCATTGAAAAAATACTGCCACCTTCAAACATACATCTTTAGCTTCAATTCTTATCTGCACAACACCATAATGTTAGGCTAACTTCAAATAGGCTAAGGAAAGAGAGCCATATCTTTTGACTTTTGTGGTTATTTTGGGATAAAAATAAAGATCTGCAAGGATCTTACTGGCATCTTCAGTATTGAAGCCACTCAGTGAAAGTAAAAAGAGAAAAAATGTTATAAGCCAATGTAGTCTAAAAACAAAGATTCTAGAAGAATAAATATGTTATTGATATTTCCAGGCATTTATATTAATTATATTATTTTTCTTTGGTTTTTAAATTCCTAAAAAACTTCTCAGCAATTTTATTCAGTTTTTCAACAGCAAATGAAGGACTTTATCATGAGAATGCATTCAGTAATCAATAGTATTAGCTGGAAAATGCAATCAGTATTAAATAATCCTAGGTCAGAAACCATGCCTTCCAGCTATAACTAAGCAATGAAGAATTCCTAATCACCTCTGGGCACTCAAACAAGAAATGACATTTCACTGAACCAACCTGATTACAGTTATATTACATAAAATAAAATAAAAATAAAAATTTGATGCTTGTAAATGTGTCTGCAGGATAGAGAAGGAATCCTAATAGTCAGTGAACATATTCCCTACCCCTTCAGTACTTTGGACTCTACACTGCTGTAGGAATTTTACATTTTAGGATAATTAGAGGTCATATGATAAATAAAATGCTAAGACATGAACATTAGGAAAGCTAATGTTTTCATTGCACAATGTTAGACAGATATTTATACCTGTTTTTGAAAGCCTGCCTATGCTTTTGTTGCTTCCAGAACTATCACCTCTTGTTAGGACCGAAATTCCACTGAAGCTGCTGGCTTTGGTAACAGCAGGCTTTAAATTTCGGAGAGAGCTGTCTGAATCTGTGCTGCTCCAGGGTCGTGGTTCAGAGTACTTCAACTCATTCTCAGTGCTGCTTTGATGGCTATTTGTTGATCTCCCTGAAGCATCTTTATTAACTCTGTAATTTAGAAATAAAACTTTGAAAAGCTAATAGGGAAAAAAAGGAAGGAAGGAAAAAAGACTTCAGTTTTCCAATATGGTATTGAAAACATGCTTCCAATACCTAAATATTTGGCGCCTTTGCTGGGTACCACTAGCATCCTCGTCTTGGATTCTGTTGGCATTTTAATAAGACATTTTTATTTTCATTAGCACCAGTCATACAGTTACCAAAACAAATGTTAAAAAATTTCCCTCACCTTTTGTCAATAATATAATTCTCTTGGGAACACAGGGACTAGAAAGAAAGAATAAATATTAAAAGTTGCACTTTTATGAACTACATAATGCTATCTGTAAACCTGCGATGATAAAAATCAATAGCCATACATAATATTTTTTAAAAATCACACCCTTCCCTTCAAAAAACTTGAAATGGTGATAAGGATACACAAATAAATGATGATAGAATTTTTTTCTGGCTTGGCGATATTACACTTATTTTTAACAGATATACATCTTGAAGCTATTTGTTTCTGCAGTACAAATTAATCTGAAATTCAAATATTTTCTTCCAAATAAGTGAACCCATTTCCATGATCATACAAAGTATTCACCAGCCTGCAGGTTCCATCTCATTCACTCAACAAGCATTTGATCACTAGTATTTTGGATGTGCCTATAGAATCGAACAAGCAGCTGTGCCTCAATGGAGCTTACAGTCAAACTTCTCTAGTTCTAGGCCTCTGGAATCTAGGTTATAATCCAGCTACTCTGAATCTTTCCGTTCTTTATAGGTATCAAGTTCTCCTTTACCTCTAAGCCTTTGCAAACTCTGTTCCCTCTACTTGGAACTCAACTCTGTGGTGCTTCTCTGCTGTGTCCCATAGTTTGCAATGTTTCTCTGCTGGGTACCCTCTTATCCCTCCATATCTCTATCTTTATAGGAATTGTCATTACCTGGTCACTTACCAAAGGCCTCTCCCTAGAGAGAGAGAGCGGTCTAATTTAGGCTCTGAGATCAGCAAACCTAGGTTGAAAGCCTACATGTTATTTTCTAGGTGTGTGACCTTGGCCTAGTGTCTTAGCCTCCTGGAGCCTCAGTTCCCTTATCTGTAAAATAGAAACAACAAGACTATCTACCATATAAGGTTGTTTTGAAGGGATAGATTTAACGGCCCACAGATATGTTCCTCCAGTGGCCAACATAGCACCTACTATATACATGTGATCAATTAGATTTGTTGAATGAATGTTATAAATCCTTAACAGATGAGCTATCTGTGGCAGTGTTACCACACATTAAATATATTCATATATCTTTAATAGTACTGCAAAGAATATGTGCTAGACAGGTGTTGGTAAACTCAAACTAATTCTCTTTTGGTATATATGCATAAAATGACTAGACATTTAAAACACTTCTTTATATAATTACTTATAGAGTGGAAATAATATTGACCTAAAAAATCAATTAGCTTTATTTTAAAAGAAGAGCAAATTATTGCTCAAGGAAAGTCCTCTATCAAGTAGGGTTTAGAGTACATTATTTTGTAGACAGTAACCAACATCTTAAAAATCTCATGGTTGTCTGAAGTCTACAAAGAAAAAAAAAAAAGAAATGACACAATTTGTATACTTAATCAACTGTTCTTTCAATGACCCCTGTTTATCTTCTTCCAAGTTTTGAAAAATTTTATATAACAGCTGCAATACAGTATTTTGTAAACTATTAAGTTTTTAACATGAATCAGACAGATCTCAATATTCCTAAATGGTTTATATGTAACAAACCTGGTTAAAAATACATGTGATCAACTGCTTAAAGGGAGAGTGAGACCCTACAATACAACTAGCATACATTTTTATAGGAAGACCTAAATATAATTTAGTACATACGTCTTGGGAAAATATCCTATCTCTAGCTCTCTGGTATTCTTCTTCTCTTTCTTCTATAGATTTGCTTCTTCTGTCATCTTTCAATCGTATTCTCATCTAAAGAAAAGAGAAAATTAACCCTAGGAAAATGAAGTACTGTTATAGTCCTGCACCAATAAAAATGCTCTAAGAGTTCTAGGTTACCTGGTTATCATCTTTGTCAAAGCTAGAGTTATCCCTCTTGAGGATGTATCGTTTCTGAAAGTCTTCACCTTTATCATCCTTAATGTGTTCATTAAATTTCTGATCAGGTCTAAAAAACAAACAAAAAAACCAAAAAACACACAGAGGAACAAAAAGATAAATATTTACAGAAAAAGTAAACAGTTAAATTTTATGAAAACAAAAGTTTCCATTTATTAGTGGCATTAAAAGATACTATGTTATCTCATTTATTCCTTGTAATAATCTTATGGGAATATATTAATTATCCCATGTTATAGTTGAAAGGCAGTATCTAATATAGTGTAGATTCTGGAGTTAGATTGTTTGGGTTCAAAAACCCAGTTTTTACCAGTTACTTGCTTTGAGCCTTGCACCAGTTACTTAACCCTTCCATTCCCAAGTTTCCTCATTTGTAAAATGGGAATAATAATGTACTTACTTCAGAGGGTGGTTCCAAGATGAATACATGTACAGCATTTGAAAGAGTAAACTCTCAGTAGAAGTTTGTTATTATTATAAATATTATTGAGAGAACTGAGACTCAAATGTTAAGCAACTGTGCAAGGTCACAGGGCAAGTACAAGACTAAGCCTTGGTTGGAGTCCAGGTCTGATAAACTCAAAATGTATTTATTCCCTTTCCATTTCTTCTTCTAAATCTAAGAAAAAAAATTCTGGGTCAAAGCAGAAAGTAAAGCACTGTATCTTATATGCCACATTACTGGTTTGGTGTTACAAGACTGAAAATAATCAAATATTTTGGGGTTGAATTAACTAAAAACTTAAGAGACTACTTCAAAAAGCATCCAAGTTCACAAATTTTCTCTCTCTCTTTTTAGAAAGTACTGAGTATTGAACCCGGAGCCTTGTATGTGGGAAGCCGGCATTCAAACACAGAGCTAAGCTGCTGCCCCCAAGAATTTTTAATTATAGCAGGGTGCAATGTTGTTTTATATTAACTGATACAGGTTAGAAAAGAAGTTCTTTTTGGGAGGTTAAAGTTTTGATCTAAAGTAATGACTATAAAATCTTAATATACTTTATTGTGATTGGTCTATAAGATTATAGTGCTTGGAAAATCAAATTTCACCTCCCGAAATATATTCTCAACTTCAGCAAATTAATTTATTCAACTCTCCTATGACTTAATGTCATTCTATTATAAAACTGGAATTGCTCTTCTGAAATACATGATATATAAAAATATATTTAGAAGCTATAAAGAAAATATAATTGAACCCCTTCTGAGAACTTGTTTTTTAAAAGTATTTATCTGTATCATTTAGTTGGTATTTAGCAATTCTTATTTCAAGATCCTTGAGTGCAAGCATTCTGTCCTGTCTTACATATTTTTGAACCTGCAGCATCTAGACCATCATCATTCAATAGAATTTTCTGCAATGATGGAATTCTGAATATTTGCTTTAACCTAGTAATTATTTAACAAGTACTGTATTTGTTTCCTGTCAAATTATGCAAATTGTGATCTAAAAAGAATTATCTAAGCAAGCTAAAGAGATTTCGACTTTTAGACAGACTTAGATAACTGAAACAGAACAGATCGCCTCATAATGCTGAAGACAGAAGTAAAAGAGGAGAAAAAAAACCGAGCAAAAACAGCTGTGACAAAACTGATGCGAAAGAGACCACTTTCTTTAAGGGTCTGAACGACTGTCTGTTTAGTTCTGACAAGGGCAGAATGTGGTTATTTTTTGGTCGCATGACTGCCCAGTTTATTCGTATGAACTATTTTTGGTAGCTGTTCAATGTCATACTTTCTCATTCAAGGAATTTGTCCTTGTGTGAGAGATTATTTTATTCCAAAGCAAAAAACCGTAAGATTTAACCAAGGGCCTGACAACTTTTCTAAGAGCAGCTGGATTCCCAAACCAAATAGCATCGGCAGGCATTTCAGCTAACCTTAAGACTGTCTTACCTCTTTCTTTTATAGATGCCTGAATTTACTGCCCTGCAATCGCCAACTTCCCGCTCCATTGAGACACCCCAGTGGACACCGGGTTGTTGACATCCACAACACCACTGGTTCAAGGCTGGAGCGGGTAATCTGCCTATGAGGAAAAGGTAAGTTTGTTTTTATTCAGTGTGGAGCAGATCTCTAAGGTTTTCTGATTTACAACCTTCTTTATATCCCAGAAGATATAAAACAAGAATACAGTGTAACTTCAGTGATCTGAAATGTCATGTTTGATTATGTTACTGACCTTTATTCTTTATATCACAAATATCTCTAATTAGCTAAACTTGATTACCTTCATAAAGAGAACTCTAAACCTTTCTGACTTAATTCACAGCATTCAAATAACTGAGGTTACACTGTATTGAAAACCTTAGAGAGTTACCAGTCAAAATGTTAGTTGAAATGCCTGCTAATGTACAAGTACTTGGGTATCCAGCAGCTCTGAGTAATGTTGAAAGGTATTGATTAAATGAATTAGAGTTCTATTTACTTTCAGTTCAGCTTATATCTTAATGGTTACTTTCCCACTTTAGCCATAATATCACTAATTTGGGAAGAAGTCACAGTCCTAAATGATAAGGACTTAAAAAAAAAAAGACCAAGGGACAGGCAGATGAAAATTAAATCAGGTTCACATTTTCAGGCCAACAATCCCTAAAGGAAGAAAGGATCCCTCTCAAAGAGAACTATCTTCATTAATTTGATTTAAGTTGTAGGAATGACCATTTAAAAATACTAGGTTCCACTGATATACCTATTTAGTTGACAAAAGACTATCTGAAACTGAAAAAACAAAACAAAACAAAACAAAAAAAAAACAAATTAGTTCCAGCAAGCAAGATCATATTTTTTAAGGGTAAAGGCCATTATAACAGAAGGGACATAGATGAATTTAATATAATCATGCAACCTGACTGGTTCATAAACAAGAATCTGAGAGACATCTGGAAGAGGCAGAAAAATAATGAACTGAAAAGCATATTTATGAAGTTTACTGCTGCTCATTACTATAGTTCCATTGCTGCCATTTATGAAATAGATATAAAAAATTCTTTGGATAGGCAGATCACCACCAATCATAAATTTTAGCTGAATTCAACTAATTGATTTAGGATTAACCTTACAAATAGGCAGAAGTTGTGGATGTTTAGATGTCACAACTTTAGGTGCTTTTGGATTGGACGGTCTGTTCCCAAATATCTGCACTGATCATTGTATCAAAAACGTTCCTCCTATCCCCTTAAAAATTCCTCAGTAAATTATACATAGTCCAGGAGGGGGACACAGCATTATAGATAATACTGAATTAGCCAATAGTCTCAAATTATTGAGGAATTAAGTAGCAAAAAACAGAAGAGGAAAGGGTGATAAACTGAAGAGGATTAATTAAATATGAGGATACTGAAGACAAGTTCTGCTTGTTTTATAAATTTGCTTGAGGCTGACCAGAGCTAAATAAATTAATTTAAAAATTCCTAAGAGAATGGTTAGCAAACATCAGTGACATCATGCCCTCTTATCTATGTCTGTCTGTCGATCACAACCATGTACCTACCATCCCTCCATCCATCCCTCCATCCATCCCTCCATCCATCCATTTATCTATCTATTTATCTGTCTGTCTGTCTGTCTGTCACAACCATGTGCCATGGTCCTCATTCACCTGCCTTATGTGAGTCCAGGCTGGTGTCTTCTGTTTTGAGTGAGCTAAGTTATTTTTTGGTTCTATCATATAAGGTCACATGAAGCTTAATTAGGCTGTTAAACATGTGGAGAACCTTAGATAAAAGGTGCTGTAGAAAGATAAAGTATTATTAAACAGATATATAACATACACCTACATCTCTTGACACTTACATTCTTGTATTGCTAGTTTTGTTTACTATGACAGACTTCCCACTCTGATCAACATTGTGGTCTAATCCAAAGTAAGCAGCTACTCTGTGTAACAACATCCTATGGTAAGATGTCATTGGGGGGAATTTTTTACGTGGCGACCTACAGGTATAAGAAAAACCAATTAGTAAGTCAAGGAAAACTGTGACGATAATTTCTTTTCTTGCTAAAGGTCAGGACTTACTCATTATTACCAATGAAATCTAAAATTTCTTGCTCCAATTTCAGCAGCATCATTCTGTCCCTGAAACAAAATACGAAGATTCTTATATATAAAACTTAACACTAAAATAATCATAATTGTCAACAGGTTATAAAATTTTATAGCTAAATTTTTTTCCTAAAAACTGTACATTGAGGACTATTGCAAGATTGATGCTGTAATATTTACATGCTTTCTAAAAAAGTAATGTTTTAAAAGAAATGAAAGATGACTTAAGGTTAACGTTTTATTATGGAAATTTTTAAACATATGCAAATGTAGAGAGGATAGGGTAATGAACTTTGATGTACCCATCACCTAACTTCTACAATTACCAACATTTGACCAATCTTTAAACAGACACATTTTGATCTATTAAGTATCACTCTATTGGAGTCTGCTGTGTAAATACATGGATGACAAGAGCATATTAGTCTTTACTTCCTCATTCAATAAAGCCGAGTGGTAGGAGGAACATGACTTTGTTATGCTGAACTCCATAGAAACAGTACTCTAAAGAACGTGCAATTCCAGTTATAACAGGAATACCCCCATGAGAATCCAATGTTAGTTTGTAGTTGGGACTATGGTAGAGAAATAAAAACTACATTTTGAACTCCTGAATTTGGAGGAGAGGGCTTTTCAACTCATTCTGTATATTGTTATTTTTTCTTTTTTAAGAATTTGGGGACTTTTTTCATACAAATAAGAATGAACCAAAGACCTCTAAGCATGTGAAAATAAATAAGGACTCTAGGGAGTACCTACATGTGCTCCTTTAGACCACTACTACCTTATTTAGTGCACTGAGGCTGTAACAAAATTAATGGTACCATTCCTCAAAGGATGTCCTTGCTCACATACCAAGAACATGGCTCAAGAGTTTTCCTGTATTTATTGGAAATTTCACATGCATGTGAAAAAACATAACTCACAGAACCTCAAAGCTAGAAGTAGCTTTAGAGATCATTTGGTTTTGTCCCCCAAATTTTACAGATCAAGAAAACTAAGGCAAGAGGTTAATGTTTCCCTCCAAAACACACTGTATTGTAGATCTCTCCCAAATTCTAATAAAAGACACGGTACCTCCTGCTTAGAATGCCTAAAAGTCTATACATCAGTCCTGAGTTTGTTCCTCCCTCTAAATTACAAGAGTCTCCATAAAACTAGTAAAATCGTTTTCCCTTTCATTCATTAAACAAATATGTCTGTCTACCTGGAGATTTCAAACCCAAAGCTGAAGAGCGGATTACAATGTAACACAAATTCTAGCAACATTCATGTTTGCTACCAAACTTGGCTCTCCTTTATTATTCCCCATCTCAGCAAGAGGTACCACCTATTGTACTAGACACAACATATACTAGAAACAAGAGAATTTTAGGTCCGTTACTATCCTTTAGCTAACCCTCCTATACAATTAATATTGCAAATATTTTCTATCTATTCTTCTATTTCCACTGACACTAGATTCAAGCAATCATAACCTTTGGCTCAACTACTTCAATAGTAGTATATGGTCTCCCTGTATCTTCCCTTGTTTCCTCCTAATCTATTCTACCTGAAGTATCCATAATGATCTTTTAGCTACCTCTTCAGTTACACTCCCTGCCCCTTACTCACACAACTGGTCATTCTGGCTTATTTACCAAAATCTTTCTTGTTTCAAGTTTTTTTGACAAACATGCTGTTTTCTTTTCCTAGAACACCGTCTTACATCTTTTTTTTGAATCTGTTTTGATACTTTTTAAAATAGCATTTATAACAATTATAATTATATAGTTACTTGGACAGTTTATATATAGAAGGGGATCAGCAAATATATTTAGCATGGAATAAATTAATCAAATTATTTCACCCAGAAGTCTTTTAAAAAAAATATATATATTTTCACTTAAATGTTTGAGGGAGGATGGAGAATTTGGGTTTCCTTCCAAAAGGGGATTTCTTTATTTAACTTAAGATCCCCTTCTCATTTAACCTTTTGGGTTCAGTTTGTCTTGAGATGATAGTATTTTTTAGTAACTTTTCTGATATATTTTATTTACTGTCTCATTATAAATAAGAAAGAATCTGAGGCAGGCAACTAAAAGTGATAAAAATTAGTCAACAGGAATAAATATTTCCTTTCAATAAGAAAAAAGGGTGAATGGAAAATATGGGTAAGAAGGTAAGATAAAGCAAGGTTTATTTTCTGAGTCTGAGAGCAGACTGCATTAGGAGAAGGTGCAGAGTTCCTCAATTAACTTTCCACAGCTGCAAAGGATTCTATTATTATTTTTCCCTTAGAAAAGATCCAAAGAGATTATGGCTAGGTAATAGCAGACTCAGAGTACACAAATAAGTGCAAGTGCATTTAAATTGGTTTTCTTTGAGCTAAATAGCAGTTATAATATATATTAAATATATATTACTGAATGTACTGCCACTGAAAAGGAATTAATGTTGCCCCATGAAAGAAAACATAATCTAAAGGTTTTACTAGGCACTGATACAAAGTCAAGGTTTTTGCTACATGCATATCTATGGATTGCAGAGGATATTCTACTAATATATGGGTCACTTATTATTTAAACTAAGCTCTCTGCTTTTAGTAAAATTTTCTTGAAAAAATAAGGCTGTCAACTTTCCTAAGTTCCTGAGATTTACACCTCCTGCCTTTTATCCAGTCCAAGCTTCCAAATTTGCCAGTCTGTAATCAAGAGTATTTTGTTAATGTTCATAAGTTAAAAATTAATAATTCTTTAAAGGAGAACTTTTAGTTGACTTGAACTAATGGATCCATGGATTACTTCACATGAATCAAAACCATCTAAAAGTAGACACATATGTTGAAATTGCTATTATACATTCTGTAAAATTAATCAATATTTGTTGTTTGGTAGTAGAGAAATAATAAAAAGAAGGATTTCAATCAATAAACTACTCTTCAATAAACTACAACTGAAAGTTAAAATGAATGTGCAACAAATCTTTTCAGTTATCAGGTGTCTAGTCATTACAACAGAATTAACTTTAAAGAAAGTGGGTGCAGCTGATATATCAGGTATAAATAAAAACAACAATACTTCTATTTGTTCTAGCCTTGGTCAAATCTCTGCAACAGATAAAAAATAAAATGACAAGTATTATCTCCAATAAAAATAATTTTAGAAGATATTTATAACTGAACAATTAGATTATGTCCCCCATAGAGAAATAAATTATTTTAAAATACCCATTCCAGGATCAATCCATGCAGTTATTCCCCTTTGCTAGTAACACAATATAGGTACCTATATTATCTATTTTTCTTTACTACACATGAAATTTACACAAAATGGGTGTAAAATTAAATGAAAATGGGTACAAAGTTATGTTAGTGAGCATAATCTCTATCAAGGAGTCTTACTGGATTCTAACTCAGTAATTACTATAGTTGGTGTAGCCTTTGAAAATATTCTTGCAAACAAATTCCAAACAACATTATTTAACATCTGAAATTAAGTTTATTTATTGGGCTGAGAACAACATAAAAATTTAATGATCTGAAAAAACTTTGAAATGAAAACAATCCAGAATGTAAAAGTTGGGTACATTTTATTATCACTAAAAATAAATCATGAGGAGCAGGTTTAGTTCAGTGGTTTGAGTATCTGTTTCCTACGTACGAAGTCCCAGGCTCAATCCCCAGTATCTCCTTAAAAAAAAATAAAAGACAAAACTGCTTAACATATAATAGAATTCTCTGTGCAATATTCAATCTTGAAAGTTTTAGTGGGTGGGCATTTGTTATACTGATTAGAAATTTGTCACATGTAAGTCTGGCAATTGGCTGTGTGCTTCACAACATAAATGAACCTGGAAAACACAATGCTAAGGAAAAGAATCCAGTCATGAAAGACCATTTATTAGACGATTTCATTTATAGGAAATGTCCAGAATAGGCAAATCTATAATGGACAGAAAGTATAATAGTGATTACTTAGGGCTGGGATGAAATATAAGGGGTAATATATAAATGGTACAGAGTTTCTTTCTGAGGAGACTAAAAATTGACTAGGTGATAATTGCATATATTTGTGAATATACTAAAAAACTGAAATGTACCCTTTAAAAATGCATATGCAGATAATTTTTTGTGTGTGCTTAACAGAGGAAAACAGAACCGCAGAAAAGAAAAATAATTTGGAATGCATAAAAATGGATTTCTCATCTTTTCCCCTTGCTGAAGTCTCTCTTGCAGGATCACAGGAAGGAAAAATTCTGTTTAGGATTCTATCTTGTTTTAGTCACACTATCTATGTATATCCTATGTTCCCACTTACTCCTCAACCTGTGTTCTGGTTTCCACCATCCTGCTAAAAATGAAACACTGTCTTAAAGCAGCCAGCTGAATGCATTGTTTTTGGTACTTCTCTTCTCTCACCCCCTCTGTTACTTTATCCTCTCTGAAACTGCTGGCCATTGGTTAACTTCTAGGACAAATGTTCATGTGGTTCTTTTGCTATCTTTAGGACTCAGTCATCTTCTTCTCATCTATCTGTTAAACTGTCAATCCATTTAATTTTGTCCTTGTCATTTATCTCATCTTTTTGGACAATCCCATCCATAGCAAGCTTCAACTTTACCTATGATTCCTCAATCTGTACCTCCAGCCTGGCTCACGCACTTGAAAACTAGAGCCTTTTAATTGCTGACAGGCCTCACCTCCTGGCTGTACTTCAGGTACCTTAAACTATACTTCTACTTCTAAATATATTTCATATGTATCCTTTTCTCTCCGTTCTTATCTATGGTCTCCTAACCTGCCTCTTTACTCACAGTCTTTAATCCTCACTATCAAAATAATTTTCCTAAAATGCAAATCTGATTATAGCATTATACTATTTAAACTCAGTAATTACTCTTTAACTTAGCATGATATACTCAGTATTTCTCAATCAGTGCACCACTGGCATGGTTTACTGTGCAGCAGGTCTTTTTTTTTTTTTAATCTCTGCAGGTCTTTTAAATATCTTTGGCTTCCCAGTAGTACTCTAACCCATGGGGACAATCAAAAACACCCCTGCACATTTTCTCACTGCTCGAGGGTATTGCTACTATCCTATGTTGAAAACAATTGGATATGATCTGTCCTTCCCACCTCACCAACACCCCCCCCTCACTTTCCAGGACCATCAGCCACTATGCCTCCCTGCTAAACCTCATCTTCTTGAATATAACACTGCCTCTCTCACTACTGTGCCTTGGTAATGCTCTTCCATGTACAATGCCTTTCCCATGATTCTTTGTATGGACGGCTTGCATTTAAAGCATTAGGAGATCAAGACTCAGCTCAGGCATTAACTTCTCAGTGAACGCTTCCAATAACCACTCACTCCATTTGTGTTTCTACAGTACCTTGAAAGCCTTCTTTTCTAACACTTATTCTAATTATATATCATGTTTCTTTTTCGAGCAACCAGATGGTAAATACTTTAGGGTCAGGGACTATGTCTTGTTCATCTTTATGTCTACAATGTTTAGTAAAATGTTTGGCACTGGGCAGATGATCAATAAATACCTGTTTATTGGACTAATGAATGTGCATTTCTGTTGGAACCACTGTGGAATAAATTTGAACTAAAAAAAAAAAAAAAACCCCAAAAAACAGTCATGCAGAATTGCCTATCTTCTCTCTATATATATACCTATAATACTTCAGCCCCTATGACAAAGAAACAACCTTTTGTTTTGGTGGTTCTTCCTTTGGAGTTTATGCTAAAAGCAAAATAGAATATCAAGATGGTATAAAATACAATAAATCCTGAATAAAAATAAAGGTAATCTCAAAGCAAGACTGGACATGGCATAATAAGCCTCAGTGATGGTCAAAAGAGTTGTCCATGCTATCTTCTATGTGTGCATGCCCAATGAAATGGTTCTACTTTTATTTCAAAGCATGTTTAGGGTTTCTTAACCTTGGAGTCTTTTCCCCCCAAAAGTATAGGGAGAATGCCTCAAAAGAGTGGATGACCTGCCAAAAAGCAAAAGACCACTCATCTAGGACTCTGGCAAAACAAAGGATTTCACAATTAGTTTTAAAGTACTGACTCAAGCACCTTAAAGATCTTTGGGTTGGAGGTTTACAAACTCAGAAAGAAGGAATAGAAATTATGCATTAACTAAGTTACAAAAACCTTTTTTGACAAATACATTGAGATATTATTACTTGGTTGAGTGAATTGTGGTGAGGTATATATTTTTTCTATTTTTCTTATGATTAATAACATCTAATTAAGAGCTTAAATATCTTGGTGATTTTGTATTTCCCAAAATTACTACAGAAAATATGAATTACTTTTATATCCTGGGGACACACATAATGCAAAAAAATATTTATACATGTGCACACAGTATACCAACAATGTCTTAGCCCTAACAAACAAAAATGTTTCTGATGTACTTTAAAAAGCTGCATTCTTATTACTAATACTCTTAGTAATGGAAAACATATATAGCAAAATTATGATACTCTAGAAGCGATTTAAACCTTATAAATTCAATTTTTTACCTGGGATTGTTTTTTAATGTATTTACTAAAAATTCATGTAGATCTATGCCAGTTGAATCAGTGTATTCTTGACTGGAATCTAAAAAACAATAACACAAAAACCCAGTATAAAGTTGTTTGAAAACAAATCCCTTTCCCTTTTACACATGATGCATATCTTAAATAAAATGAGATGCCCCACATTGAAAAAAAAGTTTACAAGGTAGTAAAAGGGAATTTATTCTGAACTCAGATGATCATAAGTCTTCTAGTCCCATATAATGCACCATCACATGTTTACAAAGCTGCATGTACATGCACATTCTAAAAAAAACACAACTCCCACATATGCCAGTTTAATTTACTCTGAATTCTTGAAAGATTCTATTACATATATATACTCACCACAATCCTTGTGTTCAAAAATGTCTTTGTAAGTGGAAAAAAGTCCAATGATTTAGACAATTAACCACATGTATAACAAATTACGACAGCTTAGTTCAGTTATGAATATAAGGGGAGGCAATCATTTGGAGGTAGAAAGGCATTTTAGCTGTCAAAAAATAATTTATTTTCTTAGATTTTTATGAGGTCTATCTATCACTGAAAGCTTGTTTTTTAAAAATATTTGTTCAAACAATCAGATTTATTTATTCTCCTTAAATGTAATATCCTAATCTGATTATAGTACTAGTCAACATAACTGGGTTTATAAAAGAAAGAATTTTTTATTGACCCACAATGCTGAATGATAGTGCAGACCGTCAAAAAGTTATCTAAGGTAAGTATTCAGGGTTTCCTGGTATATTCTTATTGGACATTGAATATTTTGGCATCAGCTTTTCTATCATAAGGAATTAAAGAATAATAATATTTTTAGGAAGATGAACACACAAATTAGAGTGATTCCAGTATTTGAAAATGAGAGACAGACAATAAGAGATCAAGACCATTATCTTCCTCAGTGACTCTGGTATGTGTTGTCATTTTTTTTTTTGCTGAAGCATCTTCCTGATATTCAGAACTTTATTACGACAGTTTGTCCAGATGACTATGTACATCATCCCTTCAGTCTGTTCTGTACTGACAGGAATTACTGACAGGGAAACTAAAATTTTGTTTAAAAAACACAAATAAATTGCAAACCTCTTGATAACATTTTTCTGGGCAACTTATCACTGGCCTTTTCTTTTTCTGCTTCATCTTTTGAGGGCTTCTCCTCTTTTTCAAATGATTGTGTTAACTGGATCTGAATTTTCTCCTGTTGAAAGGTAAAATCAGTTATTCAATGAAAATATAAAGTGATTCAGACAATAGCACACATATACAGTTTCTGAGTAACATAAAACCAGAGGAAAAAAGGAAATGGATTTTTTTTACTTCACCCAATTATATACTTTAAACTAGAAAACAACCTAAAAATACTTCATCACTTACATCAAATTCTTCATAGGAAATATTAAAATTAGTGTTTTTGGTTGAACATATCAATGGAGACAGATCCTCAAAATTATTTTATAAGAAATATTTTCTGTAGTAAATATATATTTATAAAACCCTTGAAGGATCAGAATCAAGGTTTTCTTAACCTATTTTTGCAACAAAGATGCCATGGCCAAGCAAATGCCTATTTATTATCTACACTTACGATGACAGAAACTTATGAGTATCAAGTCAATAATTAATAACAAGTATTTCTGAGTTTCCATTATAATCTCACGTGCCTTCATTCCTCTGCTATACAAAAAAATTTCAAAACTAGATACATTATTTTACTTCCTATGAGTGATTTATATATCATTGTTCTTCCTTTAAGCACCTTTAAGTTGTTTTAGAGAGGTTTCAAACAAGATTGTTTTCCTCCTAGATATGAAACGTTTAATTGTAAAGTAACCACAGTTCTATAAGACTGAAAAGAACTAATTCTACATTTTATTTTAATATCAGTGTTACTATATGTAATTTCAGAACCCAAAGGAATTACTGGAAATTAATTTATTTAGTCTGAAAAGATAAAAATCATAGCACTATTTACTTAGGCAAAGTTATAAATAAAGGTAGTATAAGTTCAAGACCACTTTTACTAAATATAAAGGTGTAGACTATTTCAGACTAAATTATACTGATGTTCTTTAGTGATGAAACATCAATCAGGCGACTGCTTAGCTATTCTGGGAGGTGGTGGCAGTGGCAGTAGGGGCAATACATCAATAACAAAGAGGATATAAATTCCAGGACTCTCAAATTTGCAACCAGCAGGATTTCTATTGAACTTTTATTCACCACATAATTTTTCTCAGGATAATTTTTAGCAGAATTCCAGAGCAAATACTTTTTGCAGCCTGTACAACTGCTACCAGCTATTTTTTTTTTTTTTTTTTAAACCGGGAGGTCCCGGGAATCAAACCCAGGTCCCTCCATATGGGAGATGGATGCCCAACCATTTGAGCCACAACTGCCCCCCTATTTTTTTTTTTAAATCTCTTTTCAGTCCTGCTTCCCATTTCATCTCAGTTCAAATTTGTGCTCAGAACATACAGCAAATACTATGCATTGCCAATATTCCCTAGAATAATGACCATTTTCCTTTATGCCTTCCCTTGTCTTGCTTTCCAAAGACAGTGGCAACTTTGTAAATTCATCAACCAGGGAGTCACTGTTCTCATTATGATTCCTTTTTTAACCTGCTTTCCTTGTTCTTTTCATAATTGTAAACTGGATATTTAAAAATGAATACCTGAACTTTGACTTTTAGCTTCTATTCCAGTTACTCAACGATAATCCTACTGAACCCATGTTGGGAGAAAAGGTTTCACTCACACTATCTCCTCTTACACCTTTACTATGAGGAACTTCCACGATGTTCAGATTTCATTTCTAAATTCTCCTCCCAAGGTCCTCAAACCCACACTTACTTCTTTTCCTATTAAAAACACCATACATCTTAATTACAGACATTAAATTATTTTATTAATATGAACTGTAATTTAAGAATCTAATAAGCTTAATGTACTGAGGTCTTGCTTTCAATAGTGAATAAATGGGACATATTTTAAAGCCTAAGTCCTTATACATAAACTTTCTGACTATAAATACCTGGAATGACAACATCTCCACAAGAAAATGTAATTCCTTTACTCTTCATTCTGTCATTGACATCAGTTATTGAGGTCACTTTCCTCTTAATAGCTCTCATCAGACACAAGTGACATCTCTCTTTCAATTGCCCTTCTATCTTTGGAATGTGAGTTTTATGTCGGCTTAATGTTTCAAACATCAAATTTTGAAGAAAGCAAATTAGTTGGAAAGTACCTCTACAATCAAGGATTAGGCACTAGTATATTTCATAAGAAATAATTTATTTTCCAATTCCCATTCAGGTGCAATTTAGTTAATTCACGGCTTGAAAAAAAAAAAAAAGACTTTTAAAAAAAGGAATATCTTTTGTTCAGAGGGGTAATAATAGGTTATTATCCAAAAGAAAAAAAAACTCTATTCAATGGAAATTCTTTGAGAGAGAAAGTATAAAATGCAATACCTGAATTCTGAAATAAGCAGCCTATTTATAATCTATATAACTCAATTTTTTGACTGTAAATGCAAAAATTATAATCTTTGATCAATAATGTACACATTAACATACAACATATATACCTGATAATATCAGATAATTTTTCTCATATAAATTTTCATGAGCCAAATTTATGTAGTCTTAAGAACATCCCCCAAACATTTTTCAGATAGCGAAAGGAAAGTGTATTAAATAAAACTAAAGACCATGTTAAATTTATCTCAAAAAAAAAAAAGGATGTGCATTTTCTGCATTAATAATCTTATGAATGTGTGGCCTTTCTCATTTCCTTAATCTTCCTGGACTAAATATTATGCAAGAAGGCTAAGTGGGTGTGCCATTTTGGTCAACTGAATGAAGAAGTTAATTTTCAAAAATCATATTGCAATGACCACTGCTCTGCCTTGAACAGGTGTATTCTTTACTCTGACTAGTACAAAAGATTGTTTTAAAAATTGCTATTTTAAAAAACAATTTTACTGAATTTTTCTCCAAATGCATCATAACTTTCCAGCCTTATCAATAATCATGCAAAAGCCAAAGGCTAACATTTTAAAATGTTCTCCAGGCAATAGTACTTAAGTAAAATATTTGACTCTATTTCTGCTTTTTACTTTAGAAAACTCATTATTTTATAGCTAAAATACCTCTATTTTATAAAAATAAATACAGCTCTCTTCTACCTGTGTGTGTGTGTGTGTATATATATATATATTTTTTTTTTTTTTTTAAATCACAAATAAATTTTGAAACCTATGTTCCTGACATGAACAAATTTCAAAGTAAACAGGTTTTTAAATAGTTTTTATCGACAACAAATAACCTATTTCAAAATCTTTTTTGTCTTGCATTCTGGGAACTAAGAACTACAGCGCTTTTAAAAAAAGGAACATACTCTAAATCTGTGACACACACCTTCAGTATGTATAGTAGGATTTTGAGGGCATCATCTTTTAATTCAAGGGAAAGTATAAAAATTTTTGTTTGAATCATCAATTATATAATCATCAATTATAAATGTATAATTGGCATTTATAAAAAATAAAAAGATGCACAAACAGTCATGGCTTCTTAAAACTACCACAAAGATGCCTCAATTCTTTGGAACTGATTGTTGGGATATATGATCATTTTACATTGCTCCAACTCTTATAAAGTAGAATAAACCACTAAATGTCAAAGTTATCACTGGTAAACATTGGTAGGGGGTCCAAGAATATTTATGAATAAATGTCCAAATATGACATGAGAAAAAGATCAAGTTGAGATCAACAGAAAAGAGATAGCATTAAAAAGAAGATAAAAGGCAAATGAGCTATTTGTTTCCACCTAAGTTGTCCTATATTTTACAACAGTAGACAGAAGAGGAATTAAAAGTATTAGACAATATGAAAGAGCCATGCTAATATGAAATCTGGTTTCACCATGCATTCAGGTTAAACAAAGTACATCAAACAGAAGTCTTGGATAGTCTACTCTCCAAACACAAGCACTATTTAACAAATTTCTAAAAGTTAAAACTCAAAAAGCAATTTTCATCACAAATACATTTGCTGAAAATACTTTACTATAATTTTTCAATAAGAATCTATAGTTCTCTTAAAGCCATAATCCCAGTTAATTATATGATCCCTAAGTTTTTCAAGAAGAGAAATCAGTGTTCTAAGCCCTTAGAACGAAGCAAAGAGGTTCCTTCAATTTTTCATCTATATCTTGGGTGGCAAGTATTATAAAATCAGTTTCACTTGGTAAAAACAACAACAACGCACACACAAACACACACAATGTTTACTTAACCTTATGAAAAATCTCCAGGAGGCAAATTATTCCACCATGTCTTTAAATTTTTTTTTTTTTTACCTGGTTCTCCTGTGTTATCTCTGCTGCAGGGGGTGGTGGAGATTCTTCACATACTGCAAGGCTCCGAACTAGCTTTAACTTTGAGCTTGACTAAAGAGAAGTATTTAAAATTAAACTACATTTCATAAATCTAGGGCACATCTAAAAGCCACCTAGGAGGGGTTTCTTATATATTTTTTACAAATAGTTTCTATCATGTATAAAACTAGTTGAAATGTACAAGTTAAATACACTGTTAAACACCACTAAATTCCTTTGTTAAGAGAGAAAACAAACATTTGCAGTTTTGAAAATAATAGCAATAGTAAGAGTGGGAATAATTCCAAATTTATAACCCAAAGAATAGTGAGAAAGCTATTTTCTCTATAGAAAAAGAACCATAAAAAATATAAAAAAGCAATGCACAAAAGCAACTAGGCAAGACAAAAACCCCAAATAAAACAAAACAAGCTTTCTGCCCCAAACAAAATATGACAGAACTAAACCAAATGCAGTGCTATATGAAGACAAGGATTCATCGAGCATGAAGGAAGGCTCTTGGCATGCCAGCACACCAAAATATCTACTATACCTTAGACCTTTTTCCTGTCTGTCCAAATGACTGCAATGGCCGCTGAATACACAAGAAAGATTTGTATTAAATTTTATACTGAAACAGAGAATTTGCTTAATTCACAAATCTAAACCAGAGAGAAACTAACAGTGCACAATGTATAGAATATGGGGAAATCAAAGGTGGTTTCAGTAAACGGGTATTGATTCCTCTCAGAAGCATGCTTGCAGAAGATACTCTAAAATGCTTCTGTGGGTTGGTATTTTTCCTTGTCAGCAAATGGCCACAATTCCTGTGTTAATTGAGCTAAATGAAACATATACAGTAACTGCTTAGATAACAGCAAAATGAAATGTGCTTCTTCAGTGTTTTATACTACATAACAGTTTAGTCAATGCTAGAAAAAAATCCACCAAAAAAAACAAAACAAAACAACAACTGAAGAATTTTAAGTAGCTATGCTCAGAAAAGTTCCAAACTTACTAAGGAGACTGCTTCAAATGCACCTGGAATCAGAGTACAACCACACATCTGCTGAGCCTTTTCAGCACCGTATGAAGTGCACCACCAGTTTACTGGTGATAGAATCCTATTCACCAGGTTTGAGGTAAGGCAATGAAGCAGAAATGAAGAAATGAGGGCAGAGTTCTGATATCATCAGCATGAGGTAAACTAGCTCTAGTGTGTGATACCAGGCTTTGGGTTGGGAAACAAGCTGAAATTTCTGTGAATTAGAGCCAGATAGCTTTTAAAAGCTCTCTTCTTCCTCCCTCTTCCTTCCAATACCTCTCCAAATACAAACCTCAAACAATACAGGGTCCAGGTAGCTATCATTTATAGTTATAAAAGCCAGGGAGCAAATTTGGTACCCCAAATAAAACAGATACAAACTCCTTAATACATAGACTAGCATGCTTCACATAAGAATGGAAAAAAAAACCCACCAAAAGCACCATTTCATTCTAACATCCAAATAAGCCTTCCTGATAGATCAAACAGAAACGAGAGCCTATGGTACTAAGTGTGTCCTGGTAGTCCCACCTTGAACTCTTGAAAGATAAGATGCATTATACTCTTAGTATTTTTACCCTGGATTACCCAAACCACAAATTAACAACAACAACAAAAGAAAAATAAATATAAAGAAAATTACTTTTTCATTTCTTATAGAGAAGAAAATGTTATGCGTGTGCACACAGGTACACATGACAGTGCTGCCTAAGAGAGCCACTATATATTGGTACTGCCTTCTATTTCTACTTACTCTTTCCTTTGATTTGTTCAAGATAATTTTAATTGTCTGTAAGTATCTTGGATCAAAAGACAGACGTAAAAGAAGCCATGCCCCAATATTCCCATCCCCTGGTTATTAAAGCAAACACTAATTTAGGTACTGCTGTAAAGGGACTTTACAGATGTAATTAGTCCCAAATCCACTAATTTTAAGCTACAAAGATTACAAAGTGGACCTGAATAAGGTGAGCCCTTAAAGGCAGAGTTTTCTGACAAGTCAGGGAGATCTGAAGCTTGAGAAGGGATGTGGGAATCCTCTAGGAGCAGAGAATTGTACTCAGCTGACAGCCAGCAAGGAAATGTGGACCTCAGACAGACCTACAACTGCCAGGAACTGAATTCAGCCAACATGAGCCTGGAAACAAATTCTCCTCTCTGAGGCTCCAGATAATGGCCCAGTCACACCCACACCTTGACTTTGCCTGTGAAACCCTAAGCAGATAATCCAGCCGAGCACATCCAAATTTCTCGCCTGCAGAATGGTGAGCTGATAAATGGGTGTTGTTTTAAAGAAGACTCTTTTGTGGTTATTTGTTACACAGCACAAGAAAAGGAATACACTACTACATAAGTAAACTATAAACTGTGTAAGTGGCATTACTCAATAAAACCCATTTACTTTATTTCACTTCAAATAGCAAAAATAAATAAATAAAAATGACATAATATATACTGATAGAAAATCTGCCATACAACATGAACACATAGCAACAACAAAACAGAAATTGAGTTCTGTTTATTAAAATAGCCTTTATTTTATATTTTTGGTATTAATTTGACAGCCAGATTTGGCTTTAAATAGGAATTCTCCCAATTTCAGATACATTATTTTAAAAAATGGATTTTATGATTTAAAGCATAGTTTTCACTTTTAACAGAATTTCACTACAAAGTCCTTAATCTACAGTTTAACTTGTTTGACACTGCAGTATATAGGACAGGGTATAGAATATAAAACATCCTTTATAGAACTCCAGTTTGAAACTGATATTAATATATTGTCAGAATTCAATAGTTTGGAGAAAAATTGCGGATTCAATAATAAATGGTTATACTTTCAAATTACAATGAAACCCGGACTGCTTTTCAATTTATTGTCCTTACAGATCAACTTCAGGAGCAAAGAAAAATAAACCTGGTTAATGATTTCAAGTATTTTGGTTTTTCTTTTACAATAAAGCAACTTTAAACAGATCTAAAATTTTTTCCAAATATAGGTGTGAAAGGACCCTCAAAGCATTCCTCAAAATCTCAATTGCTACCCCAAACCAAAGGGCTTTACAACTAATAACAAAAGAAACAAAAAACTAAATCTATCTACTGAAGTTAATATCAAGGGTTGTTATATAAGTTTTGCTTTCTAATGCTCTTTTGTTTATCATACTGCCTCTTCTAGTCTAATATTTTCAGTAATTTTCTTTGCCTATCTTTGTAATGCTCTGTACAGTCTACCTGTTTAAAGCAGGGGTTCTTAATCTTTTTTTGTTCCATGGACTCCTTTGCCAGTCAGGTGAAAACCAGAGACCCCTTACCAAGTCCACATTACACTGAGTATTATTTAATAAATATATCACACCTGCACAAACACATCCCCACAAGAATAAAGTTTTTTTGAATTTCAATTCAAGTTCACAGACCCCTTGTTAAGAACCCCTGGTTTCAAGTTTCTGTATAATAAAAGAAAAAAAAGGAAAGAAAAACTAAGGTACTAAGTCATTAACCATGAGTTATTTGTATGTACTGCTAGAAAGAATGGAACAATTTTTATAAGTTTATCTGTGTATTAACATAAAATATGTCTCAATAAAGAGAAAATCTGACTTATTTCACAAAGGGGATCATTTTTCATTTGCAATTTATAATTATTATTGACAAAACAAATTGTAATGGTAGACGCCTTTCAAACTAAGGCTTTTACTGCATCTTGAAGAGGCTATTAATTCTCAAATACTTTTCTAGGGATTAACAGAAATTATGTGGGAGATGATAAAGAATTAAAGTTGATAAGCATATACCTAAAGGACAGGAGCAGTAAACACTAAATTGGAAGACTAAACATTGTTACGATGTCTATTCTACCCAAAGCAATTTACAGATTGAATGCAATCCCATTCAATATTCTGATAGACTTCTTTGCAGAAATGGAAAAGCAAATCGTCAAATGTATACGGAAGGGTAAGGGGTTCTGAATAGCCAAAACCATCTTGAAAAAGAATGAAGTTAGGGGACTCACATTTCCTGATTTTAAAAATTACTACTAAGTTACAGTAACCAAATCAATATGGTACTGGCACAAGGACATATAGATCAATGGAATTGAATTGAGAGTTCAGAAATAAACCCTCACACCTTTGGCCAACTGATGTTTGACAGGGTGCCAAGTCTACTCTGTGGTGAAACTGGATTTCCATATGAAAAGAAGCAAGGTAGACCCCTACCTGACACCATTTACAAAAATTAACTCACAATGGATCAACAACCTAAATATAAGAACTAGGATTATAAAACTCCAAGAAGAAAACATAGGGAAGCATCTTTAGGACCCTGTGTTAGGCTGTGGTTTCTTAGATTTTACACCAAAGCATGAACAACGAAAGAAAAAATAAATCCAGCAAAATTGAAAACTTCAGTACATCAAAGGATTTTATCATTAAAGCAAAAAGACGGACTACATAATAGGAAAAATATTTGTAAACTACAAGAGGATTTAAGATATAGGATATAAAGAAATTCTACTACTCAACAACAAAAAGGCAACCCAATTTAAAAATGAGCAAAAGACTTGATTAGATTTTTCTCTAAGAAGATGTATAAACAGCCAATAAGTACATGAAAAGATGCTCAACATCATCAGCAATTATGGAAATGCAAATCAAAACCACAATGAGATACCATTTCACACTCACTAGAATGGCTACTATTAAAGAAACCAAAAATAACAAGTGGTGGAGAGGATGTGGAGAAATAGTTACACTCATTTGTTGTTGGTGTGACGCCACTGTGGAAGACAGTTTGGTGCTTCCTCTGAAAGTTAAGTATAGAATTACCATATGACTTGGCAATCCTACTTCTAGGTATATGTCCTAGAACAGATATTTACACACCGATGTTCATAGTGACACTATTCACAATGCCAAAGGTAGAAACAACCCAGTGTCCGTCAACAGGTGAATATATATATAATACAATGGAATACTATTCAGTCCTAAAAAGGAACGAATTTCTGATACATAACACCATGGATGATCCTTGAAGACATCATATTGAGTGAAATAAGCCAGACACAAAAGAACAAAATACTCTATGACCTCACTGACATGAAATAATTAGAATAAGTAAATTTATAGTCAGAAACTAGAATACAGCTTACAAGGGGCCAGGATCGGGGTAGGGAATGGGAAGTTAATGCTTAATTGGTACAGAATTTCTGCTGGGGTGATGGAAAACTTTTGGCAATGGATGGTGGTGATGGTAGCATAATGCTGTGCATATAGTTAACACCACTGAATTAAAAATTTAAATGTGATTAAAAAGGAGAAATTTTAGGTTATTGTGGCAGTTGGTATTGTTTATGAATTCCAAAAATGATATAGGATTGTGTTTGTAAACTGGTCTGTTCCTCTGGATGCATTAGATTGTATTAGACTCAAAGGTTTCACTTTTACTTTACTAAATCAAGATTAGGGCTTTTATTTGACCAGGTCATTAGGGTGAATGGGTTTGAGTCCCTGCCCACAGCTAGCCTATAGCTGTGGGGCATATAAACAGACGCTCAATCAAAGACAAGTAAATAGATACACAGAAGAGCACAGAGGAAGAGAGACAGCTCATTTGACACGGCAGAAGTCCTAGGAAGAGAGATGAGCCTAATAACCTACAGCTGACCTTGTGAAGCGACCAGAGCAGCTGAGCCAGGAAAGAAACAAGCCCCAGGGAGAGAGAGGAGACTTATGCTAGCTTACAGCTGAGATCAGGAGAAGCTGGAACCACAGAGCCTTAAGAGGAAAGAGGAAAGCGGAACCCTGGCAGATATCGGCAGCCATCTTGGTAAGAAACTTTGGGTGAGAAAGTACGTCTTATGGTATCCTGAGTTGGACTCTTTAGGGACTTGTGGCTGTACGCTTCTACCCCAAATAAATACCCTTTATAAAAGCCAACAGAGGGAGGCGGCTGTGGCTCAATCAGTGGGGCTCCCGTTTACCATATGGGAGGCCCTGGGTTTGGTTCCCGGGGCCTCCTGGTGAGGGCAGGCCCGCCCGCACGGCGTGGTTAGCTGACCCAGCGAGCACAAGCAGCAAGGGG
>JAKSZT010053928.1:43783310-43869527 GCA_026826555.1 Tolypeutes matacus
GTCTACAGTGTGAACTGTGGTCTATGGTTGGTGGCAAGGCTCCAGGATGTGTAAGTTCATTGAGGTTGGTGGGCCACACTGTGGGAGATGTTTGTGTGGGATGTGGTGGGAGGTGTGGGAGGTGGGCAACATGGGAATCCCAGTGGGTTCCATGTAATATTTTAGGTAATCTGAGCACCTCTTAAAATATATGTGTGTATATATATATATAAATAACATTTTTGTAAGCAAATACACATATATGCATATATATTTATATATCATTTTACAAATGTTTGTATGTATTGTGAGAATTTTGATTTTTACCCATAATTTAAAAAAAAAAAAAAAATGGGGTGGGGTGGGGTGGATATATAAATAAATCTTTAAAAAAAAGCATGGTCCTGGGTGGGGAACAGATGTGGCTCAAGTGGTTGAATGCCTGCTTCCCACATGGGAGGTCCCAGGTTCGATCCCCGGTGTCTCCTTAATAAAGAAACAATAAACAAGCAAACAAATGAAAAAAAATCAACTCAGGGGAGCCAATGTGGATCAGTGGTTGAGTGCCAGCTTCCGACATACAAGGTCCCGGGCTTAATCCCCAGCCCCAGTACCACAAAAAGAACCAAAAAACAAAAGCAAAAACAAAACAAAACAGCACTGGGGCAGTTTGAGATTATTTATGAATCCCCAAAAGAGAGATTAAGTTTGTGAACTGGCTTGTTCCTCTGGGTGTGACACCCTTTAAATGTATTAGATTCAGCAGACATATCTTGATTAAATTACATGTTAAGATTAGGGCTTTGATTTGACCATCTCAGTAGGAAGTGACTCAGGGTTGAGTCCCTGACCCCTTGGTGGGCTGATATAAACAGATACTCACTCAAAAAGACACATGGAAGAGGAGAGAACTCAGTGGTTAAGGAGAAGGTTCAAACAACAAAAGCCCCGGGAAGAGATCTGAGCCATTCCCTGGTAGTTTGCAGCTGAAGAGAACACAGGAGCTGAGCAGCTGATAAGGCCTGGAAAGAAAGGAGCCCTATGCCAATCTACAGTTGAGATTGGAAGAAGTTGGGTCCATGGAGCCTTAAGAGGAAGAAGAAAGGAGAGATCAGGCAGAGATTGCCCGCCATTTTGCTTCAACATGTGGCAACAGACACTGGTGAGAAAGCAGACTTGAGTTGGACTCTTTAGGGTATTGTAACTTAAGCTTTTATCCCAAATAAATACCCATTATAAAAGCCAACAGATTTCCGGTACTTTGCATTAGCACTCCTTTGGCTGACTAATACAAGCATGGTACTGGCATAAATTGATCAACGCAACCAAATTGAGAATTCAGAAATAGACCTTTACATCTACAGTCAAGTGATTTTTGACATGGCAGTCAAGCACATCCAGCTGGGCCAGAATGGGCTATTCAACAAATGGTGCTGGGAAAACTGGATATCCATATCCAAAATAAAGAGGACCCCTATCTCACACAAAAATTAAAGTGATTCATGGACCTAAATATAAAAGCTACAACCATAAATCTTCTAGAAGAAAATGTAGGGAAATGTCTTCAAGATCTTGTGATAGCCAGGACTTTCTTAAACCTTATACCCAAAGCATGGACAATGAAAGAAAAAATGGATAAATGGGACCTCCTCAAAATTAAACACAAAGTCTTTTGAAGAACAAATAAATAAAATCAGAAATTAGAGGGGGGACATTACCACTGACCCTGTAGAAAAAGAGAGGATACTATGAACACCTGTATGCCAAAAAACTGAAAAATGTACACGAGATGGACAAATTCCTAGAAACACATGAACCACCTACACTAACGTAAACAATCATCAAAAACCTCCCCAAGATGAAAAGCTCAGGACCAGATGGCTTCACAGGTGAATCCAGCCAATTATTCAAAGATGAACTAATACCGATGTTGCTCAAGCTCTTCCAAAATTTTGAACAGGAAAGAATGCTACCAAATTCATTTTATGACATCAACATCACCCTAATACCAAAACCAGATAAAGATAACACGAAAAAAGAAAATAGCAGACCTATCTCTGTAGTGAATATACATGCAAAAACCATCAACAAAATGCTTGCAAATAGAATCCAAAAGCACATTAAAAGCATTATACACCATGATCAAGTGGGTTTTATCCCACATATGCAAGGTGGTTCAACACAAGAAAATCAATTAGTGTAATAAACCACAATGATAAACTGAAGAAGAAAAACCACATAATCCTCTTGATTGACGCAGAAAATGCATTTGACAAAATACAGCACCCTTTCTTGATAAAAACATTAAAAAAAAAATAGGAATATCAGGAAGTTTTCTCAACATGGTAAAGTACATATATGAAAAACCTACAGGGAAGCGGCTGTGGCTCAATCAGTAGGGCTCCCGTTTACCATGTGGGAGGCCCCGGGTTCGGTTCCCGGGGCCTCCTGGTGGGGGCGGGCCCGCCCGCATGGCGTGGTTGGCTGACCCAGCGAGCACAAGCAGCAAGGGGGGGATAAATGAATAAATAAATAAAATCTTTAAAAAAAAAAAAAAAAAAAAAAAAACCTACAGCTAGCATTGTACTCAATGGTAAAAGGCTGAATTTCCCGCTGAGATCAGGAACAAGATAAGGATGCCCACTGTCACCAGTATTATTCAATATTGTGCTAGAAGTTCTAGCTAGAGCAATTAGGCTAGACAAAGAAATAAAAGGCACCGAAATAGGAAAGGAAGAAGTAAAACTTTCATTATTTGTTGATGACATGATCCTATATCTAGAAAATCCTAAAAAATCTACAATAAAGCTACTAGAATTAATAGACAAATACAGCAAAGTGGTGGGATACAAGGTTAATATGCAAAAATCAATAGCATTTCTATACACTATTGATGTGCAATCTGAGGAGGAAATCAGGAAAAAAATCCATTTATAATAGGGACTAAAACAATCAAATATTTAGGAATAAACTTAACCAAGGACATGAAGGACCTGTATTCAGAAAACTATAAAACATTGGTAAAAGAAATTAAAGATGATTTAAATAAATGGAAAGACATTTGTGTTCATGGATTGGAAGACTAAATATCATTAAGATGTCAATTCTACCGAAACTTATTTACAGAATCAATGCAATCCCCCCAAAAAATCCCAACAGCCTTTTCTGCAGAAATCGAAAAGCCAATAATCAAATTTATTTGGAAGGGCAAGGGGCCCCGAATAGCCAAAATGTTTTTAAAAAAAGAAGAACAAAGTTAGAGGCCTCTCACTTCCTGACTTTAAAGCATATTAACTTAGCTACAGTGGTAAAAACAGCATGGTACTGGCATAAGGAGACAGACTGACCAATGCAACCAAACTGAGACCTCAGAAATTGACCCTCACATCTACATTTTTGACAAGGCTGTTAAGCCCACCTAGCTTGGCCAGAACAGTCTATTCAATAAATGGTGCTGTGAGAACTGGATAGCCATATCCAAAAGAAAGAAAGAAGACCCCTATCTCACACCTTATATAAAAATTAACTCAAAATGGATCAAGGACTTAAATATTAAAAAAATCATAAACTCATAGAAGAAAATGTAGGAAAACATCTTCAAGATCTTGTGGTAGGCAGTAGTTTCTTAAACCTTATGCCCAAACCACGAGCAACAAAAGAAAAAATAGATAAATGGCACCTCCTCAAAATTCAACACTTTTGCACCTCAAAGGACTTTGTCAAAAGGGTGAAAAGGCAGCCGACTCAATGGAAGAAAATATTTGGCAATCACATATCTGATAAGGGTTTAATATCCATGATATATAAGGAGATCATAGAACTCAACAATAAAAAGACAAAGTATACAATTAAAAATTAGGCAAAAAACTTGAAATGACAACTGTCCAAAGAAGAAACACAAAGGCAAAAAAACAAGTGAGAAAATGTTCAACATCACTAGTGATTAGGGAAATGCAACTCAAAACTACAATGAGATATCATTTCACACCTATTAGACTGGCTGCTATTAAAAAGTCAGAAAACTGTAAATGTTGGAGAGGAAGTGGAGAGATAGAACACTTATTCATTGTTGGTGGGAATGTAGAATGGTACAGCCACTATGGAGGGTTGTTTGGCAGTTCCTAAGGAAGTTGAACACAGACTTGCCGTGGGACCCAGCAATACCATTGCTAGGTAAATACCCAGAAAAACTGAGAGCAGTGACACAAATAGGTATCTGCACACTGATGTTCATAGCAGCGTTATTCACAACAGCCAAAAGTTGAAAACAACTCAGGTGTCCATCAACTGATGAATGGATAAACAAATTGTGGAGTATACACATGATGGAATATTATGCAGTGGTAAGAAGAAATGAAGTTGTGAAGCATATGACAACATGGATGAACCTGGAGGACATTATGCTGAGTGAAGCAAGCCAGACACAAAAGGACAAATACCATATGACTGCCCTATTATAAACTAAAAATATGAAATATGGATATGGGTAGAATTGCATATATAAGACAGTTTTTCTTTGAAGCTCAACAAATATAAGTTAATACTACCAAATGTGAATCTCATACAAAAAAACCCACATTATACTAAGGGAAGGAGACCAGACACAGAGTACTACATATTATAGGATTCCATTTATATGAAATATAAATAAAAATCAATTTATAAAGATGAAATGAGATTAGTGGTTATGCAGATCTGAGGAAGGAATGCTAAGGGGTGTGGAGCCTTTCTTTTTGGAGTAATGAAATTGTTTTAAAATTTTTGAGATGATGAATGCACAACATTGTGATTTACTGATTATACATTTTGGATGGAATAGCCAGAAACAGCAGCTATGTACAGTGGGGGAAGCACTAAAAAGAGATTAAGAGGTGAGGAATTTTCTTTGCTTGTTTGTCTGTTTTTTATTATTATTACTGAAATAATTAAAATGCTCTAATAATGATTGAAGTGACGAACGTACAACCATGTGGTTATACCAAATACTGCTGATTGTACACTTTGGAGGAATTGCATGCTTTATTAATATGTATCAATAAAATTGATTTGTTTAAAAATAAAGACTGTCAAAGTAACGAAGCAGTCTACTCAATGGCAGAAAATATTTGGAAACCACATATCTGTCAAGGGTCTGATATCCATATTACATAAAGAGATCATACAACTCATCGATAAAAAGACAAGCAACCCAGTTAAAAAATGGGCAAGACTTGAATAGACATTTCTCCAAAGGGGAAATACAAATGGTCAAAAAGCACATGAAAAAATGTTCAACATCATTAGCTATTAGGGAAATGCAGATCAAAAACTACAATGAGATACCATTTCACATCTTATAGAATGGCCATCTTGAAAATACCCAAAAAACTACAAGTTCTGGAGAGGATGTGGAGAAAAAGGAACACTACTTCGCTCTTGGTGGAAACGCAGAATGGTGCAGCTTCTGTGGCATTTTGGCAGTACCTCCAGAAGCTGAATATAGAACTGCTGTATGATCTAGCAATCCTGTTACTAAGAATATATTCAGAAGAACTGAAAGCAAGGGCATGAACTGACATTTGCATGCTGATGTTTACAGCAACATTACTCACTATTGCTAAAATACAGAACCAGTCCAACTGTCCACATCAAATGATGAACGGCTAAACAAAATGTGGTATATACATATAATGGAATACTATTCAGCTGTATTAAGAAATTAAGTCGGGATGCATATGACAACATGGATGAACAGTAATATTTTGATGATGCTGTTTCATAGTTTGTAACAAATGTTTCACAATACAAGATTCAAGAGGTTGCTGTATGGATGTTCACTGTAAAATTCTTTCAAGCTTTCTGTATCTCTGAAAATTTTCATAATAATATTATGGGGAGTGGGGCAGAGTAAAGTAAAACTTGCCTTTTTTATATCAATCTGGAAAATCCAAGAATTATTTTCCTCAATGAATGTTTTTAAATTTAGATATTACACAGCTAAATAATTTCAGCAATCTGTAAATATATATGAAAATTAAAAAGAAAAAGCCAAAGAGAAACAAGTTCTAAAATTAGAGGTAGTCCAAATTGGCTAAAAAACATGTCTTCCTTTATTATAGTCCATATCAAAGTTAATTGGTTCATTCTGAAAACAGCAAGATTGCTGGTTTACTTAAACTGCTATGTGGCAGTTTAAAATTATTTTATGAATCCCAAAAAAGAAATATTATCTTTGTAAACTAATCTGTTCCTCTGGGTATGATACTCTTTGACTGCATTAAATCCAGTTGAGGGGCCACTGATTAGATTACTTGTTAAGTTTGCTGTAGGGGTTTTTATTGGGCTATGTCAGTGAGGTGTGACTCAGGTTGAGTACCCGGCCCCTTGCTGGATCTGATATAAATGAATTCACATAGACAGAGAGAGGAGGAATAAGGAAGCTGGTATATTTTTGATTCTGCAACGTGAGAGAGAGGACTGCTTAAGCATGAGGCCCCCAAGAGGTGGGGCCCACGGAGCAGCTCAAGCAAAGACCAGCCCTGCTATATGCCTGACACCTTACATCTGAACTTGGGAAGAGAGCAGACCAGCTGAGACTTATATAGGAGGTCTGGAAAGAGACATGCCTTATGCCAGCTTGCAGCTGAAATTGGGAAGAAAGTGGAGCAGATGAGCCTGAGGGAGGAAGCCCAGAGGAGAAGGAAGAGACCAGGCAAAGATTGCCCGCCATCTTGCTTCAACAAGTGGCAGCCAACTTTGGTAAGATAGCACTTCCTATGGTGCCTCAAGTTGGACTTTTTGTGGTCTTGGAACTGTAAGCTTTTACCCCAAATAAATGCTCTTTTTATAAGCCAATTTCTGGTACTTTGCACTGGCAAACCTTTTGGTACACCAAAACACTCTGTTTCTTGCTTTTTATGGTAAAATTTTGAAAGAAAAGGGATGTGATTTTCTGAAGTGAGAGAAGAGTATTACCTGATGTGTTCTATGTATTTGGGATTGTGGTGTCCCACGAACATCAAATAAAATAATCCAAAGTTCCTTTTCACAGGTGTCAGCCAGGATGTCAATTGTATTGAACCATCTGGAATCTGGTAGAAGGAGTCCCATGTCCTTGTCACCACTGTAGATTTCTGGACGGAAATGGACTGTCTTGGATCAAATATATCATACCTTTTGGTGGCCTAAAATGAAAACAAAACATTTTAACAAAATACTTAAGGGGAATGGAACATTCCACAGTAATTCATAAATTTAAAATATTACTGTCAGGGATTTTATTTTCTTGAACTAACAAGAGTCTGAACACTGAGTTACAACTAATTCTGACATGCATTAGTTATATGAGCCTGAATAATTCACTGAAGTCTAATAAAATAGCAAAAACAGATGGGAGAACAAAGAAAGAGAACTAAATCTAATGAGAACCTACTATGTGATCAGTGTTCTAAGGGAGATATTATCATTTTCATTTTATAGATAAGAAAAAAAGGGTTTGTCCAAGATCACAACCAGGAACACTTGACTTCCAAGAACTAGGGTTTCTTGTGTTTTCTTTCAGAATTGCAACTCAGTGGAAATAAGAGAAGATTACTTTTGAACAATAATCACACACTAGGTCTTCAAAGCACAAAGGAACAAAAGCCTATAATAAGCCATTTAAGATTTTCAAAGAAACCCATATTGCCTGTATAAACAAATGCCTATAAAGGGTAGAATGACTATTTTTAATGACACCTGAAAAAGCATGCCAAAATTCTCTCCATGTCATGTTTTTAAGGTATTTTATGTTTATTTGGCACAAGTGAATACCCCAAAGCAAGTAAACGACTCTAAAAAGACATTATAGCTCTTCCATCTTTTTTTTTAACAGTTTTGTTGTCAATAAATAGAATAGTATAAGGTAAAAGATTTGAGCATAATAAGATCTAAGCACCAAAAGATATACAAACTGAGCTTGCAACACTTTTCAAAAACTATTTTGAAATATAATGATTTGAAACCCTGATATATTGTCACATTAGTTTTTACTTTCCAATTTTACTGTATTTGACTAAGGAATAATGAAAAAGGGGGTATCATCATAAACAAATATCAAATTTGTTTAAACTGACAATTTTCATCAACATCAGAATCTGACTGGGTGCTCTGTCACTGAATCAAATGACTGGGTTTTTGTTGTTGTTGTTGAAGTTTCACCAAAAACAAACAAAAATACTTCAATATAAATTTTCTCAACTTTAACTTTCTCTCCCACAAAATGACAGACAAAGATGGCAGCATTCAATAGTACCCAAATTCCTTAGTATGGAAGATGTATGCTTTGTAAAGTGACTATGCTTTAATCATGAATTCCTTAAATTTTAAATTTCAAAAAAGCATTTAAGAAATGAGTAAGGCACTGGTGAAGACAATAGATACACATGGTAATAATGAGGAAGGTTAGAATTCTGGTAACCTCAGTTCTAAGAGGATCAGATGGTAGAACCCCAAGGTACTTTAGAGACCACCTTGCCCAATATTATAATTTGGCATGCAAGTTATCAGCATCCAGAGGAAAAAGGACCTGTCCAAAGGCACAAAACTGATTTGTAGTCGTTGCAATACTTGTTAAAAGGCCACACCACTTGACAACAGATTAAATAAAGGAATGTTTTTTGAATAAAAATGACCAGTTATTGTCTGATGAGGAGGCTATGATATATATGTATGAAAAAAAAAAAAAAAAAACAAGTGCCTTGACATTAGATACAAATTTAAATAACAGCCCTGCCAGTTACGACTAAGCCAGTAGAGAAAGGTGGGGGAGGGTGGAGGTTTAGGAGGGAATATGGATCAGAATGAGAAGGAAAATTTGAGTAAGTGGGAGAGAAATGAGAAAATGGAGCCAGAACACAAACACAGGTATAAGCCTTAAAAAGTATTCACTGTCCTCAGAAATGGAAGGAAAAAGGTTCAGGATAGGAGCATATAAGTAATTTTGTTAGTGAAGGGTGGAAGCAAACAGAAAATTCATACTTAATATCTATTTTACCTAGAAAATCGAGGTTATTTGCTAGAAGTAAAGGAGGTGGGGGTGGCTGTGAGATTTGGACAGAGTAGTGAGTGAGTCAAGAAGGGGTAGTTCATCAAGGTGGACATCAGTCCCTTTGGGGAAAAGCCTGTAGACTACAAGAAGACTGGGGTTTCAATAATACTTGGAGGTCATTGCAATGGGAGTCACCTAAATGAGACAGCTCTGGTGTTACTGTGGTAAGAGGCAGAATGTTCCTTCCCAGCCATTTCCAGATGTGGCTTTACATCACTATGTGGTATAATATAGCTTATGAAGCCTAAATAATAATGCCAAATCAAAATGTAAAAAGTTGGAAATTAAGGATGCTGGAGTACTAAAAGAACCCTACATAGTATATATATATATATATATATATATATATTTTTTTTTTTTTTTTTTTTTTTTGAGGTACCCGGGTCAGGGATTGAACCCAGAACCTTGTATGTTGGAAGCCAGCACTCAACCCAAGCCACACTGGCTTCCCTGCATTGGTTTTTTTTCGTTTGTTTTGCTTGCTATTTCTGTACCTTTTTTTTTTAAGAGGCACCAGGCACTGAACCCATGACCTCCCAAGTGGGAAGCAGGAGCTCAACTGCTTGAGCCACATCTGTTCCCCTCTATACAATATCTTAATGTAGCTGGGGCCCTAGTTTGAATGAAAGCAGAAGCTATAGGAAGTGCTTTCATTAGAAACCTAAAGGAGGGGCAAAGTGGGGAACAAGTAGCTCATGGTGCCCAGGAGACCAAGCCCAAAACAGAAAGGGGGAGGGGAGGATGTGCCTCACTTTTCTGAGGGTGGCTTGGTACTGGTGCACAGAAGATTCTAGAGAATATGGTAACCCAACAAATCATGCTGAGAGTTCTAAGAGATAGGACCTTTCATAAGGATATGAGCAAATTCATGGCAAGCGCTAGGAACAGGCCATGGTAAGTAGGCCAGAGAAGGATGAAATCGTAATCATGGAAGGGCTATTTATGTGCGCATGGGAGGTATTTCAGAGAACCCTGGGGGGAAGTTGGTGAGATTCTGAAGGGTTTAGAGATTGGCAGATGAAGGTAAGAGACAATACAATTTAAGCCAGGGCCACTAGTGTAACTTTATATCCAAAGGCTATATTAATTATCCCCTAATATAGTGCTACTCAGGTTAAAATGTGGTATTTTGTCTTAATTCTGAACCAGTCCAGGGTTATACTGGAAGCTCCCTATGTATGTGTTAAATGAATTGGGATAAATAAACCAGATTGTAATACGATCCCTTGGCATATAAAAAAGTTTATAAAGACCATGTGAATGCAAATATTCTCGCTGTCCTGATTTTGTGATAATCAGGGTAGGCTAAACATTCACTGTATTAGAAACCATGCATGTGTCCCCAGACCTAGTTTTTCTCCCTAGGTCTGGTTTTCAGAATGCTGGTGATAAACTAAGCCTGATTTATTATATGACCATCCTGTATGGGAAAAGACTGTAACTCTGGCTATCTTTGGTCAACCTTAAGAGATATAGCAGAAGGATGGATGTGGCTCGGGTGGTTGGGCATCTGTCTCCCATATGGAGGGACCTGGGTTCAATCCCCAGGACTTCCTGGTAAAAATAAAAAAAAGAAAAATATGAAAGGCACATGGGCCACCAGGTCCCACTGGCGGGTGTGCCACCAGGTCCCGTGAGCAGGTGAGTCACCAGGTCCTGTGTATGGGTGCGTTGTCATGCCCCGCGGGCCACGCAGGAAGACGATGTCGTAACAGGAGAGTGACACAAGTGAAAGCCAAGATGAGACGCGCTGAAAAACCAGGAACTAAGGTGGCGCAGGCGGTAGGATGCCTCTCCCCCACATCGGAGGTTCCAAGGATCGAATCCCAGTGAAGACAGGAGGAGAAGGATGAGAAGAGAGGGCAGGAAACGGACACATAGAGTTGCCCAGCGAATGGACACAGAAACAGCAAAACTGGGGGGTGTAAAAATGGGCATAAGTAAATAAATAAATCCTTAAAAAAAAAATGTATAGGGGAGGAAGATACGGACTATAGTTAGTAGTAATACTGTGATGATGCCCTTTCATGATTAGTTAACAAATGTTTCACAACAATGCAGGGTGTTTGTGGGGGAGGGGGATGTGTGGGAGCCCTGTATGATGTTATGCATGTTTGTTTGTTTTTTTTCCCATGTTTATTTTGTAAGTTCACAATGTTTACTGAACATTTATAGTTTATGTATGTTCATGTATGAATGATATACTTTAATAAATTGTTTAAGAAAAAAAAAAAAAAAGACCATGTGGGAAAAAAAAAAGACTGGACTCAACATTTCACCATTGGGAAACGGATGTGGCTCAAGAGGTTCGGCGTCCATCTACCATATGGAGAGACCAGGGTTCGATCCCCGGTACCTCCCGGTAAAAAAAACAAAAAAACAAAAAAAAACATTTCACCATGCTTTGAGAAATAAACAATAGAGAATATCCAAAAGGTTTATAACCCTGAAATGTGAGCTACAGATAATGAGGGTGTGAGGTGAGAGCTTAGGATATTTGGCATGTTAGAAGAGAGAATGTAGATTTTTGGGGGGAAGACGGTGTTCAACCACTGTGCTATATCTGCTTCCCAAAGAGAGTTGATTTTTTTTTTTTTTTCCTGCAGAAGGCACCCAGGACCTCTTGAGCTACATCCACTCCCCTCCATATTGAGTTTGAAATGATTATAATTTATTCTTTAATATATTATCCACTCAGAACCACCTAGAGGGACCTGGTTAGAGGGAGAAACATCATCTTGACCTCAGAGTTCTCTTGTAAAAAGAACCAGAAATGTAAATTACTTCCCTAATACACAACACCAAAGACATTACCAATAGTTATAAAATAAGATGTTAGTCTTTCACACAGTCTAGTCTCATTAATTAATCTTTACTATTTTGTGCTAGTTTCATAGTATGGTAATGTCTGTAGTTGTT
Source organism: Tolypeutes matacus (assembly GCA_026826555.1). Lineage (NCBI taxonomy): Eukaryota > Metazoa > Chordata > Mammalia > Cingulata > Chlamyphoridae > Tolypeutes > Tolypeutes matacus. The sequence continues at coordinate 43,795,276 of JAKSZT010053928.1, forward strand.
ATAGTTAACAAAGATGAACATTACCATAGGCATAATCCCAATTTCTTTATTCAGCCATTTCTAATGCCATCACTGAGCAGGCATATGCTTTACATAGATGTAGCACAATCTACCTATTCTGGAAGAAACTTTCAGTCTTTATGGTATTTTAGCTAGATTCTGATGTAGTGTTATCTTTATTCCTTCAAAATTCTATTTTACTTGATATATTTCCCCCTGTATTACTAATGTAATTAAATGATTTTCTTTATGTACTTTTTGCCCATGACTAGTATTTCGTTATTGTAGAGTCACAATGAAAATTGTTTAAGGGCCTTAAAAGTTTAAAGCTCCATCATCAAAGAGTCTTAGCAAAGCTCATTCTGGGTTCCTAGCACATCTATCTAATCCATCCAAAGATTTTTTGATGGCTTAATGTATTTCATCAGTCTGTGAATACAGCATATTCTCTAGCATTTGAATCAGTAGATCTAACATGACCCATTTTCTTCTTATGCCAAAGATCGTTTCCTTTACAGGATTTTAATATAGATTACAATTGGCAGACATTCTGTCTCAAAACTACTAATGTGCCACCCATCACTTCTTGAATTGCTAGCTACATTCTTTCTAACAAAGGATCACAGTTCTCTCTCAAGAAAGCACCTAGGGGAAAAAGGCTCAAAAATGTTTTATTTCTTCTTTCAGCCAAAGGGTATTTTGTGATCAGTAAAAATAGCTTAAACATAGGTGTTGGCTTTCAATTGTTATAATCTACCTTCATACTTTATATAAAAGGTTATTATAAAAAAAAAAATGCAGGGGAGCAGGTGTGGCTCAGTGGTTGAGCATCTTGCTTCCCATGTACGAGGCCCTGGGTTCAATCCCTGGTGCCTTTTTTTTTTTTTAAAGTGCAAACTCTTTTCAAGTGTGAAGATGCTGCTGCTAGGCATGGTCTCTACAAACTCAGAGTGTATACTTGCAGATTTGGTAGATATAACTTCTTTTTAAAGAACTCAGGTTCTGTCCAATTTAAATGGCTCAACTTTCTATGGCTTTGCATAAAATGAATATATTTAAAGGGTTTAACGTACTTCAGATTTGATTTTTTAAATGGCTTTCCTTCGTTATAAACTAGGTAGGTTTTCTTTTTAAAGAAGCTTTAGATTACATAAATGTTACATAAAAAATATAGGGGATTCCCATATACCTAACCCTCTCCCCCTCTCACATAGCTAGGTTTTCTTTATAATTGTTTCATTGGAGCTCAATGAAAGCAGAGAGTCTTAAATTTTTGTTGTCATTCATCTTCTATCTGATTAAATGAAGCGATGGTTTAACTAGCTCTTTGAAAGTACTGGGATGATGAAACATTCCACTATCTCTCTCTAGTGATCCTGTGTTATAGTCTGACTTCTGATGTGCTTGGTATTCAGTCACTGAGCATTTTTAAACTATTCGAAAAACAAGGCACACAATTTCTGTGGATATGCCTGGTATTGTAGGAGCAGACCATATGTCCTTGTAAGCATTTGAAAATAAATGAAAAGAGGTTGATCTTAAAATTAGCATAGTAGATTGAGTAATAATTTAAAGACAAATAAAGCGGTGATTCTTAATCATTTTTAGACTATAAAAGGATCCCTTCTTGAGAATCTTAATAAACACGAGGATCCTATCCCCAGAAATGCAGCATACCTACACATGCTTACTCACAAGTGAACGTCCACAGACACAGTTTTGCATTTGGTTTTAGGGGTTTCTTAGTTCTCCAGAAACCTTATATTTTATGTATTTATGTTATATAATAAAACTACACACTAATATATTATATATATATATTTTACACACACATACACACAACCAGGAGTTTGATTATATAGCAAAAAAGGTAACTATAAAAAAAAGCAAAGGCACCAAAAGAATACAGAAACAATTGCTACATAATTTCAGAGGACGAGAGTTGTATGGGAAAAATATAACTTTGCTCTGAAAAGATTTGCAACTTATACCTCTTTCTTTGCTTCTTGAACACATTTTACATATATACCTTGTTATTTGTAGAGTTACCCCTCTTCTCTGATAGCTCTATACTAGCAATCACAAAACCACAGTGCTATTAAAATACACTATGCCTTCCTCCGTAAAAGGCTTTACAAAATAAAAACAATATTATAACTTGCTAAAGTTTGTAATGACCTAAAACAGACAAAGCTAAGTGAACTTTTTTGTTCATAAGATTATTTTAAATATTCAGACATGAGATACAAAATCTTGAGAAAACATTTTAAAATGTTAAAAGATTAAACAAACAAACAAACAAAATGGGAACTGATGTGGCTCAAGTGCTTGAGTGCCTGCTTCCCACACGGGAGGTTCCAGGTTCGGTTCCTGGTGCCCCCTAAAAACAAAAAAGCAAACCAACGAAAAAAAAAACTAACTCAGGGGAGCGGATGTGGCTCAACAGTTGAGTGCTGGCTTCCCACATACAAGGTCCCAGGTTCAATCCCAGGTCCTGGTACCTCAAAACAAAACAAAACAAAACAAAACAAAACAAAATGAAACAAAACAAAACCATGAGACCTCTGTACTATTTTTTGCAACTCCCTCTGAATCTAATTATTTCTAAATGAAAAGTTAAAAACAAAACAAAACTCAACATATATCCAATGTAACATTTGGAAAATAAAGAATGGTATAAAAAGACTGTAGGTATTTTTTAAAAAGTTCTCCCATAATCTGGAATATCATTATGAAGCGGGATATTGTCTTAAAGCATTCTGAAAAGTCAGAAGTCAAAAAACCGCTTTCTAAAAATCTGAAAAGTAAAAAAAAAAAAATTTTTTTTTGTAGAAAAATAACTCCCTTTATAAAATTTTTAACTTTGGAAGACAAAACATTTTCAATGAAAATTTTTAGATGTGATCTGTCTAACCTACTTATAAAGTCTCAAGCACAGGTTTCTAAAAATCAAAAAATTAAGCAAAAGGTAAAACCTGTTTGTTTAAAATAAAGTAATAAATTTTTCACTTAGTCTCTTTTAGAAAAACCAACGTTTGCAATCAGTAACTGCTGTTAATTAACCAAAATAATTTATAGTCAAGTGCAGATCTAGGTACCAATAAAAGCTGAAAACATGTACGATATGAGAATGAAAATTCAGAGTGTATGTGTGGGAGTGAAGTTTAGTAAGGAAAGAGAGAGAATGACTTGGGGGTGGAGTGGGAAACTGTGCAAAGTGAGGAGAATCAGAGGGATAGAGGCAGAAAGAGAGGGCAGAGAGAACATCAAACAGGGAAGCTCCGAGATGCAGAGAGAGGCAGAGAGGGAGGGAGAAGGAAAGGCACAGAGGAGGAGGAGGGCAACAGTGGGAGAATGAAGCAGTGTAGGGGACAGACAGAAACAAACAGGGAGGAAGGAGAAATGAGAAAAACAGACAAAGGAAGAGGGAAAGAAGGACATAGAAACAGAGAGGAAAGAGCTCGACTAGCAGAGAAGGAAAGATAGAATCAGTCAGAGAGGGAGAGAGACAGATACCCTGAGATACCAGGAGAACAAAAATGGAGAAAGATTGAGACAGACAGAGGAGGAGAGACAAACAAAGAGGGGAGGGAAGGGGGAAGAAGGAGGTAAACACTCAGGAAGTCAGACACATCACTGCCCAGAAAAAAAGGAAATGCCAAAAGAGAGACACAGACAAAAAACAAACAAACAAACAAACAAACAAACAAACAAACAAAAAACTAGAGGAAAGAGAAAAGAAGAAATGGAAAAGGCAAAGTATAAAAAAGAGAAAAATGGAATGTGAAAGGATGGATGAAAGCAGTTGCAGGCAAAATAGAGTATCGGCTGTTTATTGTAATTTTTCTCTTTTGTAGTTCTCAACATAAAACTTAAACAAACAAAAATACCCTGAAGCTTAAAATGGAAATGATGGTGAAATTCTCCTGGCATTAGGTTGAAGTGATGTGTCTGATAAAAAGACTCTAATTTTAATAATAACTATTAAATTATCATGACCCTAATTACTTACACAGTTGGGAATCAGAGAGACAAAAGAGAAGCGATGATGTTTAACATTCATAAAAAGCATTCAGTGATTTTCCTCCTATCTCCTCTAAAAAAGAGATGAGTTATTTCTTAAGATCAAAGTAACTGTTTCATAATTGGGGGAGAGGGTTGAAAATATGATGGCTATTCCAAATACTGGTAAAAAATTTCAGCTAATTCCAGTAAAAAGCAAGTAAAGCTCTTGAAAATCTTAAAAACAATTCAGTTTAACACGAATGGACACCCTTAGTTATTCCAAATCACCTATATGGTGAGATTCCAGCTTTGGAGAATTAAAATATAGAGGTAAATGTCAAAGTTCCCAGACTGTCTAATTAGAAATCAGATACTCCTCAAAAATTACACAGCTTGATTAACATTTTCTATCTTTCAATATGTGATTATGCTAATCATAACAATGACAGATCAAGGTTTTGCTCTATTATAACCACTTTAAAAATTATTCCACCTCTTTCCCAAAAAGGGTACAAAAATTAACATGAGTTTTCAAAGTTAAGATTCCTAGTATCTTAATTTCCAAAAGAAATGTCTTATTCACACTGTATTTGTTCCACAATGAAATTTTTACGATTGACCAAGTCATTCTATATAATGTAACTATTTTAAGATGAACCTGAAAGAGAAATCATTTTTCCAACTGGTACTTTGTTCTGCTATACACACATACCAAGGAGCACACAGGTAAACCTTTCTATCATCAAGGTACAAGCAAAATAGCAAGGATAGGGGAGAAGAAACTGGTACTACAGCTAAAAAGTAAGTGACTCCTACTCCTAAACAAACAAATCTTTGCAAAAACAAAGAAAAAAAGATTTTAAAAAATGCTCTCATTTGAGCATGGTAAGGATTTTACCAAACATATCCCTAGCAAATTATGCTAAGTGAACATGGACAAGTCTTCATATATTTAATTTCATTTTCTACACATTTAGCATATGAATTAAGAGTCACATACCTTCATTGTACTGACACTTGCTTCATCATACAGAGTTATTGAAGATGTACTTTCCATAATACCTGTAAAGTGATGTTCTGCATTGCTCCTCTAAAGAGCTCACTGCACAAGCAGTCAGCTGATTAGTCAGTCAGACATTTGGATAGCACTGATAGAGCAGTCAAGTCTAAGGCACTTGCCGTGAAGACTGAGAGACAATACAAAGTCAACAACTGTATGTTGTGATGTCAGTAACACTTTAACCAGTCACCACCCAGAATATCTGAAAGCATAAGCTATATTGAGCTCTCATTAGTAATTCAGAAGCAATGATGCAAAAGCCCATGAAACTGTGAATGTGCAATGGACTGTCAGGACTTCTGAGATTTCTTGCTATTAAAATTTTATTGTACAATGATGCCTGACCTCCCAGGACCAAATGAAAAAAGTTGAGTTAATTACATTTTCTGTAATTCCCTAAAGAACAAAATGTACAGAATCTAGGTATAGGTAATATACCAATTTTTAAATAACTCTCTCTGACACTTTTAATATCACTAACTAAAAGCCTAAAAGACAATCTTTCTACAATAGTTGTCATCCCACGACAGTTTTTTTAAAATCTTCAAACTGATTTGTCCCAAAGAAAATACATTAAGAGTACAATTCTATATTTCTTAATTTGTTTTTGCTAAAATTAAAATGGGTTTGCTTATTCTGGCAAGTGTTACTTCATACCAGCAGATGAAGATAGCATTAGAGCTGCAATCAGAGGAAAATTCTGCCTTTTGCCAGAAGCTTGTTGACTATATTAGCTCAAGTGGTAGACTTAAAAGAAACGGACCAGACCAAATTAAAAGAATTAAATGCTCAATAACAAACAAAATAAAATGAAGAAAACTGTAGAAAATAATTGCATCTGTTGGGCAAAACAATGAATAATCAGGTGCGTGTGTTTTCTGGATTCTAATCATTGCTTTCTCTGATAGCTAGATAAAGGTATGTGCCTTTGTTTCCCATTTTGTGAAATAAAGATCATACTTTCACTAAGCATAACGGGAATGCTGTAAGGATCCCAACAGACAGTGCTTATATATTACCTGCACTATTCCAAGAAAAAACGTACACTACTAACCAGAAATGCTTCTTTTCTCTGCAATGAGAGGTTAATAAATCTTCTAGGATTCATATAATTCAGTAGTGCTCTGCTCTGTGTATCATCTTGGCAAACACCAACAAAAGACATTAACTTATATTGTAGCTTGAAAATACATGACTGCTTTTTTCAAAAATAAAATACAAGTTAAAGGTAGGTAAATCCCCCAAATCTTACCTGGCTATTCAAACAACTAAGGTGATAAGGCAGCTAATATCAGAAAGTTTAGTCTGAGATTTCATACTAATGCTATGATTTATTTAAATTTTCCCCAAATTTCTATTTCTCCAGTGTATCATTCCCTTCTTTTTAACAATTCCAGGCATTTTTTGGTACCCACAGATTTGTAAGACATAAAAATCAAGTGCCAGTCTGAGAATCCAAAAAAAATATATATCCAAGTTCTTGACTTCTCCATATATGATTACTGTTTCCATCAAAGGGTGAAAATGTGTTTTTCTCAGATAAAACTTTTGTTACTTATGAGAAACATAATTTCAAAGCAGCTTTCCTTAAAAACTGCAATAAAAGCTCTTGTTATGAAACAGATGGACAAACTGAAATGCAGAACAACAAAGCAATCTGCTTACACTGTGGCAAAAACAAAAACTAATATTTCTACTAGTTAGAAGGTTCAGGATAAATCCACTTGTATATTCAGAAGATATTTTAAATAATTCTATATCTCTTTGTCTTTGGAAATTTTTGGGTCTTATAAATTCAAGGAATTCTGAATTTATGAAAAGTCATAACTAAAATATTTTAAAATGTAATTTTATTACTGTCAAATAGAGGCCTCCTTTTAATTTTCAAGTAAAAGGACTCAGATACTACTGATAGTGAGTTCCAGTGACAATGAACCCTTAATTTAGGAACAATCTATAATTTGCTAATAAGACACAGAACCTTATCTTCAAGTATTCTTTTTGAATGCTATACTATTATGAGTTGGTTCTGTGTCTCCCTTACAAGCGTTCAATTTAAATCATGAAAAAGATTTAGAAAAGTTTCTTATGATGTCTTGGAAATGTGCTCAAAACATACTATCAAGACCAGGTAATGAAGGACCTTTTCAAAGAATAAATCCCCAATAAGAGAAATCTGAATTAATGAGATTTAACTTTTTGCTTTCATTTAAAATTTCACATTGTACTTTTTAGGAGGCTTAGCAACTACCTCTCCAAAACCAGAAACACAAAGACTCTATTTAAGACAGCGTTTAAGTGTAGTTATAAGGTAAAAAGATAATTCCCAACTGAGTTACAGGAACTGGGGCAACTATGGGACTAACAGAAATTTAATTGTCTAAATCTAATTACTGACTGCTAATAAACTTTCCTCTTAATTTTTCTGGGGCCTTTGTTCTTATGGGACATTTTAAGTGCTTAGTCTTTAAAGGTGAAAACAAAATTTGAACCTAATTCTCCCACATTATTTCCTAAGTTGGTCCAAAAAGAAAGAACAAATGATCACAATAACCAAGGGCCATCTTATTGAAATTAAGTCTTTAGAAATTTCATACATTTCTTAGAGGTAGAAAATCAGTATTTTGTAACCACTAATGTAATAACTGATCCTGCCAAAAATCATGAATAGGTAATAAAACCTATTGGATGAAAGAGTGTTGTTGAATAGAACAAGATATTCATGACTATTTTTTATTTCAAAGAGAAAGTTATCTTTACAAACAGGCGGATATTACCTTAACCAAATGACCAAATTTAATTACCATAGTTGCACAAGCTAATATTATATGCCTCCTGAAGTAATTCAATGGGGAAAATATTTCATCTTAATCTAACAGTGAGGAAACAATCAGACAACTCCAGACTGTGGGTCATTCTACAAGACAGCTAGTTTGAACTCTTTAAAAATGTAAATATTATGAAAGAAAGAAAAAAAAAGAGGCAAAATTACAGAAGACTAGAGACATGACAACTAAATGCAATGTTACAGATGATTAGACCCTGGATTTTTTAAAAAAGCTTTGAAAGACATTTATAGAACAACAGTGGAAGTACCAATATGGCTAGTATATGAAATAATATTGTATCAATGTTAAATTTCTTGAATGTGACAAATATACCAGCCATATACATACAAAGAGAGCTAGAAAAAATGACAGAGCGAGAGTAAGCGAGAAAGAGAATCAAATGTGGCAAAATGTTAAGAACTGGTGAGGGCAGGAGAAAGGCATTCAACCATTCATTATACCACCTTTAAACTTTTCTACTCAACCCTTTCAAGCAGGCCTCCTTCCCTTTTCTATTTGAAGTAAAGTCCTATATTTGCTATAGCATTTAAAAAACAATTATTTAGACTCTAACACATCTATTAAACTGTGACAGTGCCTTTATTAAAAGATTGTTATTTTTGATTATTGCTATTTATAAAATTGCATAAGTTTTGAGCCATTTGCTGCAATCCTCTTTTTCCCATATGTCTGGTACTTTTGCAGAATGGTAAAAAATAATATTATTGCAGGTATGCCTAAATTCAACATGGCAACATAACAGATAATATATATTACTTACAACCATGTAAGCTTTTATTCATCAGTGCTCTTCCTATTTTTTCTCCTTGTATATGTCTCCTAGCTCTGCCTGCATGCTATTCAAATGACCAAACTGAATTGCTTAAAATAACACAAATTTAGTCTCTCACAATTTTGGGCCAGAAGTCTGAAATCAAGAGGTCCCAAGACCATGCCCCCTCTGAAGGCTCTAGGAGAGGATTCTTCCTGGCCTGCTCCAGCTTCTTGTGGCTCTTGGGTGTTCCTTGGCTTGTGGCAGCACAACTCCAATCTCTGCCTCCATCTTTACATGGCCTTCTTCCCTGTGTCTGAGTGTCCTTTTCTGTCTCTTACTGCCTCTTATAAGGACACTTCCATTGGATTGAGGGCCCACCCTAATCCAGTACGAGCTAGCTCATCTTGATCCTTACCTTAATAACATCCACAAAGACCATTTTACAAATAAGGACACATTCTGAGGTTCCAGGTGGACATGAATATCGGGGGACACTATTCAACCCACTACACTCCTGTTGCCAGTAACCAATACATTCTAATTTCCCCTTTCATTTGGAAGATTATCTCATTTGAATTCTATGGTAAGCGAATCATGATAAACTCTAATCCCTTAATATTTTCTCATTACAAAAGAAATGTATGCTCATGAAAAATAGCAACAATAGAAAATCATACATAATAAAAAGGAAGATCCATCTACTCCAATTACCATCTAATCCCACTTCATAGGTTATCTGCTATAGAATTCAGTTTATTCTCAGCATATAAAAATATATATGCATATTTATTTTGCAACTTGTCTTTATTATGTTTTAATAAACAGAACTATTTGTTTCTTTTAAATGCCTAAATGTATTCCACTATATGGTTATCTATTATTGGAACCTTCTCTTCTTATGAATGGACATTTAATTTGTTTCCAATTTTCCACTACTTCAGATAATGCTCTATAGTGCACTGGACTTTGAGTGTGTCCTTGTACACATAGACATAATTCTTCAGAACATATTAGAAGCTATATTATAAATGCTTCTTTAAAGGGTATGATCAATTAAGATAATATCACTAGCAAACTGCTCTCCATTTAGACAGTACCAATTTATACTCTAACCAAGTGTATGTGAATGATCGCTTCCCCACTCATTAATAATGGAAAAAACAGTCTTTCTAATTTTTTACCAACATATCGGATTAAAAAATAATCTCTTATTTTAATTTGTATTTTCCCAGCCACCAAGGAGGTTTAACATTTTCATGTTTGATGGCTATATGTATTTCTTTTATAAATTATCTTTCATATCTTTTGCCCATTTTTCTTCCAGATTGTCTTTTCTTACTGAGTTACATGTGCCTTTGTACCATAAAAATTTAACCTTTTGCATATAGTGTTCTATTGCCATTTTTTTTTTTTAAACCCAGAGTGACGTTATTCTTTATGGCACCTCTGAGCAACTAAAAATTTTAAATAAATGTCTTTATGCATTTGATATTTATGAGAGGCACATCTGAATTATTCTGATTTGGGTACCTTTCTGGGTTTAACCATCAATGGTCAGATGTGCATAAATTTTCTGTCATATTATTACGATGAAGAACCTTACAGATGAATTTAAAAGGTACTCATTTTCAAGTGGCCCTCTCAACCAATTTTCTAAAATCTCTAAACCTATCCCAAAGTATTTTCTTTAGGGAAAATAACTAAATTGTAATATACATTTTACAAAACCCAAATAAATACCTAACTTTTAAAAATATTTTTTATGCCCCCCACCCCGACTCCCTCATTTGTCTGCTTGTTGTCTCATTGTCTTCTTTAGGAGATACTGGGAACCAAACCCGGGACCTCCTGTGTGTGAGGTGGAAGCCCAATTGCTTGAGCCACATCTGCTCCCACGAATACCTTAATAGAAGGAGGATGGAGAGTAATATATAGCAGTACCTCTCTATATACTATATTCCATTTTGAAAACTCCGTAATTTGAAGTAAAAACACATCATTGTGAAGTATAAAGAAGAGGATGCAGAGTACAGAGGACATTATCTTACTAAGGTGAGGGTTCTTTCCACTACTGCCTGCTAAGTCCCCCAACCCACCAAGCCATGCTGAGTGAGCCAGTGCCCCTGAATGGCATTCTGTGCCAGAGACACCAGGTGACAGCTCAGGGACACCAAATATCCAAGGCATGAGAACCCTGGAAGTTTTCTCATTCCCTTCAGATTTTGCTACTTTATTTATTTATTTTTGAGGTATCAGGGCTGGGGATTGAATCTGGGATCTTGTATGTGGGAAGCCGGTGCTCAACCACTGATCCACATCGGCTCCCCTGAGTTGGTTTTATCGTTTGTTTGTTTTTTGTTTTGTTTTTAGGTAAGGCACTGGAGACTGAACTCAGGACCTCCTAAGTGGGAAGCAGGCGCTCAACAACTTGAGCTACATCTGCTTCCACTAATTTTATTATTATTATTTTTAGAAAGTACCAGGGAATGAACCCAGGACCTTGCACATGGGAAACAGCAGCTCAACTACTGAGCTGCATCTGTTTCCCAATGAGAGTTGGTTTTTCGTTTTGTTTGTTTTGCTTTTAGGTAGTACCAGGGATCGAACCTGGGACCTTGTACACAGGAAGCATGTGCTCAACCATTTGAGCTACATCCACTCTCCTGCTACTTTTATTGATCATGAAGCTACAATTACATAAAAGGAAGTAAGAACTTCATTCTCGTAGTTTATTTTTATTTTTCAGTCAGAATAATCCACTCAATAAAAACACTGATTCCCCAAAAATATAAATAAACAATAAAAATACAAAAATCTTGACTCTTGGCTTGGTAAGTACTTCTATTTACAGCATATCATATACTTTTAAAAATTGTTTTTCACTGTTCCAAATGAAATTGTCATAATCATCCTAGTACATATTTTATTTCATTTTATTTATTGTGGAAACATTTTAACATTTAATATTTTAACCACCTTTAAGCATACAATTCAGTGGCATTAATTACATTTATCATACTTCTTTATTAAAATGCTTTTTGGTTTATAAAACAACAGAATTTTACAGTAGAGACGGACCTCAGAAGTACTCTATCTAGTCCATACCTTATTTTATAGTTCAGGAAACAAAGGCTCAAAAGTAAAGCAGCATGTCCACTGACCATTTTACATTAAACTAGCTAATCAAAGTATGTAACAGTTTCTACCACACATTACTTGGAAATGGCACAAATGTTACCTGGCCTAACACGATGGCTTGTTTGCGCTTACTGAGTTCCATTAATTGCAAACATGAAGGAATTATGTGACTCATGGGATGGGTTCCTTTCATCTTACGAACCATGAAGTTCATTCCTAGAGGGCTTTAAGAAAAAATGTCCTATCATAATGAGTCACCAGCTATCTTAGTACTTATGATTTCATATAGCATTTTTAAACAAATGCTGCACCTGAGATTCTCTTCCACTAACTGAAAGTACTTCATAATTTAGTGTGTTTCCTATCTGATTAATAAATCTGCAATTACATTAAAAATATGTATTAGCCCTTCAGTATTGATCACCTAAGATTAATATTTATATACTTTTGTTATCAGTGTGTCTTCATAAAAATATGACATGTATAATTTGTCAGGTAGGATTTTGCAAATATTAATTTCATTAGTCCTCATGACAATAACCCTGAAAGAGAGATTATTATCTCTACTGTAAAACTGAAAAGACAAAGGAGCAAAGATATTAAGCAATTTGCCCTTGGTAATGTTAGACCCAAGAAGTGAGGCTGGATTTAAATTCTATAGCCTTTTTACGCTTAAATAGAATACTACTCTCTCTCTATAGAAAATTAAGGCTAAAAAAAATATTGGCTAAATTATGATAGACCTTTAAAATTAAGCAGTAGAACTAAGAATTGAAAGACTTAAAAAAAAAAAAAAAAAAAGGAGGGGATAAATCAATAGCTGAGCTAGGGAATATATATTTATAAAATACTCATCTATTTTCTCATTCAATTCTGAGGAACAAGTTAATTCATCAAGATAACTGTCAAGGTTTAGAGCTGACATAACCTTGTGAATCTAAGCTGAAGCAAAGAAATAATTAAGAATGTAAACTGGCTTTACCACGTTATACCCAAACTATTGTTTATTAAACTCTTTAAGGGACAAAAACAAAAACAAAAATAAAAAAAGAATGCAAAGTGTGAGGTTCTTAAAATAATCTGGATATAAAATGACAAGAGTTGAGGTGGGTGTTTTAGTTGGGAAAGAAGAATGAAGACAGTAAAGAGATACTTCAAAGCAAAAACTGGCAAGTTATTGATGACTGAGGCAATGAAAGAGAAGGCTAAATCAAAGATAATACAAATATTTAAAAATTGGATAACTAAAAGAATGGTGATGCCATTATAAGAAGCAAGAAATGTGGCATGGGAAATTGGGATAGAGGCAGAAAAAAATTAAGAATTTCCCATCAGCCCTTGTCTATCACCCACCAAAAATGAATAAACAAGCAAGCAAGCAAGCAAATAAACCCCAAATCATTTTCTTCAACTGAACATGTCACAGAGGGAAGATCTTAGAGAGGTGAAGACAGATGGAGATGTTCCCCAGATAGTCAGATGAACCACCAATCAGATTTTCAAAGTTCCACAGTCACAGATTCCACAGATAATTAAAGTACAAATCAAACAGTTACGGTTAAGGTGCAATGTTCCATAGGCAGGAAATGGAATTGGAGTTGATTATACTGCAGGATTCAAGTGTGTTGCCCTACCATGAGGTCTAATGGCCAAACAAGACAAACCCTGCCCTTATGAGTCATACAAACAACTTTATCAACATATCTTTGGACTCCATCCCCACCATCAATACCCTAATATAGATCACCATTATTTCTTGATTAGATTTCTTAATCAGAACTGTACAAAAAAGTATAGTCAGAAAAGTGCTGCTCCCCTCTCATCTCTAACATCCCATCTCCTGTAGGGAACTAATTTCATTTCTGTCTGGTTTATCATTCCTATATTTTTCTGCACAAATAAGCAGATAAATATATATGCCTCCCTTCTTACAGGAAGAATACTATCCTTTTTGTACTTTACTCCCCGCCCCCGCCCCCTTAATTGCACTATAACAGTTCAGAGATCTTCCTCCTTCTTTCTTACAGCTGCATATTACTCCATTGTGTGGCTGTTCCATTGTTTCCTCAATCATTTTCCTGTATGGGCAATTAGGCTATTTTCAATATTTTCCAATTATAAAAACAACCTTTGGCATATGAAGGTGTATCTTTAGAAGATTCTTAGAAATGGCATTGAGTCAAAGATAAATGTATGTGTAATTCTGTTAGGTATTGCCAAATCCCCCTCTAGAAGAGCTGGGCCAGTTTGCATTTCCACCAGTAAGTATTTGAGGGTGTCTACTTCTTCACAGTCTCACAAAGGAATGTGTTGTCACACTTTAAATTCTTTGTATTTTTAGGACACATATAGATCTGTGGTATATGTTAAAAATATTTTCTCCCAATTTGTTAGCTGTCTTTTGGCTTTGTTCTTGGGATTTTTTTGCCATGCACATTTTCCTATTTTATTTAATCCAATTTATCAATGTTTTGTTGTCTCTGGATTTTGAGTCATACCACAATAAAAGCAGAAAACTAGAAAACTCACTTTTTTTTTTTAGTACTTGCATGGTTGCCTTCCTTCCTTCCTTTTTTTGTATTTATACCCTTAATCCATTTATTTTCTGTAACAGTTTTATTAAGATATAATTCACATACCATACAATTTACCCATTTAAAGTGTACAATTCAATAGCTTTTAGTATAATCATAGGGCTGTGCAACCATCATCAGAATCAATTTTAGAACATTATCATCACTCCAAAAAGAAATCCTGTACCATTTAGCAGTCACTCCTCTTTTCTCCCCAACTTTCTCAGCCTTAGAAAATCACTAATCTACTTTCTCTATAGATTTGCCTGTTCTGGACACTGCACAGAAAAGGAATCATTCAATATGTGGCCTTTTGTGACTGGCTTCTTTCATTTAGCACGTTTCAAGATTCATCAATGTTGTAGTATGTATCAGTATTTCTTTTTTATTGCTATATAATATTCCAATGTATCAATATACTACATTTTATTTATCTATTCATCATTGATGGACATTTGGTTGTGCCCACTTTTTTGCTATTATGAATAATGCTATGAACACTGGGTTGAGTTTATTCTTGTGCATGGGGCAAGATGTGGATATAATTCGATCTCTTTCCAAATGGCTCCCCCAGATATACCAGCACCTTTTATTAAAATATCCATATCTACCCCAGTGATTTGAGATGCACCTTTATCATTTCAACTTGCACTTGGGTCTATTTCTGGACTTTCTGTTCCACTGGTCTATTTGTTTATTCATTTGTCAGCATACTGTTTTAATTACAGAAACTTTATAGTATATGTTTTGATGCCTGGTATTTCTTTAATCATACTACTACTTTCATTTAGTTCTTTTACATTGATATTCATGATGGATATTGGTTTGTAATTTTCTTCCCTTTATGTACTATTTTTTAAATTAGATTTAAGCATCAATATTACATTTCCTTCATAAAAGGAATTTGGAAGTTTTCCGTCATTTTCAATGCTCTTAAACAATTTATAGAGCAGTGGGATTATCCGGTATTTGAAAGTTTGGCAGAATCCCCCTGTGAGATCATCTTTTGTGTGAGATAATTTCTTAATAACATTATTTCTTTTATGAAAATAGGTCTCTGCTTAAACTTTCTAACTCCTACGGGGTCATTTTTGATAATCTGTATTTCCCTAGGAAATTATTCATTTTATCTAGGTTTTCAAATTAATTGCAATGAGGTCCATAATGCAGTCTCTTGTGATTTAAAAAATTTTTTTTTAAATTTTGTTTTCAAAGGCTATTATCCCCTTTGTTATTTCTCATTTTGCATATTTGTGCTTTTCCCCTTTATATGCTTAAGTTTGCTAGTGGCCTGTTTTGATAATTTTCTTATAAAATTCAAAACATAGATTTATGCCTACTTTAAAAAAAAAAATTTCCTTCCTTGTGCCCTCTTCAAGTTTATTTTGTTGCTACTTTTCTACGTTTTGTTCTGAGCTGGAAATTTACTTCATTTATTTTCATTTTTACAAGTAAATGTTTTAACTGCTATGAATTCTCCTTTGAATGCTGCTTTATTGGGATATGTTAAAAGATTCCTACCTAGTTTAATGATACCCTCTTCTGTTAGTACAGCAAAGTTCAGACATTTCAGCAGAATTTTTTTTCCTGTTTTTTTTGTGGTCCCTTCTGCCTTACTGGATTTGGAATGTTCTCCTTTACCAGGCAAATACCAAAGGGTGTTTCTCTCCCTTTCTTTTTTTTTTTTTTTTTAAAGATTTTATTTATTTATCCATTTATCCCCCCCTTGCTGCTTGTGCTCGCCGGGTCAGCCAACCACGCCGTGCAGGCGGGCCTGCCCTCACCAGGAGGACCCGGAAACTGAACCGGGGCCTCCCACATGGCAAACTGGAGTCCTACTGATTGAGCCACAGCCGCTTCCCTCTCTCCCTTTCTTATCTGCCTTTTCTCCTCCCCCAGAGCTATGCATTTTGAGGACTGTCTTTTCAAGTTGTATTCATTTACAAAAAAAATTTACTTTCTTATTTTTACAGATAAATATTTTAACTACTGTGAATTTTTTTTTTGAAAATATTTGAATACATTTTTTTAGAATTTTCAGATTTAGGGTGGACTTAAGCCTTAAGCCTTAGTGAACAGAGTATAAAGCTTAGTCTCCCTCTCTTTCTCCCATTTTTACTTGTCTGCCTTTTCTTGCCACTAAAATCCTGTGGCAGACAGTAGGGTGAGAGTCTGAGATTACATGCTGGGATTTGGTGATTTTTCTCTTTTTCCTTACAGTTATTTTGAACTTTTTGAATTCCCTTCAAATTATGCCATCTTCATATTCTGTATAGTTTCACTGTTTCCTTTTTATTGTTATATATATATATATTTTAGAGGAAAATTGGGAGGCATTAGCAAGATGGCCATCACTCTCTTCAGTTATGTGCAAGTCCTCCTTGACTTAATTTTTTTGTAATAGATTTACTGAGCTATAACTCACATACCATCTAACTCAGCCATTTAAAGTATACCATTCAGGGGAGCAGATATAGCTCAAGTAGTTGAGTGCCTGCTTCCCCAGTACCTCCTAAAAACAAAAATAGAAACAAAACAAAAAAACCAACTCTCATTGGGGAGCAGATGTAGCTCAATGGTTGATTCTGCTTCTTGTATATGAGGTCCTGGGTTCAATCCCTGGTACCTCCTAAAAAAAAAAAAAAAAAAAAAGAATCTGAACTATAGAAAAATCGATACAGTGTATATGAAAAAATGATGAGAAAAGGAACACACAAAAAAAGGATGTAAGCAACTAAATAAAATTATGTTTTAAAAAAGTATACCATTCAAAAACTTTTAGTATATTTAGAGTTGTATAATGTCCACCACAGTCAAGTTTTTAAAATATTTATTAGCCCCAAAAGAAATCCTGTACCTTTTAGCTATCAATCCCCAATCTTCCCATTTCCCACCCAGCCCTAGACAACCACTGATCTACTTTCTGTCTCTATAGGTTTGCCTATTCTGGACAATTCATAGAAAAGTACAGGCATACTTCAGAGATGTTAAGGGTTTGGGTTCCAGAATACCACAATAAAGCAAGAATCACAATTAAAGCAAGTCACACGAAGTTTTTGGTTTCCCAGTGTATATACAAGTTATGTTTACACTATACTGTAGTCTTTTAAGTATGCAATAGCATTGTCAAAAAAAAACAACAACAATGTACATACCTTAACTAAAACGTGACACAGAGACACAATATGAGCATGTGTTGTAGGAAAAATGGTGCTGAAAGACTTGCTAGTTGCAGGGTTGCCACAAACCTTTAATTTGTGAAAAACAAAACAAAACAAAACAAAAAAACCCAAAAACGCAGTATCTGTGAAGCACAATAAAACGAGGCATGCCTGTAATCATACAGGCATACTTTTGTGATTGGCTTCTTTCACTCATCACAATGTTTTCTGGGTTCATCCATGTTGCAGCTAGTATCAGTAGTTGATTTCCTTTTATTGTCATATAAAATACTCCAATATATGAATATACCATATTTTGTTTATCCAGTCGTTTTGGACATTTGGGTTATTTCTACCATTTGGTTATTTTGAATAATGCTGCTATAAACATTCTTGTACAAGTTTTGAGTGGGCCTATGTTTTAATTTCTCTTGGGTATATACCTAGGAGTAGAATTGCTGAAACATATGTTAACTCTTGAACTGTTTGAGATACTGCCAGAATGTCTTCCAAGGCAGGTGCACCATTTTACATTCCTACAGCAATGTATGAAAGTTCAGATTTCTCCACAGCCTGGCCCACACATATTATTATTATCTATCTCTTTGACTCTACCCATCCCAGTGGGTAGCCAAAATGATAACATTTTAGATAAAAGAAAAAAACAAACCATACCATAAAAGAATATGTACAGTATGACCTGATTTTAGTAAAAAAAAAAAAAAACAAAAACAAAAACACAAAAAACACAAAAAACTTTAGTTAGTGATAACCATTTGCCAGGGAATGCGAAAAAATATATTTTTTATAATATTCAAAGATCTATAACCAAATGTCAACATTGGTTTTCCTGGGTTGGTAGTAATTTATTGGTAGCTTGTTCTTCATATCTTTGCTGATCTATATTTTCTTATTTGTCTTCTATGAATGTATAATACCTACTTTTTATTAAAATATCAACAAAAATCTATGTACTAGGACCTATATTTGTGAATGAGACCTATCTTCCTCTGCTTTGCACTACAGAAATTTTTCTGCAACTGTGTTATTCCCCATTTACAAGGCAGTATCAATATATCATTCAAGTCATTTCTAAGTCCAATATCCTGAACAGAGTAAGTAAATGCTCTTAACTTACCACCTAGGTAGTGAGGTCTCTCTCAATGCCTGGGTTTTAAAAGTCCACTGAAAATGGTGCAGCCACTATGGAAAACAGTTTGATGGTTCCTAAGAAAGTTTAGAATTTCCATATGACCCACTACTTCTAATTCTAGGTATATACCCCAAAGAACTGAAAGCAGGGACTCAAAACAGGCATCTATACAACACTTTCACAGCAGTATTATTCACAATAGTCCAAAGGTGGAAGCAACCCAAGTGTCCGTCGATGGATGAATGGATAAAAAAAAATGTTGTATATAAAGACCATGGAATATTTTTCAGCCATTAAAAAGGATGAAGTTCTGATACATACGACAACAGGGATGAACCTTGAAGACATCACATTTAGTGAAATAAGTCAGACACAAAAGGACAAATATTGTATGATCTCACTTACATGAAATAACTAGAATTTGCAAATTCAGAGAGACAGAAAGTAGAATACATGTTACTACCAGGGGTAGGGGGCAGGAGGAATGGGGAGTTAATACATAATGGGTGTAGGATTTCTGTTTGGGGTATGAGGGAAGTTATGGTAACTGATGGTAGTGAGGCATACTACAACACTGAATGGGATTAATCCAACTGAATGGTATGCTTGGAAAGTTTATGTTATATATATCAACACTTTTATTTAAAAAAAAAAAAAAAAAGCGACCAAAGAGACAGTAAACTAAATGCAATCCATGATTCTGGACTGGGAGCTAATTACAGGAGAGAAGGTCCAATAGGACAATATTGGCACATATGAAAAAAATGGAATATAGACTGTAAGCTTTATATCAATGTTAAATTGCTTGCACTTGATAACTGTTCTTAAAAGGTGGTTACATAAGTGAATATCTTTGTTCTCAGGAAATGTATATGGGAGTCTTAAATGTTCAAGGAACATAATGAATACAACCAACTTTCAAATATTTACAAGACAGATAAATAGCCAGATAAACTGACAAATTGATAGATAAATAGAAAGAGAAAGAAAAAGAAAGAGGATAAATGTGGCAAAATATTAAAAGCTGG
Source organism: Tolypeutes matacus (assembly GCA_026826555.1). NCBI lineage: Eukaryota > Metazoa > Chordata > Mammalia > Cingulata > Chlamyphoridae > Tolypeutes > Tolypeutes matacus. Next base: position 43,814,997 of record JAKSZT010053928.1, read on the forward strand.
TGAATCTGGGTATCTGGGTATGGGGGAGGGCATGTTGGAGTTCTCCGTATTATTTTTCCAACTGTCCTGTAAGTTTGAAATTATTTCAAAATTTAAAAAAAAGTCTACTGGGCTTTGGGAACTTCCCTCACCTAGTCACTATTTATTGAGGGCCAGCAAGGTACCTGATTTTATACCCAATACCCTGCCAAAAATTTAAGACGGCTAACAAATAGCAAATGTATACATTATATAAAATCACATGCACAGAAAAGAAGACATATGTTAACCAAAATAGCTAGTACAGATATTTGACTGAAGATCAAATTTTAATGAGTGTCATAGCCGCAAGGGCAAAAGGGAAATATGATAGGCACACAGTTCTCATTCTCAGAAAATGAGAAAATATATGTCTTAGAAGAGAGCTTTTCTTTGCTCTGAATTTAAAAGGCAATTCTTATATTTGTTTTGGCAACATAAACCCAAAACTAAGACTACAGAGCTTATATGGCCCCTCTACAAGAATGATATACAAATTCATGAAGTTTTCCCTATGCTTTAGAGTTCATAGTGCCCAACTACCATTCCATAGACTACTTGCTGGTTCTAAGGAATAAACGAAGGAATCAGACTATTATCAGCCAAACAAAAATCTCAAACACTTGAAAATAAAACATTTCTGCCAGTTGTTGCCAAAAGTGAATTCAAGAGAGGATGACCATATAATTTGTTGTCCAAATAGAATAGTTTTTAGAGTAAAATGGGGCACTATTATTTTTGCTGGGTAACGGGTGTAAACAGATATATGTGGTAACCTTAGCTAGCAACTTTATAGCAAATGGTAATGGTAGAAAGTAAAGGGAAGGAAATGTCCATTTATTTCCACAAGAAATGAAATGAAAATTTAACATTTAATAAAACTGAAACTGGAAGCCTACCTTTTCTAAAACCAAATTTATCCCAGCCAGATCAAGGTTAGTTAATAGAACACACTTGGCTTAAAAAAGATACCTGTGCCAAACTATAGAACTAACATAGGGATGAAAAGGTGAAAGAACTTAAGCACTTAAAATCAGTTCAACTGTTGACAAACCTGATGATGTAAATACACCTGAGAGGGAATGTTTAACAAAATGGAGACAAGGATTTTCAAAACTCTAGATATTCATTAAGTGATCTGCCAGTTTTCAACAAATGGAGTAAAGATTAAGACTTACTGCTTGGTAAATATGGTGTTAAAACCCAACACAATTATAGACTGACTTATTAGAAGAAAAACAATTAAAAAAGAAATATGTGATCACTAATTATTAAGAGCTGACATGGATAGAGTAAATCATATCATATAATACTAACTTCATGTTCTTTTTGGCGGGGGGGGTGGTTACTATGTTATTAATATACTAGACTATATGCTTTATGGTTTCAGAAAAGTTCCTGACTAATATCCCATGGAAGCTGGCTAGAAAGATCAAATGTAAAAAAGCTAATATTCACTTTTTGGAGTAAGTGCTCAAAGTCTGTCGATCTTTTTCTCACCAAAATCATGGATGCCCATAAGCCTTATTCCTACAAATAGTCACTGGTCATCTACTGTGAAGATATAGAAAGAGGACCAATAAAAGCAGATTTCATTATAACTACCTGAGGCTCACCATGTGATGTCTGATGGCCCCACAGACATCCCCTGCTGAGAGATGACAGAGGGGAGTGGTTACACAGGTGTTTAATTCAGCTATCTCAATTGGTTTAAGGCTTCCTGTACCACTGGCCTCCTGAAATGTTTTAATAAAGAGAGCAGGAGATTCACTCAAAGTTGAAATGCAAACTAGTGGCTAGTGGGACAGGAGCCAACAGAAAGTTCCTGAGGGTAGGTAGGAGTATCAGCAACAACACTGAGACATCTGGATTTGGAAAATTTCCCAACAGAATCATTAAATTAGGAAAAAACAATAAAAATATCAGTTAAAAAAAGACAGGCTCAAAAAAAAAATTAACTTTTTTGGACTGCATTTCAGTTTAGAAAAATCAACTGCACAAGTGATAAGAAGTGACTCAAATAGTTCATGAAGAAAAGACTGTGTCAACTTAGCACAAAGCATTAATATGATGATAAAAAATTAATCCAATTGTAGGCTTGTTTTTTTGTTCAGGGCAGGTATCTTTCTACTGTACTATGTACTAGTTCAACCATATCTATTAATAAAGGGAGCAGAGTTTTAAAGGAAAACTGCATCTAGCAGTCACGTCACCAGGATGGCTAGACTAAAAGTCTAGAAACCATATCACATAAGGAACAGATGCTAGAATTAGGGATATTTTGTTTAAAAAACAAACAGACCAAGAGAAGACCCGAAAACTATTTTAGAATAAGGAAAAGTTGCCATAAAGCGTAAACTTTATCCAGAGGCAGATCGGGAACCAATAGGTAAAATGAAACCAGACTTTAGCTCAATAAAAAGAAAACTTTTTTTAAAGATAAAGTTACCTAACAACAGAACAGGTTGCCTCATGGAATGTGCAGGATGAAGCATTCTTCAGTAATCTGGTGGGATAGGTAATCAGATGAGATCAATTTTTATCAGTAAAGTTGTACTGTGATAATTAACCCCACAAACTCACTGTATTAATACAAACACTTCTTCTGCCTTGCTTATACCATACATTTGATGTTACTGCAGTGAATCTCTAGTACAGGGGCTGGTAAACCATGGCCCATGGCCTGTTTCTTGGGTCCCTTAAGCTAAGAGTGCCTTTTACATTTTTAAAGGGTTGTGATAACAATATAAAATGACAAAAAAATGAAAATAAAGAAGAATTTGTGACAAAGATGGTATGTGGCCTGCAAAGCCTAAAATATTTACTGTCTGGTCTTTTAACAATAACATTTGCTGACTCCTGCTTTAGGGTAACTGACTTCCATGTAGTAACTCAGAGATTCAGGCTGCTTCCATACTGTGGCTCCTGGATTTTTTCTCTAAGTGGCTCTGCCATGTCAGCACATAGCCTCCTTGATAATCTCTTCTGTTCACAGGCCAGAATAAGTCAGGTGGTACCTAAATGCAACAGGGCAGGAACCAGAAGGGAACTGGGAATAGGTGAACACAAGATTCTATCAACATGTATATTTTAACAAAGATTCTATGACTTTAAATATTTCAACTATAATTTTCATTTTAGTATAAATTTAATGAAATGGCTTTAATGAAACTGATTCAGAAAGACATGCATCAAAATATCACAGCTGGTGATTACAGTAAAAATGCTTCATGTTTGAGTTACAGCTTAGACAAAGGAATCTAAACATCATCTACAGCATGTCTGGATTAAATTCTCTGCTTACATAGCCTTCAAATTTTGGTGTGTCTACAATGCTCCTAACAAATCATAAAAACCTGAAGTTTTAATCATTGAGTGATTCAGAACAGAAGAAATGTCAGGTCTTGCAGAAAAATACGTGCTATCACTGCAGGGAAAACCTGATAATTTGGCCATTTCAAAATTTCAACACTTCTCACTGAATTGATTTATTAAGTTATAGAATAGCTACAAAGTGAATTATCCATGATGATAGTGAAATATTTTATAGATTGTCCAACATTATCTATAAAAGACATATGTCAGAGTATCTTTTTCCTTTAATTTAGCAAGTGAATGTTTTATTATTTGGTAAGAAGATGTCTATTTGAATTTTGAGTTTAATCCTGATCGTGAAAGCAGGACATGTCATTAACTCACAGGAGAAGGTTGGCTATTTCTTAGGACTGGATGGACATAGACTAGTTTGTTAAAAAAAAAAAAAAGAACTGGTTTAAAAAGGTGATGGTGAAGTAAAGGACCTAGCTCTATCTTAGCTCTTTTCTTTAAAATTTAAACTTGCTCCTTCAAAATGCTGTTATCATGCATTATGGCTCCTAATGGTATTGCTATGAACGTTTTCAAGGAGCAACACAAGCCTAGGATCTTTATTGTGACCTCATTGCTTAGCTCATAAACTGTGTCAAACAATAAAAGGAAAATAATATAAGTGGAGATTCTTTTAAAGTAATAGTACTCAGGAAACACACACACACACACACACACACACCAAAAGTGCCTTTATATTTCAGAGGCTTCTGACAGTTCACCAGCTCTCTTGCTCTTCATCTTTTATCTACTTTTACTTCTTACTTTGCATTGTATTTTGGTGACTGTTAATATTTTTTCAAATACAAAGGGAGTTAATATAGCAATATGAAAGATGAAAGTTTCAAAGAACTGGAAATCACAGACTAAAATATTTATGAAAAGGCCAGCTGACACAAGTATCAGAATTTTAGTAAAAGCATTCCCTAAATGGTTGATACTTTTAATCTCATTATGACTGAGCTGTATATACTTGGGAAAGTCAAATTATAAGAAGTTTATAATACTTCTTAAAAATGACTTCATCTATTAAGAGAGAATTCTAATTTAGACTCAAGAGTGTGTAATTACACTATATTCTTTGGTTTAATAAGAATGGACTGAAAACCACAATGTAATATTTTTGCATCTGTCTAACCTAGTTCTCTGAAAACAGCTAAAAGTGATAGAGTAATTATATTTGAGATAAATTGCTTCAATTGTTGCTAAGGAAAAAGATACCAACACTCTGCATTATATCATGAAGTATTTGGTATTCAGGTGACTAGTTACACATATAGCATTTTAACGTATTTAATGTGTCATTAAATAATGGGATCTGAATTTTCAGAAAGTATGTTTAAAACTGAACTACCAAAAAACTAATAAAAACAAAAAACTTTCAACTACCCAAAGTGTCAAGATGTTTCTGGCCCTAGGTTTAAGGGTGCACACACATAAGAAACTCAAAAAAGTAAACAAGATAGCACATATTAACTATATATTTGTACTACATACCAAGAAGAAATTGTACTGTATACAGATAATTAGAGAATGGAATATACGTACATCATATATGTAAATATATAACACATAACATGTAACAATAACATAGGATATATTTACATACACACAAACATATATATACACACATATACATATATATAAAGAAATTACTGGAGCTAAGATTGGCTGATAGGTTAGGATTAATAAGACAGAAATGAGAATCTTTACCACAGTAGGGATCTTTATCCTTTTCTTTCGGCCACTAAACATCTTAGAGACATAAGGTACTCCTAACAGAAATCTTATCAAATGGGAAAAAAGTGGAAAGAAGCTCTTTCCTCTTTTAAAATTCTCTAATTCTATGAGAAAAATGAAAAAATGATCAGGATGAGAACAAATTACGCAGGTAGCAGGAAATGAGAAGCTCATGAACACAGGACAGAGGGAGCCTCCTGTGGGCAAGAATCATATCTTACTCATAATTGTGACCCTCCTAGAAACCTTATCACAGTCCCTGGTACACAGGTAAGGATCAACACAATGTAAAGTTAGTTCAAGGAGTAGGTTTGAAGAAGAGGCAACCTCTTCACTTGAAACTAGTAGAAGAAAAAAAAAGAGAACAGGTACAAGAGCAGACTTTAAAGTATACATGGCTAAATTAGTAACCCCATATTGTCTGACATAGGAGAGAGGGTCATTTGTAAAAAATAAGGCAAGGAGGTGAAAAGAGAACTTAAAAACAGGATAAATGGCAACTGTCAAGAGAAGTACTGGAAATACAAAGAGAGATCAAGAGCCTGCACCTGCAGGCAGGATAATCCCATCGACCGTATCCACGGGATATAAGCCCCCTCTCACTTGGAGGTGGAGTGGATATCACCACCCCAAACTCCTCAGGATTGGGGGAAGAGCTATGGACTAGAGTGGGTTTAACGGTATTCTGTTGTAGACATATTGTGATTTAAGCAATGGAAGAAATTACAACAGTGAGGTGGAGCCAGTGGCCACTGGACACTTTTGGGGCAGGGAAGGGAAAAGCAGTTGTAATACAGGTGCTTTTTCAGGACTTGGGAATTATCCTGAGTGACATTACAACAACAGATATAGGCCATTTTACATCAGCATATAACATGCAGATCTGTGTGGGAGAGAGTGTGGTCCACGATGTGAACTATGGCCCATGCTTAGTGGCAAAACCCCAGGATGTGCATATCCATTGCAGGTGATGAGCCACACTAATGAAAGATATTTATGTGGGATGTTATGGGAGGCGTGGGAGGTGGGGAACATGGGAATCCCTGTAATTTTTGCGTAACATTTATGTAATCTAAGCATCTTTTAAAATATATATATATATATATAAAGTAAGTCAGAATCAAGGTACAACCTAGGTCGAGCTAAAGGCAGAAATTTGTGAAAAAGTAAAGTCTGCAGAAATCTTGCCTCAGTCCAGATAAAAAAATTAGAATATCAGGAACAATAAGGAGAGTTTAGTGTTCCTGGCCAAATCGACCTAATGCCAGGCAGAAACTAGCAGTTAAAATAATGATTAGCATTACCTGCAATACTGACATCAGGCCATAAGAAAGGAGCCATCAGCTCATTTAACAAAGGTTATATACCAGTTATGAGATAGTGATAATTTCTTAATTGAAGTTCATTTAAGCCAAGGGAAAGGAACTTTATACAATTCAAAGGTTTGACAGTCTTATCTTGAAATTGAACATGCCTGAATTTTTAAAAGGGAGGTTCCATTGTTATTATATAATTTCAGTACCCTAGAGTGATAAATGTGATCTGGACTACTCTCCGATATCAATGCAAGAGATCTAATTACATTTGAATCTGCAAACATTTATCATGTACAATGGTATTTAAGGTAATATAATCAGCTAACAAAGTCCCTGTCTTTAGGTTTTTTTTTTTTTTGAGTAGTGGAAACTGAGGCCAAGATAGACAAGACTGTTGATGGCAAAACAAACAAACAAAAAAACTCCTAACTTTAAAAGCAATTTAAAAAATGGACTGGTGTCTCAATGATAAATATATAGAGCCACGACAGAACATATGGCAGAGAGCACTTCCGGGGCATGTTTCAAAAAGAAACTGGCATTTGAGAATAGTTTATGGAATATGAAGGATTTTGACATACACAATGAGGGTGGGATGGATTAGAAAATGGTTATTTCAATTTGAAGGCTTGTTAGTGAAAAACTTCATGAGGATTTTAGGGAAGTGAGTTGTTTGATTGGAGTAGAGCATAGGGTTAAAAATGGTGAGATAAAAATTAAGGAAGGAAGTTACTGCCTTTAATTGCTAATCATGTGCTCTTACTGCACTACGTTTATACCTTACTATACCCCCCCTCTTTTTTTTAACCAAACTTATACTTGGTATTGTAATGTCTCCCTCATTAGATTGAGTTACTCCAGGGCAGGAGTCCAAATTGCTGATTTTTGTATTCTCAAAGCCTAGTCCTGGGCTTGGCAGGTGGCAGTTATTTACTAGATACTTTTTTAAGGAATGGCTGACTGACAAATTAATCAACAGTATAGCAGAACCAGATGAGAGAACCTTAAAAGCTTATTGTCTTCTTCTACAGAAAATTATATGGAAATTATGCAAAATGTCACATTTGAGGGGCTGTTAATTCACTGGGAAAAAAAAAGTTGGAAGATAACAGAAAATGAAAAAGTAAAATTACTTTCATGGCCTAAAATTGTTAACAGTACACATGATCCAAAATGGGCTGAAGTGATTGAAGATGGCTTTAAAATACCACGGTGAAAAGAAAAGCATTATTAAATTCCTACAACTCTTTAAAAGTAGAGTATTTCTACCACTTACGGTTATGAAATAGGCTTCAAGATACAATGGTTGAATTGCTTATGTTTATTTCTTCATGTTTTAAAAGCAATTCTTTTGTATACCTGAGTTAATAAAATATATTAATGAACAGGAAGATGACAGTAAAAAATAATCTTGGGACCTTATTCTTACCTCAACTCTATATTTTTAAACTCTAGGGATCCTTTATGACATTTCAAAAGTAAAAGATAATTTCCTTAAGCTGAATATGCTTTGCTACTTGATTTTTATTTTAAAATAAAAGTCAAGAAAAGCAATGACATGGTGTACGCTTGGACCTTCATATATGAAGATCCAATGTCTTTGAATCTTTCAGACCTCCTTAGGCTGCCTGGATTCATATTACTTGAAAAGTCTTATTTACTAAATGATATTACTAAGTAAAGGGAGTTGGTATCACTAAGAAAAAATGAGGAGTTAACAGGTTGACTATAAGAGACAATTTTAGAGTCAATTTCCTGATAACCACAACTGAAGTATGAAAGGATAAAGGTTAACAGCATAGAGGCAGAGGTGACATAATAAATGCTTCAAGAAAAAGGCAGCCCTAGTAACAAATTACATTAAATAAGGCAATAAAAATTGCTCAAAAAAAACTTCAGTAGTTCTCCCTTGACTTAATTCAAATTCTTTAGCTTAGCATTTAAGATGCTATAATCTTACCCAAACCCAGCTTTGCCCAGTCATTTATTCTCATCCACTACACACTGTAGCCAAGCCAGACCACTCCAGTTTCATCTCCGTGCTCAATGGCGCTCCTGTCTTTAGCTAGCGTGCCTTTCCACTGATTTCTGCCTGGTGAATCACATCTATTCTCCAAATTCCAGCTCAAACTCCAACCCACTGTTACTTCTTCCCATCATCTTCACTGACTTCATGATCTATTTTTCCCCTCATAATCTTCTCTCACCCTTTCAGTCCAGTCATTTCTCATTCTTTGAGACTTCTCAAGCATTTCTTATTCCAAGTGCTTTACTTGGCACATAATTATTTGCTCTCATTCTTTCAGTTAACAATGCACACATTAAAAGCTTTCATAGAATTTTAGAGAGAAGAGCATCTGCTCTATAAATATGGACAAGTAAGTCCTAGTAAGCCAATGTAAATCATCTTTCTGTGGATAATTTATGACATTTCTTCCTCAAGTTAAACTGACTTAATAGGCCATCTCACTTCCCTACTCAGTTGTCGTATATTTGGAAAATAAATTATAATGCCAGACTTCCCACACTATCAATTAAAAAAAAACACAAAAAAACTAGCCTCCCCACAATGCCATAATGTATACTTTAAATCCATGCAGTTTACTGTACCTGTTACATTTAAATGAAGCTTTGAAAAAAAAAAAAAAGCCCCCCCCCCCCCAATCCACAGAGTTTGTAAATGAAATTTTATGGTATAGATAATTTAAGACAGTGTTGCTTGGTATTACAATCCATACAACAGTTGGTTCCAGTGTCTGGCTAATGGAGATACCGTGAGCCAATAGCTAAGGAGGGATACAGAAAAACTCCTACTTTTCTAGTCATTTCTTAACAATGTGCTCTGATCCAAAAAAAGTAATCAAATGAGCAAATGGGAATGGCTCAGTATAAGTCCCTCCATAAATAATTAATGCAGATGATTTTTTTATACTGAGTCAAAAACGTTCTTTCATCTTAATGGCAAAATTATACAATTAGCAAAAAATACATCTTATCACCCAGACTGGTATCTCTATAAAAATATAGATATCTTACAAATGCTTGACTTACAAATGACCATATGAGTGAACGTTATCAAATTCTCACTGACCCCAAAATAAATAAAACTCAACAGTACCATTCTATTTTCCTTCTAATATAGCCTCACAACCTGAAAGAGGAGAAAAGTACAAGACGCTTCCCTATTCAGTTTAAGTCTTCTTCCCTATTTAGTTTAAGTCTTGCTCTTCCTTCCCAAGTAAGAACATTTTCATGAAGCCCTCTCCTCTACAGCCCATCAGACTCAATGGGAAAGAACATTGAAAAGTTCAGCTTTGCTTATTAACAGCTACATCCTGAGATGACCCTACTTAGAGAAAAGTATACCACTTTCCTTTGTTATAACATTCACACCAAGCCTGTCCATCATGTGCGCTGAGAAATACTCCTTCTCTATCATCACTTTAAGGAGATGGTGATGCTAGGCTATCAGCTGAGATTATTCCTTCTCTTATTTTAATTGGGAGTTCACTGTCCCATTGAAACAATGACTAGTTTTGAGTTACAGAACACTAGTATTCTGCTAGATACAAATATGTTTGACCTTGAAATTACTGAAATCACTTCCCAGGTCCTTTACTTAGAGATTCTGACTTAGTAGATTTTAAATACATATTTAAATAAGTACATTCAATGACTTGTCAGTAGGGTGGTCATAAAATTTAGGGCATATTTAAGAGTAAAATCAATAAAGTGGGCATAAACTGGGTTTGTCGCATACAAGTTTGGGAAACACTGATAAAACTAAAACAACATCTAGGTACCAAAGTCTACATAAAATCTCCATTGGCCAATAATAAGCACATGAGAGGATATTCAATATCTTCAGTAATTAGGGAAATGCAAATCAAAACCACAAGATATCACTTCATAACCACCAGGATGGTTATAATAAAAAATACACAAAGTAACAAGCTTTGGCAAGGATGTGGAGAAACTGAAACTCTCATATATTGCTGGTGTATGTATATACTAAATGTAAATTGTGCAGACACTTAGGAAAACAGTTTTACAATTCCCGAAACTGTTCAACATAGAAACCATATGAAACTGTAATTTTACTGGTAGGTATATACCCTAGGAAAATGAAAACATACTTTCACACAAAAAACTTGCACATGAATGTTCATAGCAATAATTTGTAATAGTAAAAATGTGGAAATAACCCAAATAACCAACAACTGATGAAAGGATAAACAATATATACATCCATATAATGGAAAAATATTTGGCCATAAAAAGGAATTAAATACTGGTACATGGTTGAACCTCGAAAACACTATGCTAACTGAAAGAAAGCAGTCACAAAAGAGCAAACATTGTATGATTCCATTTACATAAAATGTCTACAATAGGCAAATGTATGAAGACAAAGTAGATTAGTGGTTACCTAGGGCTGGAGGGGGAAGAGGGATAGAGGATAGGGAATGACTGCCAATGGGTATTGTGTTTCTTTTTGCGATAAAATTTCTAAAATTATATTATGTCAATGGTTGCATCATAGACTAAAACCCACTGAGCAGTGTGTGGTATGTGAATTACGTATCAGGAAAGTGGTTAAAATTTAGTGAGAAAAAATCAACATTTGTCAATAACCTTCAACATGATTTATCTATGTTCGGTTATATATGCAAACTCTTCACACACAAAAAAAAAACACACCCTGAAATCTCCTTTTAGAAATGTATAACAATGTTTTATCAAGAGCATCTGATTGAATCATGTTCAAATGCCTGCGTAAGGAAACCAAATGCAACTCATTACCTTTGGTATCATAATACACTGGAAGGAACATAATCTGGTGCCCCTCAACTCCTCATTTCTGCAACTGCTACACATTTTTAATTCCCGTCTACTCCTCCTTTCATTCCTGATGATTTAGAAACACTGCTGCTAACCTAGACCTGTTGAAGATTTCTGCAAATCACTGATACTTCCTTTTGCCAAAACATATATGTATTGTGATCCTGAAAAGGACAAATCTCACCTTATAAAAAAGAAACCAAGTACAACATTTCAGTATGAAATATACTGAATTTCTCCAGTTTGGTTAAACCTTAGTTCATAAGAGCATTTCAAATAAAAAGTAAAACAACAGAAAAATGTTTTATTTCATAAACTTACTTAATTTAGAAAATACATCCTGGGGAGCATGTGTAGCTCAGTGGTTGAGTAACTGCTTCCCATGTACGAGGTCTCAGGTTTAATCCCCAGTACCTCCTTGAAAAATCCATCCTGCTTTATAAAATTTGGAAGAAATTACTTATTTTCAAAGACTGTGCTCTTTTTTCAAGTCATTACAGTCAAGGCTAACCTCAAAGTAGTGCCAAGTGGTACTTGGGTTTTTTAAGGGCCCATAATATCAACTTCCCCCAAAGCCACCCATAATTAATTCACAATGTAAGCAAACATGAAAATGTAGCTAGCCCAGCAACTAGAATGTACTCTCAAGCTACTCATATGTAGAAATTCTGAAGCCATGACTGATTGATTTATTCTACAGAATGAAGATTTTAAATTTTGGATAAATCAGATCATTAAGTTAAAAGTCAGGCAAGTATCCTTTCATAATTATTACTATGTCTATATCCTTACAATTAAATCTTAAAATACTGGAAGTAAAAATCCTTGCAAAACAAGCTCCTTACTAAAGAAGCTGAATTTATTTTTCAGTTGGATCATGGACAATTTATGTTAACTCTTCAATTTTGCAACCAGCAGGTCCTGAGTAGCCCAGGTTCATTTATATATATTATAAATAATAGCACCAGTAAATGATCCATGTTTTTTTTTTTTCCCAAGGAGGTACTGGGGCTTGAACCTGGGACCTCATGCATGGGAAGCAGGCACTCAATCACTAAGCTATACTTGCTTCCCATGATCATCATTTTCAATTTGAAAATAAGCATTTACCTTAAATATTGAGTTAAACAAAATCTAAAACTTATTACGTCAGATAACAAAAAAAAGTTTTAAGTCAGTTTAACAATTATTTTTGACATGTATCCCAAATTATTCAAAAAGCTATGGAACCAGATAGATACATCCCCCTGACCTCAAAAAGCAATCATTCTAGGAACTCCATTTGATGAAGTTCTCCTAGTACCTCACAAGGCAAAAGGACTAAAGTATAAATTACACCTAACTGGGCTAAGGTGAGTTTGAAATAAACATCAATTATCACACGCAAAAATTCAATGTGATTTAATTTTTAATACACACTCCATTATTTGGCATATCTTATTATGTGGTATAATCAAAGAATGAGTAAATATTTCAGACGAGTGTTACCATAACTTTTATTAATTATCCTTTTAAAAACAAAATAAATGATTGGGGTGTAATAGTAACCTTGGCACGTTTTTTAGTAAGTTCATGGGTAATTTACTCTAAGACTAAATGGCCCCAAACAATTGTGTTTTTAAACTACTTGATATGAGCTTTTTTCTTTTTTAAGGAGGTACCCAGGATTGAACCTAGGATCTCATATGTAGGAAGCAGGTGCTCAACCACTGAGCCACCTCTGCTCCCCGATATATGCTTTTTATAGCTCCATTTCCTTCCTTGATTTCAGCAGCCAGCTTCAGCTGCTAGTGCACAGCAATGGGCTGTCTCTCATACTCCTAATTTTTGTTTTGATTTTCCATGAGGAAAAAAGACTTCTGTCAGTCTGGATTTCTTATTAACCTAGTATATTCATTTTACTGCATAGGGTTTGAAAGCAGTTTAATCAATCAACCATTGGATAAGTCTCATAGTATTGTTCTTAAACAATATTCTTCATAGTACTGATCTTAAAAGATTTAGTCTCAAAATAGGGATCAGTGAGTAAATTAGAGATTACCTCAGCCACCTAGTCATAAAGGAACTCTCAAATTTGGATTATATTCCATAATCACTTGCCCATAGGTAAGGGTGGACATTTTTATCCCTAAGTGACCCAAGTAGAGAGAAGTTGAGTCCAGAGGAAAGTTCTTAGTATAGAAGTATTTACCTCTGAGTAACTGGCAATTCTGGGAGTAACAGTCTTGAAGTATAAAGTATGGAGCCTGACAAGCTGTCGATTTTTAAATATTTCCCAATAAACATGCTTCCACTAAATTCTGGGGCTAAAGAATACATTAATTGAACTGATTAATTCCTAAAGTGATTTATATTTATAACTGGTATTATGAAGTTGGGCTTGGAGTTTGGAGATTTGTGTTAAAGTACTGGCGGGTTATTAACTGGTTATGTAACTTTGGGTAAATAATTTAATATCTCTGAAGCACAAAATGCCAGGTGATAAGGTGTGAGAAATGAGGAAAAGACAAAAACATTTCTATTCAGACTTTATGATAGTATATGTAATGTGTAAGCAATTCACTTAACGGTTATCTGCTCACCAACTTGCATGCGGTTCTTTATTGTGCATTTATGATGAAAGAGTAATCCCCATGAATCCTTGGAGCCCCTTATATTTAATTAACTTGAGAAACTCTTGCTCCTTCTTTTTCACAGCTCCATTCACCCTGTCCTATTCTTAGGCAAATTTGTCCAAAGATGAGGAAAAAAGAGTAAAAGAAGCAGAAGCTGCAGTTATTAATGATATCATAATTTTCACTCAGATGGATTCCCACTAGGTTGTGAGCTGAGCTTCTTGAAGGCAGAGCTATGTGTTTAAGGACAATTTATGCATTAAACACAAGATCACATTAAATTTGTGATCTTGCTGTGACTTCACAAACAAGCACATCAATCATGTCTTATCTCAGTACCATCATTTTTCTTAGCATTTTCACAAATGGCATACAAACTAAGTAAAAAAAGACAGGAGAAAAGATGAATAAGTCTTTCCTAAAATTGTAGGTGTTGGGTGCTAATAAAGTACAAACAGATATAAGCTGCATTTAATATTTAAGTTAATCTTCTTAAACTATCATCTATTTAAATCACTAGGATCTCCATTTCAGTAGTAAGGTGAAAGCAACAAAAAGTTGTGTAGTAGCTGTATGCAATTCTGTATCACAAAAATGCCATTAAGCACTTTTCATATACCACAAACACAGCTCGAATATTAGAATAAAATCACAATTTTCTCTACTCTTTTCTTGTTTTAGTTAAATATCAAAATCAGCATTCATTAAAAAGAAAATGAAAACTCAAAAATCAGTGGAATGTGTACACTGGACAATACACGAGGATAAAATCATTTCTGTAATTTGAATGGCAACCAGAAAATTTCATTCCCAGTTTATCATATGGACTTAACAAAACTTTAGAGCATGAAAAGACCCTCCAGATAATATAAGAATTTTTTTTTTTTAAAGAAGGTACTGGGAATTGAACCTGGAACCTTATACCACTGAGCTACACCTGTTCCCCTGAAGTTTTTTTTTTTTTTTTTTTTTTGAGGTACCAGGGGCTGGGGTTTGAGCCCAGGACCTTGTATGTGGGAAGCCAGAGCGCAATCACTAGCCATATCACCTTCCCTGAGGTTTTTTTTGTTTGTTTGTTTTGCTTGTTTTCTTATTTTTTCAGAAGGCACCAGAAACCAATCTCGGGATCTCCCATGTGGGAGGTGGCACTCAACCACATGAGCCACACACACTCCCCTTAATATAAGATTTTAAACCTGGGTCTTAGGGGGAGCTCAAGTGGTTGAGTGCCTGCCTCCTACATGGGAGGTCCTGGTGCCTCCTAAAGAAGACGAGCAAATGCAATGAGCAGACACAACGAGCAGGGAGTAGATGTGGCTCAAGTGGTTGGCCACCTGCCTCCCACAGAGGAAGTCCCAGGTTCGGTTCCTGATGCCTCCTAAAGACGACGAGGGGACACAGCAAGCAGACAGCAAGCAGACAGACAAAAGAGCCATCTTGGATGTGAGGGGGGAATAAACCCGGGTCTTAGAAATATAAACTGTCATTCCAAAATGATGACAAGTAGAAGCAACAAATAATAAACTTTATTAAAAGATAAAATTGGCCATTTATAGCTGAAAAAGTCATGCACTTTGGATGAGGGATTATTCATAGGCAAAGTTAATATCAAATTAATATATTCTTTAAAACCCTCCTCAAAATTCAATTATTATATGCTGCAAATGCTAACCTCTAGGAAAGATACACACTTACACCTAATTTAAACACCAAACACAAGCAATGGATTAGGAAAAATAGGTTAAATCTAAAGTTTGAACAAGAATGTCCAAAATTGTTAAAAAAGAAATGATTTAAATAATTTTCCTACCTGCTCTTTAATTTCACTAAGATGAGCAGGAAATCATACATAGTCTGACAGTATTCTCAGCTAAAATTGTAACTTAATTTTGCATTAATTAACAAAATCTCAAGTAGGAAAGGAATGGAATAAGGATAAAGCAATGAAGGACTAACAAATAGATTTTTGTACACTATACAGCATGTTAGTAGGCATTTCTAATTTGAAAAGTTAAAAAAAAAACTTATTTTCAAATTCTGTGAGTTTGGTTGTTCCTCTAAAGTTGAAAACAGAATTACTATATGACCCAGCAATTCCACTCCTAAGTAAATACC
This sequence comes from Tolypeutes matacus, assembly GCA_026826555.1. Taxonomy (NCBI): domain Eukaryota; kingdom Metazoa; phylum Chordata; class Mammalia; order Cingulata; family Chlamyphoridae; genus Tolypeutes; species Tolypeutes matacus. The sequence continues at coordinate 43,831,009 of JAKSZT010053928.1, forward strand.
CCACAAAAGTGCAAATGGGTATTCAAAACAAATACATGTACATGCATGGCGACAGCAGCAGTATTCACAATAACCAAAAAGTGGTAAAAAGAGGAATGCAAAAAGAACAGTGAAAGAGTCATTGAATGTATGATAAAGGTAGGCAAATTTAAAGGAACATTTATCATAATTATCAGTGTAATCATATAGAACATATATGAAATAATAGTCTATTAGTAAATAATAATTTAATATCAATGATTTAGCCAATATAATATATGTTATATCATCATATAACATAGGACGACTCTCCAGGATGGCGGTTTAATATTTTCTTGTTTATTCAGAATGAGATGCTGTTGTTCCTCTTTCCGCCTGAAGTTCCACAAGTTCAATGAGGAAACCGTAATTTATGGATAGTCTTTGTTATTTTAAGTAAAAAGAATAATGATATAAACAAACCTCTTCCTCCACCACCAACTTAAAGTGAAGATGGTCTACTTTTAGTTTTAAATCATATGGTAACCTTATAATTATCCTCAACTCTGTTCAAATCAAAACATCATAGCTGAAATTGAAATAAGAGGGGGGTATCACGGGCCCTGGGGGGCTGGGGAGAAGGGAACAGTCAAGATCTAATGGGTTGTTTGGTGGTCATGGGGAAGGTTTTTCATTACCTTTCAGTAATGGACACAGGACATGGTAAATATCATCAAAATTATTTAACTGTATCATCTAAATTGTAAACTATACTGTAAATCACTGACAAAAAAAAAAGACTATGGGAAAAAGTAAAAAAAAAAAAAAAAAGTGGTAAAAGCCCAGATGAATGGATAAGCAAATTGTGGTAAAGGCATATAATGGAATATTACTCAGCCTTTAAAAGGAATGAAGAACTGATACATGCTAAAACATGGACGAACCTCAAAAACACACTAAATGAAAGAAGTCAAGACACAAAAGGTAACATATTGTATTATTCCATTTTACATGAAATATCCAGAATAGGTAAATTCATAGAGACAGCATGCAAATTAGTGGTTGCCAACAGCTGGAAGGAGGGAATAGGGCACAACTGCTTAGTGGCTATGGGGCTTTCCTTTTCGGGTGATTAAAAACGTCTGGGAACTAGACAGAGGTGGTGGTTGATAACACTGTGAATGTACTGAATGCTACTGTATTAGCCTTATTAAATGTTTAATTTTATGTTCTGTGAATTTTCCTTCATTATTAAAAATTCTCCAGTAATAGCACAGATGCCCAACAACAGGGGATTGGACAAATGAACTGTGTATTTATTTATACAACAAAACTACTACTCTCTAATAAAAGGGAACAGACTATTCAAACATAGGTAAATAAGAAAAACATATTGAGGAAAAGAAGTCTTACACAAAAGAGCATATACTGATGATTCCATTTGTGTAAGTTCTAGAACAGGCAAATCTAATGCATATGGAAAGGAATCAGAACTTCTGGTTGTTGCTTCTTGAGGGGTGGGACTGGGGGCTGACTAGGAAAAGAGAATGATGGAAATTTCTGGGTTTCTGATAATGTTCTATATCATGATAGATGCACGGTTACAGGGACGTATACAATTTGTCAAAAATGTTGTATTTATGGTTTGTACATTTTTCTTTTTATAAATAGCTACCTTAAAAAAACCTAAATATTGAATTCTAGTTTATAATATACCTGCTGAAGTGTTTAAGGGTGAAATATACTGATATTTGCACTTTACTTTGAAATGCATACAAAATAAGATGGATTGATGAATAGATATGGGATAAAAGAAATAGAACAAAACGTTAATGACTGTAGATTAAGTTTTTGAATTTTGTAAATGCTTGGAAAATCTCAAACTAAAAGGGAAAATAACTTTGGCAGCAGATCTCTCATTAGGAACTCATGCTAGAAGTCAACAGAGCTATGTCTAAGGACTAGGGGAAAATGTGAACTTTGCATTCTATATTATCGATCAGCTATGATGGCAGAATAGACATTTTCAGACATGCCAGTTCTCAAAAAATTTACTTCCTAAGCAACCCTTTTTGGAAAAATACTTCAGGCTATATCAAGTAAAATGAGTGCAAAAACCAACAAAGAGAAAATATCCAAATGAACCACCAAACAGTGACCAGGACAGTCTCAGGATGACAGCTGTAAGCAGAACAGAAGAATCTAAGAGAAAATCTCTGAGGGAGAGAGGAGCCCATTAAACAGAGTGGATAACCTTGAGGATATGGTGGTGGTACATTATTATTTGTGAAGCAGAAAAAAAGAGATAAGAAAAAGTGGAAAAATTACATGAAAGTCATAATCCTAAAGAGTAACAAATATTGAGCAACTGATGGAAGCATAAAAGAGAATCTTGGTGCTAGGAATGTTCTCTTCAAGTGATTCACAAATCCTGATAATAAACCAGAAAATAAGGGAAAGATAACAATTATAGATACTCTACACTGTTTGATTTTTATGTGCATGCACTATTTTGATTAAAAAAAAAGAGAGAGAGAAAAAAATAAAACAAAAAAACTTTTAAAAAAAGAATGCAAGCTTTCCAAAGAGTTAATTTTAGAAATGTAGTAAAATTCAACATCGGCTCCATTTTCTAGTTCAGTCTAAAAAAAAAAAAAAAAATGGTTTACAATCTACTAAATATACTGAACAATAAACACAAAGTATGTTTTAATTAAAAAAAAAAAAAAAAACAAAACTTGGAGATTGGCAAAATTACCTAAAAAAAAAAACCCACTAAAATTCGATTTCTCAAATCAACTTGATCATTATTTAAAACGCTCTAAAAACAGGCTTTTTAAAAAAGGCCTTCAAAACATTTCTTTCCTGTGGTCATATCACTTTGAATAAGACAAAACCTAAAATCACAAAGCTATGAATGTCTGGTTGCCCGGTTCTTGTGATGGGATCAAACGTATTTTGAGAATTGGATATAGCTTCTCAGCAACAATATGGAAGACATCCAGTAAATCTACTGAGGACATTAAACAGCCAGGCAGAGTATAAAGGGGGAGAGAAAAATCTACTGAGGATATTTATAGGGTTACTCCTTGCTGTCCCTTTTAGGAAAACTGGGCCAAACATGAGGGTCTTAAGCCTGGTCAGGGAAATTCTCCCATCCCTAACAAACTGTTTTATCTACTCTCTAGTGTGTGTGTGTGTGTATGTGTTGGGGGATTGGAGCATGGGAGAAGAAGGGAAAAAGCAACAGTGACACTGATACTGATGCACATTTATACCATCTTAGTTGTACCTGAAACCAATTTGATTTCTTCTCGCCTATGTGTCCTCTCTATGTCCATTAAAAAAATTATCTGGTATCTGAAAACCTTAAAACAAAGAAATACAATGTAGAGACAAAAGTCCCTTAGGAATGCACTCCTGTCACTAGAATAGTTCAAGCAAAGGATAGATGATTATCTGCCTGATATCCGTGTCATGTCAGAGCCACATCAGAAGCTGGCTAAAAAGCCCAAACCAGGTAACATCCCTCCTCAACCCCCAATTTCTGATAACCGCTGGAAGAAGAAAGGAAAGAAAAAGTGGGCAACTTTAGAAAAGCTGTACAGATGACTGCTCCTGATGGATCCTTGAGAACCACTGAGGTTGGACGAGATGACTGCTCACATTTCAGCACAAAGATTTTATTAGTTGATCTAAATGCACGTAATCTGTATAAGAAAAAATATGGCATCTTTTGGTTTAACAGTGAGAATACAGGATTAAGGATTTGAGGTTTATAGTACCCTCGAAGATGTACTACATTTGTCATTAAGAGACTTTATTGCAGGAGTGATTCACTTAGCCAATAAATATGCCCAGCTCAGAGCCCCAGACCTACACCTCAAATGCTCTTTCTGTACTTGTTCCTTTAAATCCTAACTGCCTTCAGGAGAACAGAGCTGAATTTCAGTAAACAGCATATTTCCATCATCTTCATTCAAATATGCTCCCAATTGGTGGTTTCTGTACTTTCTGCTCCTTTCACTCATGTTCTTCCTGTGTGTATCTCATGGCTTGTTCCCTTACTTCATTCAGGTGTTCAAACGTTGCCTTTTAAAGAGGTTGTCTTTCCTCTTAAAAAAGAGTCTATAACCCATTCCATCCATCTATAACCTTTCATTCTGCTTTATCTTCACTGCATTTATTTCCACCTAACATATTTTTTTACATATTTCATTTCTTTGTCTCACCCACAAGAAAATAAAATCATGAGGGACTGACTCTGTTTTGTACAGTCAGTACAGGGCACACAGTACGTTTTCAAGAAATATTTGCTGAATGAATGTTGATGAATCCTTATGTTTCAGGTCCTGCAGAGCAACAATCCTATCACTTTAGCTTTGCTTCAGATAAACTCAAGTTAAAGTTAGTATAGTAATGATGTAGTCTTAGTGTCAAGAGTTTGTTTTCTAGAACTTTAAACATCTTTTGGTTTTGTATTTATAGAATCATTAAGGATTTAGAGCCATTTAAATTTTAATTTTAACAGGGAAAATACATGCTAAAGCATCATTCTGTAATTTGAAGCAGAATTTTAACAGTTTCCTTCATTCTTCAACAGTTAAAAGCAGGACTGGGGTGAGGTAACAAATGATTTAAAAGAAAGCATTAATTTTACTACCTCCACTTCTGAGAAATCCTTACACCATGATTTTGGCCCCTCTCTTTTCTTTACTTGTTCTACTATGACCTGTGGTTAAAAGGGCAGAATACCTAAAACAATATTAAAAAAGAAGAACAAAGTTGGAGGACTCATTGATTTGAAATCTTACTACAAAGCTACAGTCATCAAAACAGTGTGGTACTAGCATAATGATAGGCATATAAATCAATGGAATAGAATTGCGAGTATAGAAATAACCCCTCACATTTATGGTCAACTGATTTTTGACAATGGTCCGAGGACAAAACAATTGGGAAAGAACAATCTTTTAAACAAATGGGGCTGGGACAACTGGATATCCACATGCAAAATGGGGGAAAATATTTGCATATCATGTGTCTGATAAGGGACTTGCTTCTAAAATATATAAAGAACACTTACAACTCAACAATAAAGACAAGTAGCCAATTAAAAAATGTGCATAGAACCTGGATAGACATGTCTCCAAAGAAGATAAACAAATGACCAATAAGTACATGAAAAGATGCTCAACATCATTAGCCACCAGGGAAATACAAATCAGAATAACCATGAGATACAACTTCACACCCACTAGGATGGCTATAATCAAAAAGAAAGAGAATAACATATACTGGTGAGGATGTGGAGAAACTGGAACACTCATATATTGGTGGGGGGGATGTAAAATGGTATGGCCACTTTGGAAAACAGTTTGGCAGTTCCTCAAAAGGCTAAAAATAGCTCTCAGTGATTTTACTCCTAGGTATATATTGAAGAGAAATGAAAATTTACATCCACACAAAAACTTGTACACAAATGTTCATAGCAGCATTATTCATAATAGTCAAAAAGTGGAAACAACCCTGTGGTGGTTTGAATTGTATACCTCAGTTTGGACATGTTTTTGGTCTTGGTCCACATTCTGGTGGTTGTGGACCCCTTGTAAATAAGAGCTCTTCAAGATGTTAAATTGTGGCCCCACCAAATCAGGTCAGTTTTTAATCCAGATTACTGGAGTCTTTCATAAGCAGAATAGAGAAAGAAGCCAGGAGAGGCCACTGCCCTGAGCACTGCCATGTGACAGAAAAGTCAAGGACCAAGGATCACTGCAGCCAGCAATGTTGGTTTTGGATTTCTCCTAGCCTCAAGACTATAAGCCAATAAATTCCTGTTGCTTAAGCCAACCCATGCATGGTATTTGATTTAGCAGTCAGGAAACTAAAACAAACCCAAATATTCATCAACTGAGGAATGGATTTTAAAATGTGGTATATCCATACAATGGAGAATTAGTCAGCAATAACATGAAATACTGACACATGCTACCACATGAATGTACCTTGAAAACATTATGCCAAGTAAAAGAAGACAGTCACAAAGACCATATTAGTATGGATTCCATTTATAATAAATGTTCAGGGTAGGCAAATCTATAAAGCCAGCAAGTAGACTAGGGATTACACCTATCTAGGATGGTGTTTGGGGCTGGGGAGGATGGGGAGTGAATGCTATTGAGGTACAGGGTTTATTTTGGGAGGGATGAAAATTTTGTAAAATTGATTGTAGTAGTGGTGGTTGCGCAACTCTGTGAATATACTAAAAATTAACAAACTGTACACTTTAAATGGATGAACTGTGTGGTGTTCATGACATCTTAATAAAGCTGCTATATTAAAACATGATCAGTTTTAATTTCTAATACAGTAATTCTGATAGGTATGACTCATAAACAGAAGCTCTTTGGAATCATCTATTTTAAGAGTATAAAGGGGTCCTGAGACAAAAAAAAGTCTCAAGAAAACTTCTATACTACAGCATTCTGCTAGGAACTCTGTCATTGACGTGAATAGCAATGGCAGTAATTTATAGGCCTCAAATTTCCAAATTCTGTACATTTAGAACTCCATTTCTTTCCTTGAAATCTCTATGAGCACAATGTACTGCTGATCTAATCAATGGTCTGCAAACTGTCTTAGGGAGCCCTAGAGCTGCAGACGTGCCCTCAGGGGTTTCCTTAAGTGCAAGGAGATCTGTTTCTTCCATCAGTACTCTATTTTAGGTACTGGGATTTCCAAAAGGACTTAAAAATATCCTAATATAATACAGTGGATTCAAGCTAGTCTTTGGTGTTTAAAGAGAATATTCCAGAACTTTTAAATGTCATATGCTGCAATACAGTTAGTTTTCTATTTTAAAGAATCATTTCTTGTTCCATTTTGCCTCTACTCTCTTCACATATAAAATCAGTAACTTGTATCAGGTAATCTCTTAGGTAGCTCTAAAATTTGGGGATTGTTTGGTTCTAGGAAGTATTATATTAATAGACATAATTGGTGGAAACCTCATTACTAGAAGTAGAAAAAAAGAAGGTAGAGTAAATATGCTCCAGGACATCACTAAAAAATTGTTACAATTTAAAATATCCAAATATATCAATTAAAGTTATAAGTTAGAAAGCATGTGGCAATCCTGGAAGAGAAAGAGCCATTCCCAACAGAGAACAGGGTCATCCACATCACAGAAGGTGTATTCTCCCCAAGTTGGTCTACATTTTTACTTCTGACCTCCTCTCATTCCTCCCCACAGCTTTAAAATACATGTAATAATTTTGTATTAAAAGGTGTGTGGTCACACAGTAACTATAGTGTGATTTAACAAGAACTTCCATCACCCTCTTTCCTCAAATTATTCCTATTTGCTGGTTTGATGCTTGGTATGCTTTAACAAGGGAATAAAACGTATTTCATCTTACAGATAATAAATAAGCTTAAAACACAAATATCTAGTTGAATAATGTACAAGCATCTTTATAAAATCATATTGATTGGACAATAAACAATACAGATGACTGATAGCAGATTCTTTCTAGATTATATGAAAAGGGGTTAGAAAGAGATAAAAGGAAAATGAGAATAGAAATGACATTTAGGGAAGACACTGCACACAAAATGAAAATGGAAAGTGTACCTTGGATGTATTTGGTGTAAAGGTATTGCTATTGTGCTCAGATGCATGTGAGTGTGGGTTAGTAAAAACAACACATGAAGGGAGCTGAGGTGGCGCAAAAGATTGAGCAGGCTCTCTCCACTCTGGAAGGTCCCAGGATCAGTTTCCAGTCCTGCCTAAAGAGAAGACAAGCAGACACAGATGAACACACAGAGAGCAGACAGTGAGCGCAAAACAACAGGGGAGAGGGTGGGGGGATACATAAATAAATAAATCCTTAAAAAAAAAAAAAAGAAGGAACTGACTTAAAAAAAAAAACCAATACATGAACTGTATGAAATATATAAATGGTATTTTGAGGAAGATAGTTGTTTAAAACATATATTTGTTTTTGATATGTAGCAATTCTGCAATAAGCAAGCTTCTTTCCCAAGAGGATGTTTAAAATGAAGGCTTACTATTTATAGTCTTCTCACTTAAGCCATTTCTTTGCACACATGTACAGAGCATTTTCATTTCAAAAATTTTAACTTTTTAAAAATTCCAGGGAAGCGGCTGTGGCTCAATCGGTAAGGGCTCCCGTTTACCATATGGGAGGCCCCGGGTTCGGTTCCCGGGGCCTCCTGGTGGGGGCAGGCCCGCCCACACGGCGTGGTTGGCTGACCCAGCGAGCACAAGCAGCAAGGGGGGGATAAATGAATAAATAAAATCTTAAAAAAAAAAAAAAAAAAACTTTTATAAAAAAAAAAAATAAATAAAAAAAAAATAAAATAAAAATTCCAGGGGTCGGATGTGGCTCAACTGGTTGGGCGTCCGTCTCCCATATGGAGGGACCCGGGTTCGATACCTGGGACCTCCCGGTAAAAAAAAAAAAAAATCCAGAGTATCCCTCCCCAATAATGGGGGCCAAGGCGACAAGGTAAATCTGAAGTTAGTTAAACTTCTACTTTACAATGTAAGGTGATATTTTACTTCAGTTATGTAGAAGGCAGGTTACTGAAGTTAACTGCACAGCTAGTCCATAAATGTAATTTATATCTGTGTCATTGATCAAATGAAAGATGAGAGAAGGCAAATTAAAGACAGTAATTATGTCAAAGAGGTATCTTAGATCACACAATATCAAACTATTGCTTTTCAAGAAGGGTCAAGAATAAAAACAAAGATAGTTTACCTTCCCTACTTAATTTCTTTTGGAGGGAAGTAGTTATACAGAGTGGTACATGAAAACGTTAGTCAAGCAGGCTGTATGAGCAATCAATTAAGCATGCTATGTGATCTAGTATTTATAAGTAAGAAGCCTCAAAAAATGCACAAGTTGTCTAGAGAAGTAAGCTTACAGGTAGAAATAATGAAAAAGATAAGTTACAAATCTACAATTAAGAAGTCAAAGAAGGAACAAAGATCATAAAGTGTAGGCATTCAAAACTCACAGGGAAAAAAAATTAAATTAATGGGCACGTGTGGAGGCAAGAACAGGTAAGAAACAAAATATTAAATAATAAAACCTGGTTACAAAACTTATTTGCTGGGGGAGCAGATGTGGCTCAAGCGGTTGAGTGACTGCTACCCACATGGGAGGTCTTGGGTTTGGTTCCCAGTGACTCCTAAAAAAAAAAAACAGACAACAAGCAAACAATCGAAAAAACCAACTCAGGGGAGCCAATATGGCTCAGTGGTTGAGTGTGGGCTTCCCACATGTGAGGTCCTGAGTTCAATCCCTGGCACCTTAAAACAAAACAAAACAAAACTAATTTGCTGGAAAATAAGGTAGAGAACTCGCTTTTAGCCAGGCCAAATAACCCATCTCTTTTATCAACCCTCAGCCAATGACTAATTGAATTAAATTCTGTAAAACATACACATGTGTGTACATGTCCACATCTTATCAGGTATAAGCAAATTTGTTTAATTATATAATTATTCCTTATTTGAGAAGCAAAATTTAACTTGATAAAATTTTGTTTAATTATATGGTTTGATTCTTTCTATTACTAGTAACCATAAGAATTCACAGGGATTAAGTGAAAGATTTTATTTTTTAAAAAAGGCTTACTATTGTACTAAGAGAAAAATGACACGTTCCCCTCCCTTTACAACAGCCATTTTAGTTATCTTAAGTTATAAGTAATAAATTATCATACCTGTATGCAAGTATAACTATAATGACAGTGTATTGATTTTGTGGTTTGGAACTGTAAGATATATTCGAAAAACTCATTGCAATTTGTAATCCTACCTCCTTGACCCAATGACAGCCCAGCATATTTAAAATAGATTATGGAAAGTGTCAATAGTGAAATTTTCTAATTCAAATAGCAGCAATATATTACAAACCTATGAAGCCTTAAGTGTTTATTGTGGCAATTTCAAGAATGGAAAAAATAAAACTGTTATCAACTCTCACTGTTTATTTCTGAGGAATTAAAACTTAACATTACCCTAAATAGGTATAATTAGCTATACTAAAGTGCCAGTAGAAGAAAATCTCTTTTATTCCTTGGCAAGGCATGGGACTTATGCATAATATATGAAAAAGCTTATTTCAATTTTCTTAAATTTCCCACTACTGCTGCCACCTAAAGCTCCCTTGGATGAGCATCCAATTATACTGGGTTCAATAACTTGGGAAATCTGCCATAACATTATCCAGCTCAGCTCTTTATTCAGTATAAGGAACATCTGCCTTGAACCCTGGCCAGGCATAAGTATCAAAAAGACTTCATTATAACACACATTTCATTCTAACATTAAATTTGCCTGACTGTACAAACTCCAAGGACACCATTATGTGTGAAGACTCAGTATATTTTCAAAATTGGCTGGGAGGGGAAAAGAACAGTGTGTCTGGCATGTTGCTTCCCAGAAAAGAAACACTCAAATGTTGATAAATAATGAGGATTGAAAACAACAGCAACAAAACTGTAGCCAGCATATAACCCTAATGAATTCAAATGACTTGTTGAAGCTAAATTCTGTATTAAGAGTTCAAATGTAGCTGCCTGTACACTGGTAGTACAATGGATATGGACAGCTACCATATAAAAACTAGATCTTTAATATTTTAAATGTAAATATTACAATAATTTGCCATTGTAACATGGGTATGCTATTTTATTCTAGATAATCTGAAATATATTCCACAAACACTTGCATTTTAATTCAGAACCAAAAATCTTCCATAAGATAAAGAACTCTTGTAACTGATGACAAATTTCCCACCCACTTTTTGTTTAAAAAATGGCTAGATGCAAACTGCATTTAATTAAGTCACTATGTAAATAATTAGTCCAATAGTACTCCCCACTAACAGAACATGTTATAGGGCTGCAACAACTCATTCACTTAATATGAATGAAAAAAAAAAAATAATAGTTAATATTTAATCAAACCTACCATGTGACTTTACAGGCTTTATCCCTAATCCCCACAATCCCATAAGCAAAGCATTATCATCCTCATTTTGGAGGAGAGGAAACTGAATTAAGGCTCAGAGAAGGGTCTCATAGCTAGTAAGAGACTTTTTAAACCTCCTGCATTTCCATATCTTCTGTACATAAAGCATATTGGATCTGAAACCATTAGCTGTATACTTTATCAACCAACCAACAAATCTTGGACAACACTATATTGAGCAATGTTATGCTGCTGGTATTTTTGTGGGAAGCTGACGGGAGTCACCTTCCAAAGTTGTGTATTTCATTTTTTATTTTAATACACATCCATATTTTTCCCAGATTCTGAAACTACGGATCTATGTCAAGTCTGTATCTAAATAGAAATGTCAAACCTCAGTTATTTCTTTAGAATCCAAGATTATTATGGTCTCAGAAATAGTCCTAGAATTTTTTAGTCTGATTACAGGTACATCTATTCCAGATTACAGAATACATTATTTAAGGACATAGTCTCCCAGGTAAAAAAACACAAAGAGCAATAATTGGAAAGAAGAGTTCTCAATCAAAATGTGTCCTGGTAATGAGGAATACCCTAAAAAATATGGCCAAGTATGCAAAGTTTTGTTAAATTTGATAAACTGAGGCATGTCCAACTACTCTAGTCATACTGGTATTTTACTATATAAAATATTACATAGATCTTACTTTTTCAAATATTATAAATGGGTGGACGTCCAATTTCACATGAATCATCTTTTCCCTGCTCACAAGTTCTTGTAATCAATGACATAGAAACTAAAAGCAAACGGTTTCTTCCCAATTACAATTAGGCAAACTATTACCCTGGAAAGAAATGAATGAATTTTTTCCCTTTTAATCTTTTTAGAAAAATTACTTTTCTATTTATTAAATCTTACTATTTTGGAAAGCACCTCTTTACTGTTTACTTAGTTGACTTGCTATCCCAGGACAATTATATACAGGGCATGACAGACTTAACAATTTTTTTTATAAAAGCAAGCTCAAAGAGCAGAGGCACTCCTTTGCACCTAATAACAACAAAAAACCCAAAATAACAACAAACAAACAAACAAACAAAAAAAACAACCCTTTAAACACCCAGGAATGTTTTTGGGCACCCTAAGGCTCAATCATCATATGGGTAGATCTGATCCCCGGGGTCCGTGACACTGCCAGTCATTCAACTTTTTTTTTTTTTTTTAATATCCCCATTGTGCTTTTTCTGGTACCACAGGTAAGACGTATCTACATTTAGGTAAGAATGCCTTATTTCCTTTTTAAATGAAGCCCTTCTAGAGGATAAGGCAGCAGGCTCCCTTTCTGAAGATTCTCCCCGGTTCCTGAGACGGCGGAGCACGGGGCCCCGGCGTCAGGCACCCGGGAGAGCAGAAGCACGCACAGCAGCCGCTCCTGGCAGGCCTTCTTGGGGCTGGTACCTGAGTCCCTGGGGCTGCAAGAGCAGCTGTAGTAGCAGCTGCAGCCATGGCAGGGACACGGGAACCTTTCGCCTGCCTCCTCCGCTAGGCCTCGAGGGGTTTGCTTTTCACATGGCCCCCGGCTGGGGGGTGGGGTGGGCAGAAGGTAGTGTCTACAGCTGCAGCCGCAGAAGCGGGCCAGGCACGCCGGGCTGCCTTGGAACCTGAGCTCCCGGCGGGCTGGCAGCAGCTGCAGGACCTCGGCGGGGCCCTGGCTGGAGCGCCAGCGGCTCGACAGGGAAGGCCACCTTCTCACACACCACATCTCTCCCCTGCCTGACTCCTGCTCCGTTAGCGCTACCGGTTGGCGGGCGGGGGAGGGGAGCGAGGCGCGTTATTCCCGGGGAGCTCAAGTGGGGGAGGGGAGGGCATTTCTTACCCGCGTTACTGAGGAGGAGGAGGCGGTTGGAGCGCGGCGCGGCGGGGCGACGGCGGGGCTGGGTAGGTGCAAGAGAGAGTCTTACGATAGGGAATTAACCCCATCACCAGCCCGGACACCGGCTCCAGCGGCAGCCGCGACTGGCAAAATCCCGCCCCTTCCCACCACGCACTAACCCCGCCCCCCGCTCTCTTCGAGGGGAAGTCGACGAATCATAGGTTGTACATCCGTGGAGTGACATGAGAATGCTCCAATCAACCTTGAGAAAACGCCTTTCTCTCCACCCCTTTATCTCCTCCCGGGCCGCGGGAGAGCCATGCCAAATCTTCCTCCACCCTCAACGGGGAAAGGACCAATCCGTGACAAATATCCGCCCTTGAATGACGCAGAAGACACCCAATGGTATAACTAAGAGGACAGCCATCTTGCCCACTTGTAAAAGGGCCACCTTTTCCCACGAGTTGGAACCTGAGGTGGGGGCGTTTCGGGAGTCTTTACTGAGCTGGAGCTATTAAAAAGAAAACCATATTTTTTAGGGAGGGAGCACTTATAGTATTTTGGTAGCAAGGAGCGTATTTTCATTCACCATGTTGAGGGAAATGAAGAATGTTGCTTAAGGATTTGGCTCCTATCCTTAGCGGTAACGGGTTCTAAAACCCGAACACCTGGTTTCTCCAGCTTCAGTGGCTAAGGGCAGAGCGATAGCCTGGCCCGAACGGACTACAGATCCCACCGTGCTTTGCCCCCACCCGTACCCCTTCCTCCCCTTACTTCCCGCGGGGCTTGACGGGTATTGTAGTTCCCACAAGGTGCTCGTGCCGCCTCCTTGACCAATGGGAGGGGACAAAGTTTTGAATGCTTTGGGGTTGGGGCGGGGAACTAGTGCAGTCAAAGCTCTTGGTGAACCCTTTCCGCACGCCTAACAGATAAGAGAAGAGATAGAAAGGTCAGTAGAGTTTCTTCAACATCGTAGGGCTTGGAGGGAGGGGGGAATAAATAAATAAATACATCTTGAAAAAACCAAAAACATTGTAGAGCTTTTAGATACCTGGTTACTAGAACTCTCTTACTTTCAGTTTGTGTCTTTGACGTCACTTCCGCTTATGGGAGGCCACATCCTAAACCTGTGGCGGGCGTTGGAGAGTCTGCAGCGAAGACAACCAGGTGTGGCCTCGGAGCGGTGTGGCGGGCAAGTCGGTGACTTTCGTAGGAAAGTTAATTGTATTTTAAGAAAGAGTGGGTGAAGTGGGATGGTGTTAGTTCCCAAGACTATTATGCCATTCTCCAACCCTACATTTCAATCCTGGAGTCCCATATGTCTTATGTCTTGGCCTGCTCGCTCTTATAGTGTACCCAACTATTTGTAGAGGGTGCCTTTTATACCGACTAAAAAGAACAGGCTCGGAAGTTCTGAGCTAACTCCTCCCACTTTTTAATCTGTACTGCATATGCAAATGTTCTGCAAAGGCTGCTTTGAAAGAGGAAACCAGGCAAAGTCTTGTGGGGAGAGGGGTGATGCTCAGGTTTGATATTACGGAATGGTCCCATCAACGTACATTTCTTGAGTAATAATACATCCCTCAAATACCTGAGTCATCATTATAAAGATTAGGAGCCGATAACCTAATAAAGTTAGAACTTGGTGTTTCCACCCCCTCCCCGATGCAAGGTTGACCATAAATGCTGTTAGACGTTCCCCTTGAAGTACCTTAAGAAACTCATTGAGTAAAGGAGATACCAAGTTATCAGAAAAGGTCTTTCCTCCTCAAGCCTGATGTCCTTCATTCTCAACTCTCATTTCCCCATCAATTTCCTTAAGACTTTTAGGATCTGTCTCTTTCCCCCATCATTTTAGCTGAGACTTTCTCAGATAAATTTTTACTCATTTTCTGTATAATTTTACTGAGACTTTCTCTTGTAAATCATTTTGTAAATATTTATTGAGCAGTATTAGTATTAGGCACTAAATTAGGCCTTTGGGGATAGTGTAGGGCCAAAAAAGCCAGGCTTCTTGTCTAAACCTAGTGAGAAAGGAAGAGGCCAACAAAATTAATGATAACATTACTGGTTCTTTCACTCTCCCTAAATTCAGCAAAGTCTTCTTTAGTCATGTTTTGTGCGTTTATTTGGTTTCCTCTTTCCCTTATACCTCTGGATTAAAATAAGCATATTTTTTCTTTTTACTATTTTTACTAAAGCCCTAATAAGTCTGTGTCCAATACTCCTAAGTTGTGTTTACACACAAATTAGACGATAAATTTTATAGAGTAATCCTTCTAGATATAGGGACATAACCATACCTTTTACCCAAATAGTGTTGTGGGTCTCAAGCAAAGCTTTGTCTTGCTTTTTGATGCAGTTAGGATTTTCAGTGACAATTTAATAGTACAGTTTCTGCAGAATCTTGTTTTCTGTTCTGAGCTCTTCCAGTCTAAATAAAGCCAGTAAATAGTAATGATGGCTGCAATTTTATTGTGTTTCTTGTGCGCTAAACAGGATGTTAATTGCTTTAAGTACATTTTCCTTGCAGCAATCTGTAAGCACTTTTATCTGTCACTTAATAATTGAAGAAATCAGTGCTCAGTTAGGTATAAGAGGTTAAGACCTGAGACTCCTAATCAATAAATTTTAGAACTGAGATTTATGTCCAGGCCTATCTGATTTCTAAGCTTTTAACCACTGCTTATAATGTCTCGAATGTTTATTAATCCCCCCACTGTATGCCAGAAACATAGTGAGGAAGAAACATAAAATTCCATCCCTGTATTCTGGAACCAATGGCCTTTACTTCTTTTGAACAAGCATCTAAAACTAGGATCACCAAATGAGTAATTTATCGTACAAGCTAGGGCAGTTTTGAGAGTGAGGAGGTTGACAAAAATAATTAGCATGTGTTAGTTGTTCTTCAGCAGATATAAAGCAGATATACATTCTGGAAAACCAGGATATGTTGTTACCCTATCTTTAACACTTCTTAGCACTTGTTTTTCATGTCTTTTAAATAAGTTCCTTTTAAATAAGTTCATTATGGGTTGGAATAGTGTTATGCTGGTAAATGTTTAGCAACTAAATCTTGAAAAAAAATTGGAATTTTCCTATTTGCCTGGTGTAAATGGCCAATTTTAAGCTACCAAATGACTGCTGAATGCTGAGTTGGGAAGAGATGTACGGTAGTACACTATTAAATAATTTCTCCACCATACAGATACAATAGACATAAATGACCTGAAGAGCATAGATAATAGTAAAATGGAATAAAGTAATTAGTAAGTGATGAGTTTTGAATATTTATTGCTGTATTAATCAGCCAAAGGGGTGCTGATGCAAAGTACCAGAAACCTGTTGGCTTTTCTAAAGGGTATTTATTTGAGGTAAAAGCTTGCAGTTACAAGGCCCTAAAGAGTCCAACTCAAAGCTGCTTCCTCACCAAAGTCTGTTGTCACATGTTGAAGCAAGATGGTGGGCAATCGCTACCTGGCCTTCCAGGCCTTCTCAGCTGCTCAGTCTGCTCTGTTCTCTTCAGCTGCAAACTATGAGACAAATGACTCATCTCTCTTCCTGGGGCTTTAACTGTTTCAGCCTTCTTTCTATCACATGGCAGGACTGAAATGAACAAGTTCTCTCTTCTACCATGTCTTCTGTGTCTGTCTGCTTGAGTGAGTGTCCATTTATATCAGCCCATCAAGGGGGCAGGTACTCAACCAGAATCATGCCCTACTGATGTGGTCGAATCAAAAACCCTAAATTGATTTAATCAAGTAAATTTAAAATCTTTTAATTTAATACAATCAAAGGATATCATAATCAGAGGAACAGACCATTTTACAAACATAATCTTTTTTTCTATGGGGGATTTATAAATAATCTCAAACTGCCACAATTACCTTTTTTTTTTTTTTTTAAAAGATTTATTTATTTACTTTTATCCATTTTTACCCCCCTTTCCCCCCATTTTTGCTGTTTTTGTGTGTGTGTGTTTGTGTGTGTGTGTGTCCATTCGCTGGGCAATTCTCTGTGTCTGTTTCCTGCCCCTCTCTTCTCATCCTTATCCTCCTGTCTTCACCCAGATTCGAGCCTGGGAACCTCCCATGTGTACTACCGCCTGTGCCATCTTAGTTTCTGGTTTTTCGGTGCGTCTCGTCTTGGCTCCCTTGTGTCACTCTCCTGTTACAGCAGGGCCTGATGGTGCGTCTGCACACAGGGCCTGATGGCACACCCGTGCACGGGGTCTGCGGGGCTCATCCATTCATGGGCCTGGTGGTGTACCCGCACATGGGGCCTGATGGTGCACCCACTCGCTGGTCCTGGGGGACTCATCCACTTGAGGGCGCACCCAGGCCCCACACTCCTGTATTTTTCTTTATTTTTACTGGGAGGCCCCGGAGATCAAATTCAGGTCCTTCCCTATGGGAGACGGATGCCCAAACATTTGAGCCACATCTGCCCCCCACAATTCCACAATTACCTTTTTTTTTTTTTTTTTTTTTTTTTTTAAAGATTTTATTTATTTATTCATTTATCCCCCCCTTGCTGCTTGTGCTCGCTGGGTCAGCTAACCACGCCGTGCGGGCGGGCCTGCCTTCACCAGGAGGCCCTGGGAACTGAACCCGGGGCCTCCCATATGGTAAACGGGAGCCCTACTGATTGAGCCACAGCCGCTTCCCACACAATTACCTTTTAAAAATATAATTTAAGTGTAAGTTTATATAATTTAATATTTAATAATGGCTGTATTTAATGACCAGCATGCAATCATCCTTGAAAATTTAGAATCAGCTCTTGCAGGCTGGTACAAGCCATCTCTAGCTCATCACTAAATTGGAGCCATATCACTTTATGTGGAATGTTAATAATTATGTGAATTAATTAATTTGTGGGATTTGAGAAATTCTACTAGTCTGAGAACAATTGAAGGAGTTTGATTATGCTTTTTTTTTTTTTATTGAATCCTAAAAGCATTCTTCTGAGGTAGCGATAGAATTCATACTTTTATTAATGCTTTTAATTTACAGTTAGTGAAATAGAGATTAGTAATTAGATAAAGAACTACAACAGGAAAATCCCTCCCTTTTCATTATATATAGTCTCATATTCTCATCCTTAATCATTTTATTTGAAATGATATGCAGTTGGTATCTGGAGGTTCCTTACTATAAAATGGTGGTTTTGGATTATGTTACATTTGTTAAAGTCACTTCTGGTTTTAAGAAATTTACCAGTGCTTCATTTGTTAATGCTTCTATTGGAAGGCGCTCCATTATTGCTGGTCAGTAGGTAGTTTTTATTTTTATTTATTTATTTTTTAGAGGTATCAGGGCTGGGGACTGAACCTAGGACCTCATATCTAGGAAGCTGGCATTCAACTGCTGAGCCACATCAACTCCCAGTAGGTAGTTATTAAATGTGTTTTATGTGCTTCTTGCTGCAATGGTGCTGTGGATGGTATTGAGGAATTTGCAGTCTGTTTTTTTTTTTTTTTAATATAGTTTTTAAATTTTTAAAAAGATAATTAGACTACATAAATGTTACATGAAAAAAAAAGACTCCCATATGTCCTGCTCCCTACACCTCCCATATTTTCCCACATTAACAACATCCTTCATTAGTGTGGTATATTCGATACAGTTGATGATGCTTACTCTCTACCCTATGAGACAAGAAATGCATACCCAATTCATACTAATAGTGACGCTTATTCATTATTTATGTATCAGGCACTGTGGTAAGTACTTTGCATTCATAATTTCATTTAACTTTCATAACTTCTCTATGGGGTTTTCATTATCCTCATTTTACTGGAAAGGACCTGTTTTGTAGATTATCCTACTTTGTGGATTTCACTGTTTCCTTATGTTGTTGGAGAAGTAAAGATTCATGGTATGACTTATGAACTGTAAGTTAGGTCTCAAGGTTTGATTACATTCAAGCTGAAGAGTTTTGGGGAAAAAGTACGTCATGTTTGATGCTGTGTCCTTTGTATTGATTGCATCCTATCTAGATATACATAATGACAGGTTGTCTTAGCATTAGTTTTGACTAAGTTTGATTATTTCCTTAGAGTGGTAACAAACCTCTCCATTGTAAAGATACCTTTTTATCTTTTTGTGATTAGCAGATAATTTTTGGGATGGTACTTAGATACTGTGGGACTACCTAGGTCACCTAATGGTTTTAGGATTTTAGCCTTTAAGAATTATATGAATCAATTTTTAAAAATTGGGGAAAATGATGGTTTTCTGTTCTATCAGTCCTTCTATAGTACTATGCCAAACCAGCTGTTTAATATTTTGATTGTGCCTTTTTTTTTTTTTTTTTTGAGGTACCCAGGGCCAGGGATTGAACCTGGGACCTCGTATGTGGGAAGCCAGGACCCAACCACTGAGCCACATCGGCTTCCCTTATATATTTTGAATATCACCCCAATTTAAATATTCTGGATATCATCCCATTATTTTGAGTTTGTGACCCGATGCAAAGACTTCATGATACCATAGAGGACTGTATGAAGTAGGGAATATGATGAGACAATTCTTTTTCATTTTATTTTTTCTGTAACACTTAGTGAAAAGTTTTAATTTTGATAAAAATAGTACAAGTGTGAGGTGGTTAGAGAATATGGGAAGGAAGGGCTCAGATGAAAGAATATAGCACATTCAATGAGGAGGTAAGGTCTCCATAGTCTCCTACCCTTCCCTGGTCTGGCCTTTTGCCATGGTATCCAATCTTTGGGAAGAACTTCTATGGATAATATCTGGGGCTATCACTAGGTGACCAGGTAGAGGACAGGGTGGAACGGCCAGCACCCTACCTCTCTCTTAACCAATGAACAAAATGAAGATGGCTGGGCATATACTCACATGTTCTCTAGTACAGCCCCACCTTGTTGGTCAGTCAAAAATACCAGCCATACCATGAAGGCCTGGCTTAAGACATCAGAAGATGCTTTCTCCTGTCTCTGGTCTCTGTCGACATTGAGGTTGATGTTTGGGCCTGTGCCCTTGGAGGGAGCTCAAATTTGTCCATATTAATCAATGCTTCTCAATGGCTTCAGATAAAACTTTCATATAATAAATTAAACAGTCAATGTATTAGTGCTGGAACCTGGAATAAGCTCCTCGGGGCCTGGAAGTCAGATGAAATATTCCTCCTTCTCCCTGTCCTTGGCTGAGTCACTCTCCATCTGGAGGGTGGCACTGGGCTCACCTTTTGCAGGTTCATAGTTGATGTACCTGCTTTTGTTTTGCAATGAGTGCTATGGTGGCTTCAGTTTCTGGGGACAGGGACTCAGTGGTGTGCAGAATTGGGGTGGTCATCAGTTCTTCCCCTCTTGGGGAAGGTGTGCTTGGGAGGCTTGTCATTGTGGCCAGTGGACCGGCACCTGGAGGAAGGAGCAGACCTTTCCAGTCCAGTCGGCTGCCAGAGTAGGGCTCGGCACCACTTGGTGTTTCCTTTTGAACTCGAGGGAGGCAGGATCCTCAGAGATTAGTGAAGTCCGTGAGAGACAAGACAGAGCTCGGAACGGGAGACACCAAGCTGGAGGAAGACGGCGGAACAACCAGCAGAGTTGGCTCAGATGAGGCAATTCTGATGGTGCCTTACATGTCATGCTAAAGACATTTGGATTTTTTTCCCCTGTAATATACAATGTATTTTAACTTTAATATGCTTCCTAAAAAATGCAGATTTATGCTCCTTCCTCTGAGATTCAGAATCATTTAGCCTCAGACTTTGAGAAGTACCATTGTAGGCAGTGGGAACACTGTAGACTGCATTTAAGGATTGAAAGCTCTGGCAACAACATAGGGTTTAGACTGGGGGTCCATTCACCTTCAAATCCAGTCCACAGATTTGCTAAATTTGTGTAGCACGATATTTTAAAAAATTTTAATTTGGTAACCTTTATGGCATGCATTCTGTATTTGGAGAAAGTCTACCCTGTTTCCTCTTATCTTTCATTTCAGAAAATTCACCAGAGAAACAGAACCAGTAAAGAGATTTATTTAAAGGAACTGGCTTATGCAGTTGTGGGGGCTGGCAAGTCTGAAGTCTGTAGGGCAGGAAACTAGCAGAAGATGATGATGTTGTTTTGAAGCAGAATTTCTTCCTCCCAGGGAAACTATAGTTTTGCTCTTAAGGCCTTTTAAATGGTTGGATGAGATTCACCCACATTATGGAGGTAATCTCCTTAAAGTCAACTGCGTGTAGGTATTAACCATATCTACAAAATCACAGCAACACCTAAATTACTGTTTGTTTGAATTACTTGGGTATGGTAGTTTAGCCAAATTGACTCATAAAACAACCATCATACTGCCTGTACCTAAAGCCTTTTGTGCTGCAGTCCTAGGTAGAAAGGATAATTGAGAAGTATACTGGAGGCAGCTTGCTCAGTTAGGGGCTATTTGAGAAAGTCCAGGATAAAAAGAACCAGTGCCTGAACTATGATAGTAATGAGAGCTAGATGAGGATGAATATAATAGTTTTCCTGTGCTTCTACCAAAAATCAGACCAAATTTAGGTTGCTTTCTTTATGGAACCATTTTGATAATGCATAATCTAGAATTAGTACAATTTGGTACATTGGCATTAGAAAAAATATATTAGGCTTCCTGTATCAGTCACTTGTACCAACAGGCAGGCCTCTTTTGAAGTATAGATGTGTTGTTTTTTTAAGTTGTTCTTACAATATGTCCAGTGTTAACTAGAATGCAGCCTTCTTTTTTTTTTTTTTTTTTTTAAGATTTTATTTATTTATTCATTTACCCCCCCCTTGCTGCTTGTGCTCGCTGGGTCAGCTAACCACGCCGTGCAGGCGGGTTTGCCTTCACCAGGAGGCCCCGGGAACCGAACCCGGGGCCTCCCATATGGTAAACGGGAGCCCCACTGATTGAGCCACAGCCGCTTCCCTAGAATGCAGCCTTCTTAATGCCTCAATATCCAAACTATTTCTTTTTATTGCAAATGAAATTGGTTTTTTTGGTTGTTGTTTCCAGCTTATAAACATAATTCATGCTCATTGTATTTAAAAACTCAAGAAAATATAAAAGAAAGTAAAAGTTATCCACAGTCCTATTACTCAGATATAATCATTGTAATTTCTGCTGAACATCCTTACAAATATATCTTTTTACTTATTGGTACATACTTATGTATGTATGGTATCATATTGCTTTGATCTTTTGTAAACTTTATTTTTTCACTCAGTAGTAGGCTGTGGGTATGTTTTCATTCAATAATATTAGATAATATTAACTAAATATCAAATAATACTTTTGATGGATACCTAGTATTTCATTGTATGGCTCTGACATAACCAATTCCTTACTGATAGACATTTACATTGTTTCCACTTACTATTATAAGCAACATTATGGTATGCATTATCTTTATATGCTTGTATGATTATCACTTAAATGTAATTTCTTAGAAGTAGTCACACCTTATAATTCCTAAATTACTCTTCAAAAAGGATGTGCCCAATTTTCTTTCCTACTAACAGTGTTTAAGAGCACCTATTTCCATATTTTATCCTATACAATCTGATAGTAAAAAGCCATACTTCAGGGGAGCGGGTGTAGATCAAGTGGTTGAGCCTGCTTCCCACGTCCAAGGTCCCAGGTTTGATCCCTGGTACCTCCTAAAAACATAACAAAACAAACAAATGAAAAAAACAGTTTTCATTGGTAAGCAGATGTAGCTCAGTGGTTGAGTGCCTGCTTCCCATGTATGAGGTCCTGGGTTCAATCTCTGGCACCTCCTTTAAAAAAAAAAAAAAAAGCCATCCTTCATTAATTTCTTTGTATCTGGTAGTATTCTGATGATGTTGAGCATCTTTTATGTGTATATTATCCATTGGCCTTTATACGCCATCTGTCCTTGTCTCTTTTTTTTTCTTTTTTTTTTTTTTTTTTTACCAGGAGGTCCCAGGGATCAAACCCAGGTCCCTCCATATGGGAGACAGATGCCCAACTATTTGAGCCACACCCATCCCTGTCCTTGTCTCTTAATTTTAAAGAAATTAGTCTTTAGATGATTAACTCTTTGTAAGCATTTACTCTCATTTTGAAACTTGTCTTAATTCTTTCATGCTATTTTCCATGACACAGAAGTTTAAATTAAAACTATATATTTTTTTTATAGTTTCTGGTTTTGGAAATGCTTTCCCAACCCCAGATAATGAAAATATTTAATATTATGTATTTTTTGCACTTAATTTTATTTTTCATCTGTCATTTTCTTTGATATAATAAACAAAGTAAGAATCCAACTGCATTGTTTTAAAGGCTGGTAGGTTGTCCCAACACAGTTTATTGGATGATCTATCTCCTCCACCCAGTGAATTGAAATATCGTATTTATCATATTCTACAATTTCCATATGTACTTGATTCTGTAATGGATTCTTTCATTGATCTGTCTTTTCTTTTTTTCCCCCAAGAAAATCAATTTTTTTTCTTTCTTTATTAGCGAATTTGTGGGTTTACAGAACAATCATACATAAAATACAGGACCACGCCACCAAGAACAACTTGCATTAGTGTGAGATATTTGTTTCAATTGATGATAGCACATTTTTATAATTGTACTATTAGTTAAAGTCCATGGTTTAACTTTGGATTTGTTGTTTGTATAGTGTAGTTCCATGGATTTTTTTTTTTTAAATTATATTCTGCCCCCATATATATATCTGACATTTCCTCTTTTAATCATATTCACATATATATTTTCAGATATACATATATTTTTAGTGCTGTTAAGTGCATTCATAATGTTGTGCTACCATCACCACCATCCATTACTAAAATATTTCCGTCGTTCTAAATAGGAACCGTATACATTTTAAGCTTCAACTTCCCATTCCCTATCCCCACCCTGTCCCCTGGTAACTTATATTCTAGATTCTGACTCTATGAGTTTGTGTATTCTAATTGTCTGAAATCAGAGAGATCATACAATATTTGTCATTTTGTGTCTGCCTTATTTCTCTCAACATGATGTCCTCAGGGTTCATCCATGTTGCTGCATGTATCATGATGTCATTCCTTTTTATGGCTGGGTAATATTCCATTGTATGTATATACCACATTTTACTTATCCATTCATTGATTGATGGACACCTGGGTTACTTCTATTTTCTGGCAGTTGTGAATAATGCCACTATGAACACTGCAAATATCTTTTTGAGTCCCTGTATTTTTATACTTTTCCTTTGGATGGTTCTTCATTTCCTTTTCTTTGTCTTGTACACTTTTGTTGTACATTGTACATTTTAATATTTTAAAATGTTATTTCTGGGATTTATTCCCTGAGATGTCTGCTTCTTGATTTTGTAACCAGCTGGTGATAAGAGAGAGATTTTCTTTAGCTTCAGCCCTCCTATCAGGACAGTCTGCCCAAGGTGAATGCTGTGTATAGGGTTTTCTCTGTCTTTCTGGGCCTCTGTCTTGTCCTGAGCTTTTGCTTATTAGTTGTTTTGGAGTTCCCCTATTTATGGGAGTTTGGTTGTCCCCAAGGCATCCTGTTGTGAGAGTGGGAAATGGATGCCAGTAACTGCCATACAGAGTGATTTACTGTTCTTTAAGATAGTTTGTCAGCCTCATTTTCTTCTCTTACCTGGATGCTGTACAGTGTTCTTCTGGCTTTTGGAGTGTCAAAATAGTTGTTTCAGACAGTTCCTGCCTGTGTAATAGTTGTTTTGATAGAAGGACTGAGTCCTGGAGCTCCTATACCACCATCTACCCTGGAATTCCTGCCTTGGTCTTTTCTTTGACTTGTATCATACATATAATCTTAATGTCTGTAACCTTATAACATGTTTTTATATTTAGTAGGAAAAGTATCAAAAAGGATAGCCAAAAGAATAAAAGACAGACAAAAACCATTTCCAGGGAAGCGGATGTGGCTCAATGGATAGGGTTCCCGTTTATCATATGGGAGGCCCCAGGTTCGATTCCCGGGGCCTCCTGGTGAAGGCAAGCCAGCCTGTGCGGCGCGGTGAGCTGTCGCAGCAGGATGACCCAACAAAGGGAGACAAGCAGACACAGAAAAACGCACAGCAAATGGACACAGCGAGCACAAGCAGCAAGGGGCGTTAAATAAATAAATAAATAAAATCTTTAAAAAAACAAACAAAACAAAAAACAACCATTTCCAAAGCAAGCATAAGGAAAGAAATAATAAGATTAGAGCAGAAATAAATGAAATTGAGAACAAAAAAAATTGGAGAAAATAAACAAAACCAAAAGCTGGTTATTTGAGAAGATCAATAAAATTGACAAACCATTAGCCAGACTAACAAAGAAAAAAGAGAGAGGATGCAAATAAATAAAATCAGAAATGAAAGAGGGGAATGTTACAACTTACGCCACAGAAAGAAAAAGGATCATAAGAGGATATTATGAGAAACTGTATGCCAACAAATTAGACAACCTAGATGAAATGGAAAACTTCCTAGAAATGTACAAACAACCAGCATTGATGCTACAAGAAAGACAAGAACTCAACAAACCTATCACATTTAAAGAGATTGAATCAGTCATCAAAAATCTCTGAACAAAGAAAACTCTAGGACCCGATGGCTTTAGAGGTGAATTATACCAAGCATTTCAAAAATTAACACCAATCCTGTTTAAACTCTTTCAAAAAATTGAAGAGGAGGAAAAATTACCCAACACATTTTATGAAGCCAACATCACCTTAATTCCAAAGCCAGACAAAGATACTGCAAGAAAAGAAAATTAGACCAATCACTCTAATGAATAGATGCAAAAATTCTCAACAAAATACTTGCAAATAAAATCCAACAGCATATCAAAAGACATACACCACACCCAAGTGGGATTTATTCCTGGTATGCAAGGGTGGTTCAACACAAGAAAATCAATTAATGTAATATACCACATTAACAGATTGAAGGGGAAAAAAACACATCTCAATGGATGCAAAAAAGGCATTTGACAAAATCCAACATCCTTTCTTGATAGAAACAATTCAAAAGATAGGACTAGAAGGAATGTTCCTCAACATGATGAATGGCATATATAAAAAACACACAGCCAACATCATACTCAGTAGGGAAAGGTTGAAAGCTTTCCCTCTAAGATCGGGAACAAGACTAGGATGCCTAGTGCTACCTCTGTTATTCAACATTGTACTAGAAGTTCTAGCTAGAGCAATTAGCCGTGAAAAAAAACTAAAAGGCATCCAAATAGGAAAAGAGGAAGAAAAATCCTCACTATTTGCAGATGACATGATCCTATATTTAGAAAATTCTAAAATGTCTATGACAAAGCTACTTGTGCTAATAAACAAGTTCAGCAAAGTGGCAGGATACAAGATCAACATGCAAAAATCAGTAATATTTCTGTACACAAGTACTGAACTATCTGAGGAGGGAATCAGTGTAAAATTCTATTTACAATAGCAATAAAAAGACTCAACTACCTAGGAATCAATTTAACCAAAGGACCTATATGCAAAACATTGCTAAAAGAAATCAGTGAAGACCTAAACAAATGGAAAGACATTCCACGTTCATGGATTGGAAGACTTAATATCATGAAGATGCCAATCCTACCTAAACTGATTTGTAGACTCAATACAATACCAAACAAAATTCCAACAGCCTACTTTACAGAAATAGAAATGGCAATTGCCAAATTTATTTGGAAGGGAATGGGCACCGGAATACCAAAAACATCCTAAAAAATAAGAGCAATGTGGTAGGACTCTCGCTGCCTGACTTGGAAACATGACAAAGCTACCATGTTCAAAACAGCATGGTATTGGCATATTGACACACTGATCAGTGGACTAGAATTGAGAGTTCAGAAATAGATGCTCTCTTCTACAGCCAACTGTAGTAGTTTTGACAAACCTACCAAGTCCATTTTACTGGCACAAAACAGTCTCTTCAACAAATAATGTTGGGAGAAGTGGATATCTATAATCAAAAGAATGAAAGAGGACCCCTATCTCAGCCCCTATACAAGAATCAAATCAAAATGGATCAAAGACCTAAATATAAAAGCCAGGGCCATAAAACTACCAGAAGAAAATGTAGGGAAACATCTTCAAGACCTTCTCGAGGTTTGTTGGACCTTACACCCAAAGCACACACAACAAAAGAAAAAAATAGATAAATGGGACCTCCTCAAAATTAAACACTTTTGTACCTCACAGCACTTGGTCAAAAGGGTAAAAAGGCAGCTGTCTTAATAGGAGAAAATATTTGGAAATCACATGTCAGATAAGAGTTTAATATTTACCAGGGTATATGTAGAGATGTTACAACTCAACAATAAAAAGACAAATGACCCAACTTAAAAATGGGCAAAAGGCTTGAATAGACATTTGTCCAAAGAAGAAATATCAATGGCTAAAAAACACATGAAAAAATGTTCAATATCACTAGTGATTAGGGAAATAGAAATCAAAGCTGCAAGATAGCATGTCACACCTATTAGAATGGCCACTATTAAAAAGGTGGAAAGCCACAAGTATTGGAGATGATATGGAGAGATAGGAATGCTTATTCACTGTTGCTGGGAATGTAGAATGGTACAGACACTGTGGAAGACTGTTTGGCAGTTCCTAAGGAAGTTGAATATAGATTTGCCACGTGACCTGGCAATACCACTACTAGGTATATACCCAAAAGAACTCAGAGCACTGACACGAATAGATATCTGTACATCGATGTTCATGGAGGCATTATTCATGATTGCCAAAAGGTGGAAATGCTCCCATCAACCAATGAAAGGGTAAACAAACTGTGGTGTATACACATGATGGAATATTACGCAGCTATAAGAGGAGTGATGTTGTGAAGCATATGACAACATGGATGAACCTGGAGGACATTATGTTGAGTGAAGCATGCCAGACACAAAAGGACAAATACTGTATGATTGTGCCATTATAAACTAAATATATTGTGTAAACTCATGGAGTTATTACCTCATAGTCTTTCCAAGGACTTCCTATTCAACACATCCCCAATTTTTTAAAAAAAGCCTTTTATTGAAATAACAAATATACAGCTCAAAATTTTATATTTCGACCATATTTAAGTGTGCATTTCAATAGTATTAACTATATTCCCACTATTGTGCTACCATCACTGATATCCTTTACGCCTACTTTTTCATCACCTCAAACAGAAACTCTTTACCCATTGATATCTAACTCCCTCTTTCCTGCCCCCCATGACCATAATTCCCTATCCCCACCCCTTGTACCTATAAATTATTATTTGTCTCTGTGATAGTTGCTTCTTCTATGTATTTGATATAATTTGCCTTTTTGTGATCATACACTATTAGTCTTTTTATGTCTGGCTTATTTCATAGAACAACATGTCCTCAATATTCATCCATGTTATAGAATGCATCTTCTTTCCTTTTTGTGGCTGAAAAGTATTTCATTGTGTTTATATACTACATACTGTTGAGGCATTCATCTGTTGATAGACACTTGGGTTGTTTCCATCTTTTTGTTATTGTTAATAATGCTGCAATAAATATTGGTGTGCAAATATCTGCGTTTACTTCTTTTGGGTATATACCAAGACGTGGAATTCCTGGGTTAAATGGTAATTCTATGTTCAACTTTCTGAGGAACCAACAAACTGATTTACACAGGGCTGCATCATACTATTGTGCCACCTCACCACATCGTCATCAACATTCATTATTATGTTTCCTTAATAACAGCCATCTTAGTGTGTGTGAAGTGGTATCTGATGATAAAAGATATTGAGCATCTTTTCATGTGCTTATTGGCCATTTGTATATCTTCTTTAAAAAAAAACAAACTATTGATACAAATTAATAAAGCATACAATCCATCAAAAGTTCACAATCAATGGTATTTAGTATAATCACAAAGTTGTACATTTATCATTTCAGTCATTGTCAGAGCATTTTCGTATTCCAAAATAATAATAATAAAAACAGACAAGCAATAAAAAACTCTACCCCTTTATAATCACCTCTTAAGCTCTTTATGCTTCCCCTCCCGTACATAGCTGCTATTCTGTTTCCATCTCTCTAATTTATATTTGTATTTATATTTTGTTTAGATGGAGCCAAACAATATATAGTGCATTTTGCCTAGTTTCTTTCACTTATTATAGTTCCTTTTTTTTTTTTAACCCTTAATGGAAGAGTATTAATATATTACTATACACTACTGTTCATATTTTGTTCTGGTTGTATTTTTGCCTGATATTAACATCTTGTAATATTCCATTTGTATATCTCTTCAGAAGTGTCTGTTCCAGTTCTATGCCCATATATTTTTTAGTCAATTTTATTGATACATATAAGTAAAGCATACATTTCCTCCAAGGTATGCAATCAGTGTTATTTGCTATAATCACATAGTTGTACATCCATCACTTCAATCATTATTAGAGCATTTTCATTACTTCGGTATTAATAATAATAAACAAAAATACAGAAAAAGAAACAAACAAGAAAATTCCTCACCTCTCAATCCCTCCATGCTTCCCCCACTGTAGCTGTTCTTTATTCTGGACATTAAACCCTTATCAGATACATGATTCGTCATTGTTTTCTTCCATTCTACAGGTTGCCTTTTTACTTTTTTTTTTTTTTTTTACCGGGAGGTACCGGGGATCAAACCCCGGTCCCACCATGTGGTAGATGGACGCTGAACCTCTTGAGCCACATCCGTTTCCCGCCTTTTTACTTTTTAAGTGTGTCCTTTGACATAAAAAAGTTTTGAATTTTGAGAAAGTCCCTTTTATTGATTTTTTTCTTTTGTTCCTCATGCTTTTGATATCATATCTAAAAACTCACTGCCAAAACAAAGATTGTGAAGCTTCCTCCCTATGTTTACTTCCAGGAATTTTATAGCTTTAGTTTTTATGTTTCAGTCCTTTACCCATTTAGAGTTAATTTTTGTATATGGTATGAGCTAGGGGTCCAACTTCATTCTTTTGCAAGTGGCCATCCAGTTTTCCCAGTACCATTTGTTGGAGAGACTGTTCTTTCCTAATTAATGAATTTGTCACCTTTGTAAAAATTCAGTTGGACATAGATATATGGGTTTATTCCTGAGCTCTCACTTCTATCCCATTGTTTTCTATGTCTTTATCTTTATGTCAGTACCATTGTTTTGATTACTTTATTATGTTCTGAAATTGGGAAGTGTGAATCTGCCAACTTTGTTCTTCCTTTGCAATATTAATTTGGCTCTTTGGGGCTCTTGCAATTCCATGTGAATTTGAGGACTGGTTTTTCCATTTCTGCAAAAAAAGGCTGCTGGGATTTTGATAAGGATTGCGTTTAATCTGTACATTACTTTGTGTAAATATTGACATTTTAATATTAAGTTTTCTTATCTGTAGACACTGGATGTATTTCCATTTAGTTAGGTCTTGTTTAATTTCTTTTGGCAGCGTTTTATAGTTTTCAGTATACAGGTCTTTCACCTCTTTGATGAAATATACTTCTAGGTATTTTATTCTTTCAGGAGAATATTTCCATTCAGAATATTCTTTACTGGTGTGTAGAAGTACAACTTATTTTTTCATGTTAATTTTGTAGCCTTCAATTTTGCTGAAATTGTTTACCAGTTCTAGTAGTTTTCTTATGAATTTTTTGGGATTGTTATAAAGGATCATTTCATTTGCAAATAAGCATAGTTTTTATTTCTTTCAAATTTGGATGCCTTTTATTTCTTTTTCTTACCTCAATGGTCTGGGAAGGACTTCCAATACATTATTGAGTAGGGGTGGTAAAAGCAATCATCCTTATCTTGGTCCTGACCTAGGGAGAAGACTTTTAGTCTTTCACTGTTGACTAAAATGTTAGCTGTGGATAGAGTTTTAATGTATGCCTTTTATCACGTTGAGGAAATTACCTTCCATTCTTATTTTTCTGCATGTTTTTATCCTAAAAGAGTGTTGAATTTTGTCATATGCCTTTTCTGCATCAATTGAGATGAGCGTGTGATTTTTTTACCCTTTATTCTGTTAATGTAGTATATTACATTAATTGATTTTCTTATCTTGAACTACCCTTGCATTCGTGGGATAAATCCCACTTGGTCATGATGTATCATTTCTTTAATATGCTGTTGGATTTGCTTTGCTAGTTTTCCTTGAGGATTTTTCCTTCTGTATTCATAAGGGAAATTGGTCTATGGTTTTCTTTTCCTGTAATGTCTTTATCTGACTTTGGTGTTAGTTTACTGTTGGCCTCATAGACTGCATTAGAAAGTGTTCCCTCCTCTTGGTGTTAATTCTTACTTGCATGTTCGGTAGAATTCAGCAGGATCATTGGCCCTAGACTTTTCTTTGTTGGGAACTTTTTTTTTTTTTTTTTTTTTAGAGATTTATTTTATTTATTTCTGCCTCCTCACCCCATCCCCCATGGTTTGTGCTTGCTGTCTGCTCTCTGTGTCCATTCATTGTGCGCTTTCTGTGTCTGCTCATCTTCTCTTTAGGAGGCACCGGGAACACAACCCGGGACCTCCCATGTGGGAGAGTGGCACTCAATTGTTTGAGCCACCTCAGCTCTGTGCTTTGTTGTGTCTCTCATTTTGTTTCCTCTTTGTGTCTCCTCATTGCTTCATCTTGTTGCATCAGCTCACCGTGCCAGCCCGTTGCACCAGCCCATTGGGTCAGCTTGCTGTCTTGCTCATCTTCTCTAGGAGGCACTGGCAACCAAACCCGGGACCTCCCATTTGGTAGGCAGGCACCCAAATGCTTGAACCACATCCACTTCCCTGTTGGGAAGATTTTGATTATTGATTCAAACTCTTTACTTGTTATAGGTCATTTGAAATCTTCTATTTCTACTATAGTCAGTTTAGATCAGATGTGTTTTTCCAGGAATTTGTCCATTTCCTAATTTGTTGGAATACAATTGTTCATTATAATCTCTTATAATCCTTTTAATTTTTGCAAGATCAGTGGTAATGTCTCCCCTTTCATTCCTGATTTTAGTTATTTGTATCTTCTCTCTTTTTTTCTTTGTTAGTCTGGCTAAAAGTTTGTCTATTTTATTGATCTTTTCAAAGGATCAAGTTTTGGATCATTAATTGTCTAGATTGTTTTTCTATTTTCTATTTCATTTATCTCTGCTCTAATTTTTATTTCTTTCCTTCTACTGTCTTAAGGTTTAGTTTGCCCGTCTCTTTCTAGTTACTCCAGATGTGATATTAGGTTATTGATTTGAAATCTTTGTTCTTTTTTGATACAAGCAGTCATAGCTATAAATTTCCCTCTCTCTCGTAGGATATTTCATTGCATCCCATAAGTTGTGTTTTCATTTTCATTCATCTCAAGTATTTCATAATTTCCCTCATATTTCTTTTTTTGACTCATTGATTATTTATTAGTGTGTTGTTTACTTTTCACATATTTGTGAATTTTCCAATTTTCCTTCTGTTATTGATTTCTAACTTTAATCCATCATGGGCAGAGGAGATGCTTTACATAATTTGAAAATTTTTAAATTTATTGAAACTTGTCTTATGACCTGCTATGTCATCTTTCGTGGATAATGATCCATGTACACTTGAGAAGAATGTGTATTCTGCTGTCATTGGGTGTAGTGTTCTTATATGCTTGTTAGGTCTAATTCATTTATAATATTGTTCAAGTCTTTTTTTTATGTTGGTGTTCTGTCCTTAATTAAAGTGGTATCTTGAAGGCTCCGATTATTATGGAACTGTCTATTTCTCCCTTTAATTGTGTCAGTGTTTGCCTCATGTATTTTGGGGCTCTGCAATTATGTGCATGTATATCTATTATTATTGTATCTTATTGGTGGGTTGACCCTTTTATTAATATATAGTGTCATTTTTTGTCTCTTGTCAAAGTTTTTGACTTAAAGTTTATTTTGTCTGATATTAGTATAGCCACTCCAGCTCTCCTTTGGTTACTATTTGCATAGAACATTTTTTTTTTCCATCCTCTCACTGGCAATCTATTTGTGTCTTCGCATCTCAGGTGAGTCTCTTGTAAACAGCATATAGTTGCATCATGCTTTTTTTTTTTTTTCCAATCCATTCTGCCAATCTATGTCTTTTGTTTTGAGAGTTTAGTACATTTATGTTCAGAGTAATTACTAATATGGCACAACCTACTTCAGCCTTTTGTCCGTTGTTTCCTGTGAGTCTTATAGCTTTTTGTCCCTCCTTTCTTTCATTGCATCCTTCTTTTGTTTATAGTTGATTGTTTGTAATGAAACAGACTCCTTTCTCATTTCATTTTCTGTGTGTTTTAAATACTTTCTTTGTTGGTATCTTGGGGCCTGTATTTAACAACATAACTCTGTAACAAACTAGTTTGAAATGATACTTACTTAACTTCAGTAGCATACATAGTATCTCCTCCTAATACTTCTGTTCCCCCTTTTTATGCTGTTTTTGTCATACATTTCCTATTTATGTTTTGTGTGTGCATAACATAGAAACATGATTATTTCTTATTCAGTTATATTCTAAATCTTATAAGAAATAAAAAAGTTGAGTAGCATACTGAGAGTATGATAATATTGACATTTGTATTTACTCATGTTGTTACCTTTACTAGGGATCTTTATTTCTTCATATGTCTCTAAGCTACTATCTTTTGCCCTTTCCTTTCAATCTGAAGAATTCCCTATAGGATTTCTTATAGGGCAGGTCTTGCGGTGATAAACTCTCTCAGCATTTATTTATCTGGGAATGTCTTAGACTCTCCCTCATTTTATAACATTTTTTTTAAAAAGAGAAGTTGCAGGTTTGCAGAGAAATCATTAAGAAAATAAGAGTTCCCATAAACCCTCTCCTTATACACACACACAGCTTTCCCTATTATTAACAATTTGCATTAACTTAATGCCCTTGTTACAATTGATAAAAAGTATTATTATAATTATACAATTAGTTATAGCCTATAGTTTACATTTTCACTGTTTATGTTGTACAATCCTACCATTTAAAATTTTTTTTGTTCTAGTAATGTATATACAACCTAAAATTCTCCCTTTTAACTACATTCAGGACTATAATGCAGTAGTGTTAATTTCACAATATTGTGTTACCATCACCACTATCCATTACTAAGACTATTCCATCATCCCAAACAGAAACTCTGTACCAATTAAGCATTAATTCCCCATTCCCTACCCCCATCTTGGCCTCTGGTTACCTGTACTCTAGTTTTTGACTATAAATTTGTTTATTCTAATTATTTCATATTAGTAAGGTCATACAATATGTCTTCTTTTGTGTTTCGCTTATCTCTCTCAACATAATGTCTTTAAGGTTTATCCATGTTGTCACCTTTATCAATACTTCCTTTTTATGGCTGAATAATAGTCCATTGTGTTTATATACCACATTTCATTTATCCATTCATCTGTTCTTAGGCACTTGAGTTGCTTCCACCTTTTGGCTGTTGTGAATAGTGCTGTATGAACATCGGTATACAAATACCTATTTGAGTCCCTGCTTTAAAATATTTTGTGTATATATCTAGAAGTGGAATTACTGGTTCATATGGTAATCCTCTGTTCAACTTTCTGAGGAACCACCAAACTGTTTTCCACAGTACTTGCACCATTTTACATTCCCACCAACAAAGAATGAGTGCTCCTGTTTCTCAACATCTCTCCAATACTTGTAATTTTCTGTAGTTTTTAATGGTAGCCATTCAACTGGGTGTGAAATGGTATCTCATTGTGGTTATTTGCATTTACCTAATTCTCCATCATTTCAAAAAATTTTATTGAGGTGTATTATTCATACATGAACATACACAAACATTAAGTGATAGTAAAAGGTATGAACTTCAAAACAAACATGCATATAATCATAAAAGGCTCCCATGTATCAGCCCACCTCCCACACCTTGCATTGTTGTGAAACATTTGTTACAAACCATGAAAGAGTATCATCAATAAATTACTACTAACTATAGCCCATATCTTACATTTAGTGTATTTCCCCAAACCATCTGCTTATTAACCCCCTGTATTAGTATTATATATTTGTTATAGTTCATGAGAGAGCATTCTCATATTTGTTCTATATACCACAGTCTGCCTTCCACCACAGGAGTCACTGAGTTATACAGTCCCATGCTTTGTACAATACATTCAAAGTATACACTCAATGGCTCTCATTTTCATCATGGGGTTGTGCTGTCATCACCTTAGTCAATTTTAGAACGTTTTCATTATCTCCATCATTTTTGATGGACACTTTTGCCAGATATAGAATTCTTAGTTGGCAAGTACTCTTTCAGTACTTTAAATATGTTGTACCATTGCCTTCTCACCTCTGTGGTTTCTGTTGAGAAATTGTCACTTAGTCTTATTGAGGATCCCCTACAGACGATGAGTTGCTTATCTCTTTCTGCTCAGAATTCTCTCTTTATCTCTGGTATTTGCCATTTTGATTATGTTATGTCTTGGAGTAGGTCTCTGAGTTTATTCTGTTGGGAGTTTGTAGGGCTTCTTGGATGTGTATATTCATGTCTTTCATCAATTTTAGGAAGTTTTTGACCATTTTTTTCCCAAATAGTCTTTCTGCCCCTTATTCCTTCTGTCTTCCTGTGACTCCCAAATGCATATTTTGGTACACTTCAAGTTGTCCCACAGGGTCCTTAGATTCTGTTTGCTTTCTTTCCATTCTTTTTCTATCTGCTTTTCAGAGTGTATGATTCCAATTCTCCTCTCTTCCAGTTTGCTGATTCTTTCTTCTGTCTGTTCAACTTTGCTGGTATTGCCTCTTGCATTTTTAATCTCCATTATTGTAGTTTGCATCCCCAAATGTTGTTTGATTCCTTTTAAAGATATCTAATTCTTCCTTTAATTCATGCATCATCCTCTTGATTTCCTTTAATCCTATGCCCATGTTTTTCTAAAGTACATTGAGCTTATTTAGGAAGTTGACTTGATGCTTTTGATTAGTTGTTCCAATGTTTATGCTTCCTCTGTTATCTTAATTTTTCCATTTAATGGGCCATCTCTTTCTATTTCTTTATATGACTTATATGACA
Source organism: Tolypeutes matacus (assembly GCA_026826555.1). Taxonomy (NCBI): domain Eukaryota; kingdom Metazoa; phylum Chordata; class Mammalia; order Cingulata; family Chlamyphoridae; genus Tolypeutes; species Tolypeutes matacus. The sequence continues at coordinate 43,866,874 of JAKSZT010053928.1, forward strand.
AGAGAAATGAGGCCAACTTGACACAAACGCCTTAGATCCAAATAGATGAAATTAATCTCAATCTAGATATTTTGTTTATGTCTGGGCATTTGATTATTTTGATGTGCTAACTCTGGAAGTCAAATTCTCCCTCTTACCTAAAGTTTTAGTGTAGATTGGTTGTGTGTTATTGCTCTTCTTCAATTCGTAGTCCAATTTATACTAAAACTTCAAACAGCCCATCATTACCAGTCGTCTTCTTAGGTTTCTCTGAGTCTGCGTCTTGCCCTGAGCATCCACTGTGACTTTCAGAAATTCCTAGTATGTGTGATTGTTTCCCTCCAAGAGAGGATTTCCTCTCTCCAGCTCCTCTGCCCAGAGTCCCATGCTGAACTCTTTGTTTTTATGCAGTTTTTCTTTCTCAGCTGTTACAGTCAGCTCAGTTCCACTCTGGCACTTTGATCTGCGTTTTCACTCCAGTTTTTAGCACTGGGTCTGCACTGTTCTGCAACAGCTCAGCTCCCTCTTCCCACACAGCTTTTCTGCCCCAGTAATGACTGTGTTAGGTGACCCAAACCTGTGTCCTGAGTCTGTCTTCCACAAAGCCAGATGGGGTCGATGTACAAAGACACCCAATTCTTTGCTTAGGTGCACTAGTAGTCAGGTCCCAGGGTACCCTGACTGGGATTGTGCCTCAGTTGCCGGACTGCCAAGGCAGGTTGATCCAGCCTTAGGGACCTACACTTTACATGTGACTGCCAAATTGCCACTGTGGGTCAGTTTTGCTTCTGAGACTCGCATTTGAATGTGCGTGGGCCTCCAAACTTCCGCATGGTTGGATTGGTCTTCTGGGTCCTCTCCTAGAGTGCCAGTGAACTGTGGAGCCACTGCCACCGTGAGTTTTACATATTGCCATGCAGATCCGTGTGTGAGGGAGGGGCCCAGACTGGTAAATGTCCTGAAGCTCTCCTACTATTTTTTCAGTACTTTTCCCCCAACTCAGCATTTATTGAGTTGTTCTCTAGTCTCAGTCGTCTTTCAGAGTTTTGAGATAGTTGATTCTGCCCTTTATTTTGCTGTTTACACTGCTATCTTGATGATATCACAGCCACACATCTCAAATTTTAACTCATAATATATATCCTTAAGTTTGCTTCTCTTTCCTGTATTCTCTGATTGCTTTATTTGGTCCTGAAATATTTATTTATCTACTAAAAGAGGTACTGGATAATGGAGAATGGGCTATAGGCTGCTTAGGTTTAATTCCTGATTTTGCCATTTACCAGTTGTGTAACATTGGGCAGGTTAGTTAACTGTGCTCTGCCTTAGTTTCCTTATCTATAAAGTTGAGATAGTAAGAATACCTATCTCAGAGGCTATTATAAGAATTAAATGACTTAATATATGTGAAACACTCAAAATAGTTCCTGGTACATAGCAAGTATATGTTGGATTTTATTATTGTTTTTTTTGTGTGTGTGTGTGGACCAGGCTGGTGCTAGATACTAGAGTGTTGAAATAAGCAATGATAAACAAGACTGTCCATGATCCTTGACTTTATGAAGGTGTTCTTATGGGAGAGAGAGACAAAAATCAAGTAAATAAATAAAAATGATTACCAGTTACATTAAATGCTGTGAGGAAATCAACTTATATTAAGGAAAATGTGAGGGAAGTCCACTTGGGAGCTATTGCTGTTTTCCACTTGAGTAGTGATGATGGCTTAGGATCAGTGATGCTAATGGAAATGGAGAGGAATGGATGGATTTGCAGTATATTTTGGGTATAATAATAATTAGTATGTTCATTTTCAGGACTAAAGAAAAAGGAAAAATAAATAATGTTTATTCATTTGAGTAATTTGCTTGGTTGTCCTATTTACTGAGAGCCTGGGCAGAGAGTACACAAGTTTGGTGGAGAAATCAAGACTGGTTTTGGACATTTGATTGAAATAAATGTGAGACAGCCAAGATGTCAGGTAGGTTGTTAGATAAGAAATGTGAAGGTCAGAGATTATAAATTATACTACTATTCATAGTAGCCTTCTAAAAGGTTATATGCCCTGTCCCCTACCCCACCCTATTCTTCCAAATTTCCAAATTTGACACGGTAATCTTTGGAAAATAGTAACCTAATTAAAATCTTTACAGAATAAAATCAAAACTGTTTTAGCATGGCAAACAAATCCCTTCCTAACCTGGGCTTTTTTTTCATTTCTTTACTACAAGTCATGAGCGTTTTATTCTTTACTTACACTAACTTTCAAATGTGACTTTATTCTCCCTAGATTTCTTTATCCTGATTCTCCATTTGTAGACTCCACTGTTCAGATTTCCATTTGACTATTCCATAATATATTTTGTGATTGTTTGCCATGTCCCAAGCACTTTTTAATCATTGAAGCCTTCTTTGCTTGCTACCTTATGCAGACTTAACACTCCACCTGTATATACTTGTTTCACAGCACTTAACCACGGTGTGTTGTGATTATTTGTTTACAGCTGTCATTTCCCTCCTAGATTGGGCCCTGAGCTGATGATACAAAGGTTCAAATTTATCTTTGTATCCCTAGTACCTACAGAGCTCTGGCACATAATAAGCACTCAGTAAGTATTTGTTGAAGGACCGATTTTTTTTTTTTTTTTTTTATTATGGGTAAAAATCAAAATTCTCAC